>ML675644.1:8866720-8915033 GCA_007922155.1 Mesoclemmys tuberculata
CATATTGGTCCCTTCTGACCTATGAGTCTATGAGTCTATGAATGAGAAGACAAGATCCCCAGATATGGTCCAAGTTCACAGAGCACAAGTCTGTGAGGAATGCATAGAGAAAGTGCAATGGGGATTCAGGTATGGGATCTGCTTGCACAGAACAGCTGCATTATGTTAAAGCAGCCTGAGCTACGCTCTAATTCTCACTGATGCCAGGTTCAATGGACACAGGGCCAATGATGCAGCCAAGGATCCATTTGGTGTAGGGGCATATCAGTTATTCCCTACTTTCCCTGCTCTGTTGACAGAAGAGACAATGGAAGGCATATGAGCCGCTATGTTGGTTCTCCATCATACATCACTGTTCCTTTCGAGTGAGTCTCCCTTTGCTGGCCAGTTTATGGCCAGACTGTGCTGACTGCACAATGGAAGTAGTTGCCCCACATGAAAGAATCTGGCCCTCTGTATCTCCTTATCAGTTTTCTTGAGTCGTGCAGAATATTCCCTGCCTGTAATATCACTTAACTAGATCTGGTCACCATTTTTTGTTGGGAACAATTTTTTGTAATGAAAAATGACTTTTTCATCAAAATGGACATTTTTTAAGGAACTATCCATTTTCAACTACTTTTGTTGGGTTTTGTCCTTGGAAAACAAACACCCTGTAAATTTAAAATGTTTCTGATTTGGAGTTTTTCAATTAAAACCCCCAAAGTGTTGGTAGCAAATGTTAGCCCTTTTCCCCCCCCCCCACAGAAAACTCTAAACATTTCCTAACTATTTGTAATAAAAATAAGCAACATTTTGTTTTAAACAAGGCAGATGCTAACCTTTTCAAATGAACCTAGCACTGAACTATGTGTTCTCAGCATCTGAGCTAAAGATTAAGTATTAAAGACTGTGATTTTAACTTTAGATTATCAGCAATCATCTGAAAGACAAACAAAAGATCCTATTAAGGGCCTGCTTGTAAAACAAAAAGGGAAGAAGGACCAACAGGGTTTGCTGTCACCATTCAAGAGAGATCCAGGACTGGAAGTGCAGGGGCAGAGGCATTGTGGAGCAGTGCATTGAGAAGCATGTGTAATGGAAACTTGCGCATGGCCTGTGTGTATATGCTTGAACTCAGCCAGTGCTCACTTTTGGGCAGAAGAGCGGAAGCAGTGCAACTCAGATTCTCGAGAGAATCTGATAAAGGAGATAACTTTAAGTAAATACTTAGCAAGAGAAACATCAAATAAAAGTACTACATGTATTGGTCCCTTCCCCAGGGACTAAAGTAGTATATTAAGGAGGGGTATGGGATCAAATCACAAAATTCTGATCTTTGCGCCTTGACAAAACCCTCGAGGGGATGATTTAGCTGAGGATAGTCCTGCTTTGAGCAGGGGGTTGGACTAGATACCTCCTGAGGTCCCTTCCAACTCTAATATTCTGATTCTAGCTGCAGACTTTGGATACCCCGGTGGCTCTGAACTAAGGAAAAGGCGTGTCTGGGGAAGTCCAGAAGATCCAAGATGAGCCTGCCTGCTCACTACGCTGTGCCAAAACGGACAGAACTGGACTCTATTGTTTTAAACGCCCAAGAATTGCTGACATCACCCTGGCAGGCCGTGGCTTTCTGCTGGAAAGCCAGCGAGAGAGCGAGCAGTTAGCACTGCCTCTTGGGAACCTTCACACACCACCCTCCCCTGCATTCGTGAACTGAGCTGCACCCGACTGGCCCCCCATCCTCCCACCCCCCATCACCCGCAGCATCAGCGGCTGCATGGAAACGCGGAGCTGCTTTGAGGGAGACAGTCAAGGTTTTACTAACTCTTTACATGGGTCTCTCCAGAGCCCGGGCAAGCGGCCAGGAGCAGCAGCAGGCTGGCAAGGAGCAGGGCGCGGCCGGGTGCAGAGAGACGCCCGTGGCTGGCTTCCTCCCTCGGGCCCCGCTCCGGCGGCGGCGGCGGCCCCTCGGCTCTGCGTCCCCGCCGCGGGGAAGGTGACCTTGAGGCCGCGCTGCTGGGGGGCGGGGAGGCGGGGGCGTCCTGGGGGCTGGACCCTGCGGGGGAGAGAACAGGCGGGGCCTCGCAGCGTCCCCAGCGGGGCCGGGCGACTGGCCTCCCTCGCCCCGCAAACCCACCCCGCTCCCCGGGACCGGCCCGGCTCCTCCCCGCCCTCCGCCGGCCCCCTGCCCACCCCAGGGCCCGTCCCCCGCCGGGGGGGGGGGGGGAGCGCACGGAGCCCGCCCGCGGCTCCTTCCCAGCGCGGCCGCTGCTTACCTGGCTCCGGCGGCGGCTGCATGGTGCGCGGAGACCCCGCCGCCCGGCTCCCCCCCGCCGCCTTCCCTGCGGCCCGTGCCAGCCCCTCGCTCCCTGCCGCGGCCCCTGCTGCGCCCCCCAGGCCCCGCTCTAGGAGCCGGGCCTGATGCAACCGCTGCGGCGTGGCAGAGGGGATGCACCAGGCGCTTCTGGCCGGCCCGGGAGGTCCTGTGTTCCCACTCCCCCAAAGCGTCTTTGGGAGCAGCTGGCAGGGGCCCTCCCCCCACCCCGACGGGAGGTAGATCGAGAGCAAAGGTGCCTCGAGCTGTTGGTTTCTAAGCGAGGGCTCTGGGGAAGAGAGGCAGCAGGAAGCAGAGGGAAGATGCTCCGAAATCTGCCCTTCAGCTGAAATCCAAAAAAATGGAGTCGTGGGCTCACAGAGGGAGGCTGGCAGGTCTGCCACACCACCCCTGGCTAGTAGAGAGAGAGAGGAGCTGATTCAAGTGTTTTTTTTAGTTGCCCAGGTAAACATTGCAATGGGTTTGGACAGAGAATCACTAGCCGAAGGTTGCTGGTTCTGTTGATTTGCACGAATCCAGCTGGTTTCATTCTAGGAAGCTGTGAGGCAGTTACTCTTCTCTCCTGTTCCTAACAAAATCGAGGAGACAAACATTTTTACACTTACAGAAAACATTTGGCAATCCCGTGATAATCTCCAAAGATTAGTGGGTGCATTTAATGTTACAGATTCAGAGCACTTCTATGAAAATAGAGTTTTAGAGGGCTAAGGAGGAAGCACCTTGTGTAGGATTGGCCAAAGTTACAGGACATGTTTGAAATTCAATAGTAAGTCAGGAAAAATCCTGATTGTTACCTGATTAGGTAAACATTTGGAGGAGGAGTAAAAAGATAACAGTCCCAACCCTATATACAGCTGTGATCACCTCTCTAGTAGTGTATGCAGCTCTGGGCACCTCATTACCAGAAGGATATTGACAAATTTGAGCAAAATCAAAGAGCATCAAGTGAGGGAGGGAGCTAGAGGAAGTGATTTATAAAGGAAAGACTAAACAAGCCAAATGGAGATTTAAATATTGCTTAGACAAAGTGACTGCATTGCATAGGGGAGGGAAAGAGATGTTCTGACCTAAATATTCAGAAGTAAATACTTCCTGAAAAATTAAGCCTCTAAATTATCTCAAGTTGGACACCCAGAATTGGAGATGCTAAAAGTCCCTAATCACGTTTGAAAGCAAAGGCCTATAATCTATAGAGTATGCACAGCAGGGACCCCACACTCTCACCCAGAGTCAACTAGTACTACTGATGTTAATCGTGGGAGTTACTCACAGCATCATAGGAAAAGCTGTCCTCAGAAATGGAAAGAAATACAGGTTGTATAAAAGTGATACGATAAAGAGATTACATGAACACACAGCATATAGTTACAAACAATGAACTAAAACAATAGGTAATTTAAGATGATTAGGCAAAAAAAAATCACTGGACAGCATATGGAACAGTCACCAAAGGAACAACTGGAAACTCCATAGCTTGGGCCATTTAAAAAAATCAGACTGGACAAGGTCTACTGCAAGCACCAGCCAGCATTGACAAGGAGAGGGAGTGGATAACCTAACCAATCCTTTTCTATTTTTGATTTCTAGGATTCAGGGACTGAAATGAACTTTCAATTTTACTTTAATTACTGTGGCTCTACAGCTCTAAATCAATCTCATAGCATACACACTTGATGTGCTCACATTAGTTAATTACATTCGTCACAAGATCTCATGATCATATCTCAACATTGCTCCAAGCCATGATTTTCAATATTTAAGGAGTAAATCAAGAACCCTTACTCCATCATCACCAGATTACATTCTATTTACATAAAAAGTTGAGCTGAATGACAGATTTGCGCTTTAGAATTATATTTTGCCTTTTTGTAAATATTTAACATTAAAATGTAAGGTTGGCTATCAGATTTATTCTCTCCACCTTCCAAAATACCATTTTTCCATACCTCATGTTTGCTCCTTTTGTATGAAAGGGATAGTACAAATGAGATTCACAGTTCAATATGCTCTAATCCATGCATCCTTTATTCCATTACAACCACTGTGTTGCATTCTAGCAACAGTACACAAACTGCAATCATCCGCAATCCATTTTTACAACAATCTGAAGCTTACAGTACATTTAAGGCCTTTAATTTGGAAAAAATTAGACCTATATTAGTAGTGTAACAATTCTAAGTGTCTTGCATTTCTGATGCATATTCTGTGCGATTCCAGTGTCAACGAATCAAATTACTTCTAAACTAAAAAGATTAGTTCAATGAAAATTTAGTTACATAAATTCATCAAAACATAAAATGTGTAATTTTTTTGTCCTGGAAATCTTATAAAATTTTTAATAGCAAAATAATATAGGGATAAAAACATATTTTAACAAAATGTATTCAATCATATACAAACCAGAATTTTGCAGTTTATTGTAATTAGACAAATTAAAGCTACCAATTAAGAATCTATGCACCATGTAAATTCAAATATATACAGTACTTTTAAAAAGTCTACAGGAATGCTTTACAGAAGGAAATGTTATGGCTCTTATTCAGACCATCTGAATATTAAAATGAGTTTTCTATTAATGAATTTACACATTTATTTTTATTAAACAAAAACAATGTAATAATTTTTTTCTTAAGAATATTCCAGTTATATTTATACGGAAAATGGCTGAGAAGTTATGGAATTTAGCCCCAGGAAGTTTTTTTTTCTCCCCCAGGAAACAGGACATCCCCTAAATAATTTACTTGGGAAGATCAGTAAATTAACAAAAGATCACTAAGAGAAAAACCTCATCACAATAACTTGCCAGTTACAATACCACAGCTAGAAATTTACAAAGAAAGTTCTCCCTTAGATTGAACCGATGAATCGATTGTTAAGAACAAGCTGTAGTTCATAACATTTGTTCCAAATACTGAGAACATTGAAAAAAAGTCTCGTAGGATAGATTATAAATGATCAGAAGATAGAGAAAACTGACTTTAGAGTTTTAATACGGCACCAGTTAAAAAGTGTCCCCATATTCAGCTAGTTAAAATCATTGGAGTTACAGTAGTTGACCATATTGTGTGCATTAGTAGAATCATTTCCAGATATAAAAGACAAGTTTCATCAGATGTTTGATTAGAACACCCTACGGATAGGGTATTTCTTCATAGTATAAAGCTATTACAGCTATCCAGTTAAAGCATGTGCAAAACCAGGTAATTTCATCCATTCACAGTAACTGAGGTAAAATCAAGTAGGCTTCTTCAGGAGTTGGGGAGTTCATGAGATATGAACTGTTTTAGTCTTTCCAGATATTGTGCATAAAGCTCTATGTCATTATGCCCAGCTCCTTCCACCCAGAGGGGCTCCACCGCTCGTGGACATCGCTCATACATTGCCAGGCCATGGGAGAAATCTATTACCTCATCTTCAGTACCATGAATTACCAACACAGGAGAGGTTACTTTAGATATCTTGTCAATGCTGGGGGGTTGGAAAACAAAGAGAAGTTACTCAGGCTTTTTAGTTTTTACTTTTGTAATATCAAAGAAAAAAGTCATTTGAATTCCTAAAATCAGTTACAGAATATTGTATTTTTTTAATTGGATGACAAACGATGCTCCATTAACTTACCCAAAAACAGGTAAAGCACAGATAAAAGGGCGGACAGTTCTCACTATCATGCTATCAATTTCTTTAATGGCAAGCAGTTTGTTCACTCTCCTGCCTGGTCAAAACTTCGGCTTATTAGTGCTTATCGTACTGGCAAGGAGGTGGATATCTGTCTATTCAGAACAAACCTGCAGCCACCAATGCGTTCTCTCAGAGACGAGAGATTGAATTCAGTCACCATATCTGAATTTGAACTAGTGACCAATGTAGCCTACTACTAAGCTAGAGACATTCAGATCCCTAGTTCATTGTGGCTCTGATTGAAAAATCTTTTAGAAAAGCATCCTTATCTGTTATTGAACCCAGAGATTAATACAGAGAATTTTAAAAGATACATTTATTTTCACTATTTACATTGGCTGTTTTCATTTTGCATTTCAACTAGCACCATGGGAAAAAAACAATAGGGTTACGCCACAATTATACTACATTTTTAGTCAGTCATTTTCACTTCCAGTTCTCATATGCACTAGCAGAACACTGCAATGTTGGGATTGAAAACATTCAAGGGAAATATTTAAGTGCAAACCAACAGTAATAAAAAAACCACAAGATTTGTTTCATGGAAGCATTTATGTGCGTCTTGGGGTTTTGAAAAGGCTTATTTTTCACAACTTAAATTTGGTGAAAATTTGACCTTAAAAATAAACATTTAACTTAGATTCAAGTTTTCTTTAGCAGTATAGTATTTCTATTGGACTTCCCTTTGCTTTTGGCAGAGTAGGGTGGGAGGAAAGGAGAATGATTAAGCCACTACAGTATCTATACTTTTCACCACTGTATTATCTAAGCTCCAGTATATCATATGTAGAAAACAGTTTACATACAGACGATTTCCAGAGGGGTAGCCGTGTTAGTCTGTTTTCAGCAAAATAAGACTTCTGTGGCACCTTACAGACTAAAATTTATTTGGGCATAAGCTTTCATTGGCAGAAACCCACTTGTGCATCTGATGAAGTGGGTTTCTGTCCACAAAAGTTTATGCCCAAATAAATTTGTTAGTCTTTAAGGTGCCACAGAACTCTCATTGTTTTACATAAGTTATTTCTTGCTTCCCTGTCAATTACTAGAATGAATGACTCAGCATGTTTTACTTTTGATAATAGGTAAATACATCTCAATCAAAATATTTGATAGGCACATACACCAAGGAACTATTTAGTGCAGTAAAAGGGGAAAGGACTAGAAATAATCAGATGACATTAAGAGAAGGAAAAATTAGCTGTTGTTGTTAGCAAGTTTTCTTAAGTGATATATATTACACTGTGGAACAGTTTCCCAAGTGGTGAAAACTCCCATCACTTTGGACATTTGAAATAAGACAAGACATGAACAATTTTGAACTGACAGTTACTAGACTATATAACTTTTTCCCACCTCTAATTTCTATGATTTGTTAAATAAAGTTGAACAATAATTAAAGGGAGTCAGGACTTTGCTACTCCAGGAGGAAGTGAAACATCTAGATGAGAAAGTGACTGGACAGAAGTGAAGCTGATCTATCTAGTCACTCAAAATGAGTAAAAATCAAAAATATAGCCAAGCCAATGTGATAAAAATAAAAAATACAGATAATTCAATTAAAAAATTTAAATGTGAACTGGAACAGAATTTCACATGTGTAAAGCTCAGCATTTGTTGTAGTGTGGGATTCTAGGTAAAAGCTATTGCTAAACAAACATTTTGGTTTCTCTTCACACCCAGTATCTCTTCAAAACAGACTGTACAAGCTTAAGCAGTAGAAAGTGAAGTCTTTTGATTTTGAAATTAGATTCTAGGCAGAAAAACATTAAATATGGACTGTCAGGTTTAGCTTTTTCCATGTGGAATACAGATAAGGATTTTACGTACATTAAAGAGAGGCTGTCAGAATAAGACATGTACAATTTTAGTTTTTATTTGTACCCCCCAAATGAAGATTACCATAATTAAATGGCAACGGGAAATAAGCAAAATATGGAATAATTAGTTTAAAGTCTTAAAAGCCAATGGATTGCCTGCCACAGAGTAAAGATTTTATACTGAAACAGGCATGTCAGCTATGTGCAGTTATGTACACAAAAGGCTTTTTATGTACCACTCTTATTAGCTAACTACTAAATTTATATATATTTTTAAAGAAAGCTGAGAAATCCCCATCATTGCAACAATCAGATAACTAGCTTAACAGTCTGTAAGTACAGTTGAATTGTCGTTAAAACAATATTTGTATTCTGTAAAAAACTGGAAAGCATCCCATTGCCAACCCAGCTACTTTTAAAGCAGTATTTAAAACTACACATTGGCCTTACTTAGTATGCTCAGCCACACCACTCTGCAGCTAGAAAATCTACACAGACTACATTCTCATAGGGTCCCAACATAAAACGCACATAATAGCAATTCTCCAAAGGTGGATATAAACACTATCCTACAGTGAATGCAGACAGCTGAGCTGTACGCATTCATGAAAATGCACAAATGTTTATTGCTGCTGTTTTAAGTATAAGGGAAGTTAGTCAGAGCAATGAACAGCTCAGTAGTTAATATAAAGTACTATACAACATCTCTGTCATTAAGCTTTAAACACCTCCCCCGTATTTATTTATTTTTAGACTGTTTGATTTTGCTCATTTAATCTAATGCTTTCCAATCTTGTGCAGAAAGCAATTAAAAATGTTTAATATTTCTACAGGAGAAAAGGCTATTTTAATAAAAAAAATCGATATTTAAAAAAAATTCTGAGAAGAACAATGCACAAGTTTGAGAGCAAGATCTTTTAAACTCCTAATATCCTTCAGTGAATTCACATTTTCATTTGCTGAAAAGTATCCTAAGGATGATGACTTCACAAAAGCAACTAGTTTTATAAGCTTGAAGATCAGATGTTTGAAGAAGCAGTTGTCTCACTACCTAGTCTCTCTTCCTAAAACATTAGCTGTTATGGTCAAGTTAAGACAAAACATAACAAATGGAATGAATTCAACTGCTATATCCCGGCTACAAAGGGTCCGTTGACATGGTATGTGTCTTCTGTGCTCAAATTAGGAACCTTGCTCTGGAGAAAGTTGTATGGAATACTTAATATCAGACATTCAAATAACTAGAGAAAGAGCATAGGCTCCAAGGAATCAGGGGTGGCTTCTGTTAACTGCAAAGTATACTTTCTGCAGGACAGCAATGTGCATCTTCTTGTAGTAAAAAGGTAAAATCAATGGTTCTCAATCTATTTACCATTGTGGACCACATCTGCAGCTCTCTGTGTGTTACATGGGCCACATCCATACAATATATATTACCTACAGAACCCTGATGTCACATGGGCTGCAGCTGTGTGTTGATTGGGCCACAGGTGAGAACCAGTGTTAAACAATACTGCTTGCGCCAAATGGTCCTTTACAGCTCATACTTAGACAAGGGTTTATGTACTCAAGAGGTATCCCCCACAGCAGTCAAACAAAAATCTGGTTCTGATTACTCAAAGCAGTTAATCACTGCAATAAGCAGCAGGTGGTTTAAGATATCTTCTTACACTTACATCTGTAAAAGGGTAGTAAAAATATATCAAAATGTTGTAATATGCACTGGTTTAGTAAACCCATTTTTTGATGCAAATTAGATAAAATGAGTTCATTAGTATGAAGTTTTAATTATTAAAGTAGTAGGAGTTAGACTAAATTACATCTCGCTTATGTCACAGCAGCCCCACCAAATTGATTCCTCAAGCTTCCATTGTGTGAAAGTTGGACCTCCACCTCTCTCCCTCATTCAGAAAAAAAGAGCAATTGTGCTCTGGAAAACACAGTTTCTGCTTTGAACATGGAATCTTTGTACTTAAACATTTATAAGTGTGACAACAACAACTACAACAATGAAGGGTGCTCTCCGGTCACTGATTTTTCACTCTTAGGATGTAAATTTCATGTTTTTAAAAAACTCAGTGTTTGAATTCCCGGAACAGCTGTTAGCATCCAAATGTTTAGTCTCTCTTTATATCTTAGTACCTCATTAAAACAGAATGCAAAAGCCTAAACAATAGAGAAGTGTTTTAGTTATCCTGAAACTAACCTTGTTTAACTTTCAATGCAGCATTTTAAAGATTTTAACCTGATTTCAGACAGCTGAAGTGCTGTCCTATCGCTTTCAGTTTATGCATAAGGTGCCCCCACTATGGGGATAACTGAGCACCTAAATCTTTAGTCTTTATCCTCCCAACACCTTTGTGAGGCAAGGAAGTATTTTACAAATGGGGACCTGAGGCAAAGAGACTCACAGGAAGCCTGTGGCACAGCAGGTCTCCAGAGTCATAGGCTAGCACCTTAACCACTGTGTCATCCTTTGTCTCTTTCTTTATGCAGTAGCAGACGTTATCCAGTACATTTAGTCTATTGTCTTCATAAAGCACTATCAATAATCAACAAGTCTAAAATTCTTTCCACATATCTTTTTTCTTATAGCCAAAAGCGCTTAACAGCGCATCAGTAGCTAACAGCTACCAATCCAAATTTAACATACAGTGGATTACTAGATTGTGTACAAGCATTAAAAATGGAAATGATAAATTGCTGTAAATATTGTAGGGTTTCCTTTATTTGCTTATTTAGCAAACTAGCACACCAGTTTGAGACTACAAGCTATTCAATGGAAAGTGAATATATTTATTATCTGTTTTGATTTATAAGATGTACCTGTCCAAAACTCAAGATGTATGTCACAATACAAATAGAAGAACATGCTATACAAAAGTTAGGGTTCCTCTAGCAATATTTGCACATACCTTGGGAAAGCATCAAAACAATACGTTTTCCTGGTATCAGGAAAAGCTACCCGTAATCCAGACATCAAAGGAGAATGAAGGATTACAGCTGCACACTCGTACCGAGATGCCAGGTCCACTGTTGGGACAGTTCCAATACTCTGACCATAGAGAATTATGTTCTCGGGACTCACACCATACCTGCAAAGAGAATGGGAAAATATTTCATTTTAAATTGTTGGGTTTTTGTAAAAACAAAAAGTGAGACCAAATCAAGAACAGCAACAGGGACAAAACACGTGCTAGCCACAATCCACTCCCATTGTATAAGAATGTATCAAGTCTGTATTTAAAAGCAGAGTAAGTCATTATCAAAGGATTATGTATTAATTAGAACACTTTCAGGATTATCCGCGTGCTGGTTAGTCTCAGGCATACTTGTGAATGTCTGGAAATCTAAATTATCTTCCACAATAGCACAGTAAACTGTTTGATGCTGAAAAAAGCAGTGTCTTATAGGAATTGCTATCTTAAAGCTGACACACAGCCTCCTGTTAAAAAAAGCTCTTATAAAAACAGTCAGACTCAACTGATGAGATATAATCGAAATAAAATTGACTGAGAATTAGGTACAATTACCTTATTTACATATTTCTCTAATGTAAGATGGATGATTCGATTATGATGCTAGCAGAATGGATAGGAATAGTCTGTGTGCCGTATGGTTTTGAGACGCTTCTTTACTTAAAGCTCAAGTTACAGATTGATGTATAGTAATCTGCTGGTACAAAGCATCACTAATATCACAATCTTAAATGCTCTAATTTTAAATCAATTCTTAGAAATTTCTCCATTTATTTTCTAGTATAATCTAAAGTTTTCAGGTAAACAATATTTGGTCACCACAATATTTAAAACACAAATCATAGCTGTTATTCTGAGAGTCACAGGATTTTACCCAGAGATCCTCAATGTCCAGCTCACCTTATTACAAGCGGCACAACGAAATAATTCACTGAAGAGGAGTGCACATTTCTGGTAGGAAATATTCTTAATATGTTTGCAAGAGTGCATTTTTCCAATTTAGAGTGCAAGGCACAAGCCTGTCACTAATAATGACATTGACTTGACACTGGACGTTAGAATCTACAGCTGGGATTCAACCAGGTTGAATAGGGATCAGGTTTTCAGCTCCTTTACTGATATTGACAGCAGCCTGGTGCACATGTGACTGGCTGCTTTACCTCACAACTGGAAATCCACCAACAAGCAACCAGCTGCTCCTATGGCAGCAGCAAAAGGAAGAGGGAAGAAAAGATACTGAGAAGGGGGAACACAATACTAATCATCTTAGGACAGGTTACAGTCTAGTAAATAGTTAATTTGATAATGAAACAAGATTTATTTGAATTGTAGTCTCTTTGGGACAGGGACTCTCTTACCTAGATGTTTGTACAATGCTTAACACAGTGTAACATTACTGTAATATGAGTAAGCGCCTATAATAAAAATTTGTCCCTGGAGTAAACTCTATCCTCTTAGTGGTCTGTCACAGCCAGAGTCAGATGTCTTTCAAGATGTAAAGCTCATTTAGGGCAAATTTTCCCTAGTGGCAGAGAGGTCCCAAGATTCCAAGGAGTGAAATCCTAGCCCTGCTGATTTCAGTGGGGGGCAGAATTTCTCTCCAGGAGTCATTTTAAAAGAATCTGTACTCACTTCATGGCACAGTGCCGCAGAGAGTTTTGGGAGCAGTACACCCAACTATGCTGATCCACCAGCCATTGCACCCTGCTACTCAGAGAGAGTTGGGTGCAGTAGGAGGAAAGACCACCACAACCTAAAGTTCCAGCAGCAGTCACTTGGTGTGGGTGTGGGAAAGGGTGTGTGTGTGTGTGTGTGCGCGCGCGTGTGTTGAGAATTCCATAGATTATTAATATTGCAACAGTGCTTACAGGCACCAGCCAGGGATCCACAATGCTAGACAATGTACAGTGAAGAGACATCCCTCTTCAAAAGAGTTTACAATCTAAGCATACGTGAAGACAATAGCAGGTAGATGAAGGGGAGGCACAACGCAACAGTGATCTGCTCGCTAGTGTGTGAACTCTGTAACCCTGTCTTTGCTCAGAGGATGGGATTTTCCTCATTTTTGGTTTTATTTTGTTTCTGTAAATGGCTTATGTAATCTGTTGGCAGCAAAGCACCTAGTTACCACAGGTAGGCCCTCTAGAAACAATTTCACAGGAAGCAAATCAGTTAAAATAGGATGCTGTGCAAAGTGCTATAAACACTGAGGATTTCTACATTGCAATCAGCCCTGTTTCACTAAGGATCAAAGCCATTAAAAGTTTGGTTTTGATTATATCATAGCTGTAAAGTGGTATTTTTGTTATATTTGTCTCAAAAGAATTAAGACACTAATACCGTCCTTTAAAGTACACAATGCAACATGATAAAACATGCAGTGAGTCAAGTGACAAGGGTGTAACTGCGACCAGAATTAATAGAGATACAAAGCAGGAAGGGCAACTAAAGATTGTTTTAGTTACGTGTCAGTCATTTCTACATCATTTCTCGCTAATCAGCAGCAAGAAATGAGATAATGGAAGTTTCTATAACTGGTTTAAGTTATCTTTTCACACCCTTTGCCCCTTTTGATCAGAGGAGTGCCACATCTCAGAGAAATTCATCTCAAAACATCTGTACAAAATACTCGTTTATATATTTAACACATGTACTGCAGGGCCAAAGGACATTTGATGATTCAAGAGAAAGGTCTATAAACAACAGGTGAAACAGGATCTAAACATCTGCAGTTTTAAGTTTTGCTTTGTGATGTCTCAGTTCCGTAAAATATTAAAAATTGTATAAGGGAGCAGTCAGGTGAAATACAGGAGAGGACATGCACAGGTAGAAAGAGCAGAGGGAGTAAAATCTGAAGAGAAGAAAGGAAGAGTGAGGAAAACAACCTTGCAAGAAAGAGGGTGTGGGGGGAAAGGGAGGGAGAAGCAAAAATAAGAACACAAAAAAATCATAGTCTGAAAAGAGATTCTTTTTCTCAGGATTCTTCACCATGCACTTTCTTTCTCAAAAGGAAGAAAGTTAATCCACCACCTAAAGATTGGCTCCTAAAAATATCCTCCATGAAATAAAGGAGCTTTGGTCTCTGTGGAAACAGAAATGTATGTGACTGAATGGAAGACCCAAGTTAAATTTATGGGTATGCAACTGTGTTGCTCCTACAAAGCTCAGTTTATCTGCCTGTAAGGCTCAAAACCGCTAGGGTGGATGAGCGCAGTGCAGGGGAACAGTGTAGTTTGGGGAAAGAAGCAAATCTTGAAACATCTACAAAAGTTATATAGGCATAAGAAAGACTACAGTGTAGCCTCACATACAAAACAAAGAACAGTCTTTTACTTTAAAAACGGTTGACAGCTGCAAAATTCTCCATATTTCAGCTAAACAGACAAAACCTGCTATATTTAGAGGTGATCACAGATTTCTAGAACATTTTTATTAGAGCACATCTCTTACCTGTGAAATATTTCATAACCTACTTCCTTTATTAAAAAGTCTTTATTTGCTACCCTTAATATGTCATTCATCTTTAAAACTCAGATTATTTAGATCAGCTCTAAATTTCACCATCTGGAATTATTTAATGTTTCCATTTCTTATAAAAATGAAATTGGTGGACAGAAGTATCCTTTATAGAACTGCCTGACCTGGCTATAGAAAAATCCAGAGGAACAATCAATTATTTTTTACCATGTATGGAAGCAATGGCCCAATTCTGAAACACAAGTTATAGGTCTTACCTCACATGATTCGTCTCACTTTTTTTTTTTTTTTTAAAGTCAGAGAACTTCAGTAAGAGGACCCATACCAGTAAGTAAATACTGTGCCATGAAGCGTGTTTGGGATTAGAGAGGAATTTTCCCTGAGATCATAGCAGCAGAGGTAGGGGGTGGGGGAAGAGGTTTCATCTTCCTTTGCCGCATGGGACAAGGATCACTTCCTGATTCTCAGTAACTTGAAGTTTTCACATGAAGATCTGAGAACCTGAGTAACACAGCCAGAAGCTATGGACCTACTATAGGACTGGGTGGGTGAGGTTCTGTGGCCTGCTGGAGGTCAGACTAGATGATCATCATGATGGTCCATTCTGGCCTTAAAGTCTGAGAGAGTTTGCAGGATTGGGCACAAAGATTGCATTTCAGGTCATGCCTCAACTGATACCTCTCTTGCATTTAGACCAGAATACAACAGGTTGCAGTGGGATGCAATACTGTAAGATACCAGTCTTCAAATGAGAATTAAAATATTTTGAGCACTATAGAAAACTGCAGTATATAAGCAATATCCTTTTTTGCCAGTCACTGATGGAAGAGTCTTTGATTCCACTCAAATATAGCTTTAAAAAGCCTGAACATGCACCCGTAAACCCTGGAAATTCAGTCTCATTATCCTATTCTAGTTTTTTCATTGTAATGGAAAGCATATGCTACCATAGAATCTAGGGCTGCACTGGATCATCAATTTTATCTTTCCACTGTAGTAAAAGCGAAAAGGTTTGCACAATATCCTGGTTTATGAAGTTATATGAAAAATTACCAAATGTCTGTTGGGTTTTTTTGTTTTTTTTTTGGGGGGGGGGGGGAATAGAGGAGAGAAGCATATAGCCTAACATGCTGCCACAGAGGCAGACAAAAAGTAAACAGTCAAAACACAAGACTTGGTTCTGTAAATGTGTTCACACTTGGAATAATATATACAGCTGCCAGAAATATTAAATCAAGGGTGTCATGCGGACTGCATTAGGAGGGGGGGGGCATTTGTGTTATGTGACATTAATATGTCAAAATCATAATGATTCATGTAAGACATGCCATGTCAGGTACTGTTAGAAAGGTTATGATATGCTGAATAAGATGATAATATTTGTGTTCATGTGTGATATATGTGAGGAAAGTTATGGAGATCTTTGATACCCTGTATTTCAAACTGTGCTGTAAAAGACACACCCCAGACAGAGAGGCCATAGAACAATAGCCCGCTTAATGGCCCATCAAGACCTTTACAGAAGCCAAAGGCCTAGGAAGAAACTAAAGGCATACCTGAAGAGTTACCAGGATTGGCCCATGTGACTATGGACTCCATTTTGGTTCCTGTAAAGTTCCACAAGCCACATGGCCAGTAACAGAGGGTATATAAGATCAAACCACAGAAACCATTTTGTCTTTGTCTCTGTCTTTGTCTTGTTCCTTGTTCCTGTCCAGCTGCGGACACACCTCTGGATCAACACACTTTGCAACTGAACTGAAGGACTTAGACCCATCCAGGTACTGGATGTATACCAGAGGAACTATACAACTCCACAATTGTTCTAGAAACCTGATGTATATGGACTTTTAAATCATCTGTATGTATCTGATTGCTTTAAGCCTTTAACACTTCTCTTATTGTTTGTTTTTCTTTTAATAATAAACCTTTAGTTTTAGTTACTAAAGGATTGGCTGGCAGCATGGTATTTTGGGTAAGATCCAAACTTATGGTGAACTGGTACTGTGGCTGATCCTTTGGGATCAGAGGGAATCTTTGGAGTAAAGAGCACAGAATTTAAATGACTGGTCTCTTTACTGGACCTAGTGTCAGTTTGGGAGCCAGAGACTGAAATGCAGTAAAGGGGGCTGTGTGTATTTGCACAGTGGCTTCTTGATAACCAGTGTGGGGGAATCAGAAGCACTGTTTGTGGCTGGTTGGGAAGTCTGACTGCAGTGTCACCCACCAGTGCTGGGAGAATTTGCTCTCCTTTTGCAGCCTGCCCTGACCCTGGCATTATCAGTGGGCTACCCTGGGCATGGACGGGTTACAAAGGGATCTTATAGTTTGATTTCACTAAGCCTAAATTATTTCTGATGATTTGACTCTCATACCGTGATGTGTCTCAGATAATAAAAGAAATAGTGATTTATCATTAACTTATGGTACTGGGAAATCCCCATGCTAATTAACACAGACTCCCACTGTAACTATAGTATTAGTTAATATGTGTTAGCCTTTTAGACACCATTTTCCAAGTGCTATTTTGGGAGCTCTCTTATTTCTAAGATTTCTTAGAAGCTTAACAAAATTCCCTGTCAATTTGGAAAAGTTAATCTTTACCCTCATGTTCCCAATGGAGTAGGAAATAAATGTGGTTCCCTTTATTATGCTTCTGAAAAAATTATAGTTAGTTACCGCTTGTAGCCCATAGGGCTATCTTGCCTTTACTATATTCATTGCCTTCTCTTCATTATATTTAGCTGCTCTTATTATGTTCAGCACCACTGCAAGGAACCTACTGACCAGTATCCTGTAAAACATTAGCTTCAGCAAGTTAACATAAGGTTTAAGGCCTATGAAGTCTGAAGAGGTAAACAGCCCAAAGGAAAAGCCCATGGGGAACTGAAAATAAAGTGTTTAAGGGGAATTGGTGATCACAGGACCAACAACTGCAAGTGTGTCCAAGAGTCCAATGGTAAGAGTGTCATGGCAACAAGCCAACCTACATAACAGGAACATGAGCTACATCCACAGATGTCTAGCCACAAGAGGGCCACGAATTGACATATATAAGTTAAAATCATATTTGATATGCTAACCTATAGGAGGATACTCTGACATTAGTAAGGTGAGAAATCCAAATAAGGAAAAAGAGAAATACCTCTACTGAGTATGCATCAAACAGTGGCATCAGCATATCATATTATAAAAGTTACATTCCAGCCTAGGCAGTAGGAGAAGGAGATGTAATCGTTGGGAGATACTTGAATGATGGCCACTAGTGATGAGGGGAAGGTGATGACTAACATTTCAGGTTGTTCTACAAAGGATGGTGTCAGCATATGGATTGGCAGATGTACATTCTGTCATACTTCCTTCTATCTTACTGAGTAGGAGGGTTTTTGACTGTGCTAAAAGTATTAATAAACTATTTGTAAATGTAGAAGAGTTCCCATGGTGTGAGTGTTGCAACTATGCACATCGGGGTTCCCAACTATATAATAATTGGGATAATAGAGGGCCTGACCTTGGGACAAGAACCTGTCAATCCTCAAAGTAATAACTGGGAATTCTTAAGTAATCAATATAATCAACATTTTATATCAAGAATCTATAGATCAGGCTACATGCTGGAGAAACAGAATAAAATATTGCCTCTTTATATCCAAAGGGCTAGTTTTGTCCAACCCTAATGCAGTTTGGCAGAGTAGTAGAGAAGGAAGCAAGGCCCATGCCACACCAGATGGTCTTGTTAGGGAGTCCCCTGTGATATACCCAATTACTTCCTTCCACAGCAAATGGACAGGAAGTGGGAGAAGCCATGGCTCTCTCAGTCCACTGGGTAGAAAAGAAAGCAGCACTCTTTGCACGGCTGCAGTACCTTATTCCTCCTTAGGACATAAGAAGAATATTCCTTCCGGGTGTTCCAGCTGTGGTAGTACAGCTATACATCATCAAACCCTCAGGGCTGAGTTCAAAGGTTCAATCTCACCTGCACTGTGACAATGGATTTTATTACATACTTATTTTGTTAAATCAACAATGAAAAACTTCAGTTGAGCTATGGAATTCTGAGTACCAAAGCAGTATAGAGCTCACCCTAGACAGCCAGGCTAGGTATGAAAAGGACATCTTATAGAGTTTTTGGTGTAACCTTGCAGAATGTTACATTTAAAGTTAGATTGATATGCTAAAGGTCTCTCCTATCCCAGCGATTTATGTAAGAGAGCATATTATTCTTCTAAAGTTGATGGAACTTTTACTTTTATTTACAGGTCATTTAACCAGATTCAGAATCCAGTGGATAGTCCACACTAACCTAAAAGTGTTTAATTTTGTAAGTCTGGTCAAAATTTGTGGCATACAAATAATAAAGCTATTTTTAATAAGAACATTTGATTGTTTATTCTTTGAAGCAGCCATGGGACACGTACTCAACCAGTTTTATAATTAAATAATTATGTTTTCAGACCTTTCTATATTAGTCTAAAATTTAGTTCTAAAAAACATGTTTGCACCAGTGATTTCCATTAGAAAGATATATATTTCAAGACTATATTCACTGCTCACCATCTACCCCTGTAAAAAGATATAGAGAGAGGATGAACAAGTGTCAAACATTTCACTCTAACTGTAGGTAAGATATACACAGCATTAAGTAAGGTCTTTGTAATATCTGTAAGAGATAGGGCTGGCAGAGTTTCTGAAGCCAGTATTTTTGCAAATTTGGAGGTCAATCCTGCAAAAGCATAATATTGAGCATAACGCTAACTCTGTAAAACAGGGCTCAGGAACAGCTCAGATGTGCCCAAATACCATGCTGGAATTTCTCTGAAGCTACTATCTTGCTGTCCAGGACCTGAACTTTCATTAAAAAAAATGAAGGCCTGGTTTACATTTAAAATTTAGGTTGACATAGCTATGGTGCTCAGGGGTGTAAAAAATCCCAACCCTATAGCGCCTTAGCTATGCCAACCTGTGTTAGAGACACAGCTAAGCTGATGGAAGAATGCTCCTGTTGACCTAGCTACTGTCATTCTGGGAGGTGGTATTCCTACAGCAATGAGAAAATCCCCCGTCGCTGTAGATTGCATCCACACTAAGGCCATATCTACACTGCCACTTGTATCAGCAAAACTTATATTGCTCAGGATGTGGAGAAAAAAACACTCACCCCCAAGTGACATAAGTTTCATTGGCATAAAGGCCTGTGTGCACAGCATTATGTCGACGGGATGGTTTCTCCCACTGATATAAATACTGGCACTCGATTAGGTGATTTTATTATAATCACAGGAGAGCTCTCTCCGGTCTGCATAGAGTGGCAACTCGAGTGACCTTACAGTGGCACAGCAGCATCCGTACAGCTGTGCCGCACTAAGTTCTCTAGTGGAGAGATGGCCTAAGTGGTTATGGTGTCCTAACTACGGTGCTGTAGCTATACTGCTAAAACCCCTGTAGGGTAGTTCTGGTCTAAGAGTCACTCTCTGGATGTTAATATTTCTGAAGAAAGCCTCAGAAATACAAACAGATGCAGAGAGGTCTGTAAACAGCCTGGACTGGAGGTGTGAGCTGCCCATTCACCTCACTGCACAGAAGATGGGAGGTGCGATTCCCAGTTTGGGCAGATATACATAGGCTAGGCCTGACTGCACTAACATGCTAAAAATAGCAGTGCGGCTGCAGCATCAAGGGTAGCAGCTCAGCTGGCTATTGGACTACAATTCCACCTGGCTCCCTGGGTACATACTCGGGCAGCTAGCCCAAGCCGCCACCCATGCTGCAGCGACCATACTGCTATTTTTAGCTGAGCTGGAAATCACACCTCCCAGTTACTGTGTAGACAGACATACCCTCCGGCAGACGTTCACAGCCAGGAGCTGACCGGGACGGTCACGGCGCTATACAATTTACTCTGCGCAAAGTCTCGTTTTGGAGCCACACAGTGGGTGCTGCTCAGGAGATACCACCGTTTTCTCCCCATCCTGCAAACAAGAGAAGCGAACCTGAAAACGAGGAGAAACCATGGACACAGGGAAGCTGTACCAACAGGGAAATCACTCACATGGCCCAGCAGACACAACCAGCACACACTGTGAATGTTTGCCCAGCTGGCTATAAGCAGTGAATTATTTGGCAAGTCATGTGGGTGGAGCTTGGAAGAGTACATCACTCCACCCAGAGATGACCTGTACCTGCTGGTAACGGGGAGGGCACAATTAAAAACGTTCTGCCTCTCCCAGAATGGATCAAGCCACGCCCCTCCACACACACACACACACACGCCCCTCCCTGCAGCTCCTTGGCTTGGGCAGCTGCCGCACACGGAGGGGGCCCAGCCACACCATGTGACCAAGCAGGGCCAGCAAAGCCTGGCAGAAATCTTGGGGGCACATGACCCTGCTTGCCGACCCCACCCCCCATTTTAACCCAATTCATTCTAATATCATGGTGATAAATCCCCATACACAACACATTAGGAAGTGCTATACTCATTAGTAAATAAACGTGCAGGATTAGACTCTTAAGGAGAAAAATCCAGCCAGTTTTAAAAAGAAATTAAGTATCCTGAATTTTGAAGCCTTGTGGAGAAATATCCTCCAGATTCTAACTGCAGGCACATGATTTTTTTTTTTAAATCCCTTTTAAAATATTAATTCTCAAGGACTCAATGCAGCATCCCTGTCTTCCTAACGGAAATTCCATCTAGGTACCTATATGCTCTCCCATCACCACAGTCTCTGAGCACGTGCCTCTCCTCTTGGTTCTGGAGTGTTATCAGGGCAAGCTGAAACCATGACCTGAATTTCAAGTGTTTCATTTCTGCACTGCAAAATTGGACTTCATTGGAGCTGTGAAGTACATCTAATCTCAAGAGAGGGGTGATCTTGGGACATGAACAGGAATCTCATTTGTTGCACAGCTAGTAAGTGAGAAGGTGCTTCTCTGAGTTGACAGTTTTTGGTTTCCTACATTAAGACTGTACTGAAGCATTTTCTTAACTAACGGTCTAGTCCTCTAAGCAATTACTAATTGGGCAGTACTGGCACACTTTGGCAAACTGAAAAAAAATGTTATACATTCTGTGCACATACCCTGAGCTATAGGCATAATTCCTAAAGATACCTGGCACAAAATTTCTAAATCCAAGCGCAAAAATTAAATAGTTCACTTCTTCTA
Source organism: Mesoclemmys tuberculata (assembly GCA_007922155.1). Classification (NCBI taxonomy): domain Eukaryota; kingdom Metazoa; phylum Chordata; order Testudines; family Chelidae; genus Mesoclemmys; species Mesoclemmys tuberculata. Next base: position 8,888,155 of record ML675644.1, read on the forward strand.
AACTTAGAAGGAAACAGAACTAAAACGTTGACTCACATGTCAAACAATTTTTATTAAATCACTGCTTATTCTATACTCACCTGCCCTTCAGAACCAGGATCAGGCTACTGCAAAAAAGCATTTACCACCTCTAAACATAACATCCTTAAATCGGACTGGGAGAAGAATCCTCTCCAATTCTTAGCCTTGATAAAAAAATTAAACAAACTACAGACCTGTTCCTCTTCACCTAGCTTCAATGGGTATCCTGAATGTTATCTTCACATACATACGGTTCTCCCCTCCTCCGCAAACTTCATTATGTAGGGAATCAAATCACACCCAGACTGCATGTCTGACATTCTCATCTCTCAGAATAGGGATTTTTTATGATTTTCCAAATATTTTAAGTAACATTCAACTGCCAGGCTAATAGGTCACCCCAAGCAGCCTTAGGCAGTGTGTTCTGTTCTGAAAACAGTCTTCTGTTACCTGTGCTCTAGGTTCTACCCATCCCAGGGTTTTAGCCACCTGCCCTTCCAACAAGTTTATAATGGATTTATTCTCAGCCCATAGCACGTTATGCTTTCTCTCAGTATGCATTCATCTGCATTCCATTTTTCCAAACAATACAGGCAGAAGGGGAAGAGTAAATAGAACAGGCGCACAGAAAAACAACGTAATGAGTCCAACTCGGTGGAAAAGAGGTCTGAACAGGAATATTCTGGGAGAAGAGTAGTGCAAACTGGCTTCTGAACAAAACTGAAGTGCTGCTATGATAGATCCTCAAAAGCAAACAGAAGTTCGATTAAATACACTCTACTTCTGGAATATTTGTTGCATTTAAGAACTTAAGAGAGTAAAAAGTCCTTTTGTCGTCTTCTGCAACAAAAGCTTGATTACCATTTTTTTTAAAAATAAGAATCTGATAATTTCTTAACATAGGAAGACTGGCAAATAAGCTAGAAGATAGAATCTGGCTATTTGTTCTGTACCAGTATATTTAAAATAAACCATTTAAGGCTGTCATTTTGTTTCTTACATAAAAATTGTCATAGCTTTAGCGCAGCACATGATTTATGCTAGTTGCTTATTTGGAAGGCAGGGTAGGGCTCAAGAGCTTTTTTGCCACTACTGTTCTCAGGGCACGAAGGAATGCTGGAGGTTGCTTGGTTTTTGACAGATTTACTTGCACATTTAAAAAATATGAACGTTGGTGCCATGCATATTCTGCTGTGATTACATGGCTGTGGCAACAAAAACTGTTTGACTATTCTGGGGGAATTTAGTGAAAAGACCACTTACAAGTAGGATTCTACATTCATCCTCGATTTTTTTTTTTTAATAAAGGAGAAGATATTAACAATGCAATGGCTGGTTCTGGTCTCCTCTCTTTGTACCTCTGCCCTGCCATTCTGCTACTGTGTTGGGCACACAACTAGATGAAAGCAAATTTTAAATTAAAGCACTGCAGTAACCTGTCTGCACTTGTTACATGAGGTGGGTGGGGGGAGAGCGGCCGGGGGGGGAGTGGGGGAGGCGAGTGGTGGATAAAGTTTACCTTGAACAAATAAACAGCAAAAGGGTGACAAGGAGGAAGATTATAAATCGCAATCTGCCTTATGGTCAAGTGCTGTTCCTTACTTGCATCAAAGCCACAATTTATCTCTGAAGCAGCAGCATGAGCTGCAAAATTCAGTCCTGCGCAATTATACCTTCTAGCAGGACTTGGTCGGTGAAAAGTCTGACCATTTGAGAGACAGCTGAGCTGCCTGCCTCCACAATTCTGCATGGCCAAATACTGGTCTGCATTACTGGTAGCTGCTAAATTACGATAACCCAGTTCCGAGTGTTGCTTAGGAGAACATTCTAATGCAGAGAATATAATCATAAAAAAAGCCAAAAAATAAACCAACAACAAAAAAGCCAACACACAACCCAAAATATAGGAACACCCACCATGATGTTCCTATTATGAGGCTAAATTGGCATTTTCATGAAATTTATAACATGACTGCTTTCAATTATAACAGGTTGAGACTTAACATACTTTTCCTAAAATGGCTTTGCTTAGATCTTGCTGATTAATCATAAGAGTTCTCAGTTCCAGAAGTTTTCTGACCTCACTTCAATCAAAGGATTACTTTAAAATACTTGCTTAAAAAAATACCGAAGCAAGATCTCAAAAAAAAAAAAAAAAAAACCCACAACACCTCCAACAAGCCATATTTACAGCATAATTTATTGCAAAATGAAGAACAAGTTTACCAGAGAACAGTATCTAGACATTATTCATTTCTTTTGCAACTCCCTGAAACAGCTATAGGACTAGTCTACACTAGAAGCACTACATCAGCGAGCTAAACTGATGCAGCTGCGACACGGTAGCATGTCTGGTGAAGATGCTCTACGCTGACAGGAGAGGTCTCCCGGTGGCATGATAAATCCACCTCCACCAGAGGCAGTAGCTAAATAACTTACATCACTCAGGAGGGTGACTTCTTCACACCCCTGAGCAACACAAGTTATATCGAAGTAAGTAGTAGTGTAGGTTTGGCCTTAGACTCAATCCAATGTCTCTTAATTGTTCTCCAATAAAGTCATATATAGGCATCCTAGTGACATTTGTAACCACATTAGTTTCCCTTCCTCTCCTCTTAGAGGAGCAGTTGCATTCCACAGAAGTACAATGCAAATGTAAGGACACTAGCACAATGACACACATGAATACACATGATAATGCTCCAATTCGCCAAGACTGATGTTTATCGTCTATGCAAGTTTGGTTCATACAATTTGTTTTATTAGATGTAACAGTCAAAGGCAAGATTAAAATACATTAAAACAGAAGCTTAGTTAAAAAAAAAAAAAACACACAACTTGCAGAAGCCAGGCAAATCTGAATTAAGTTTGTGACTTCAGCATTACTAGTTAGCATTTTTTGTTGACCAATCACATCAAAGCTCTGAAGACGTGCATTCTTGACGTAACTCACCCTGCAGTGCTCTCCTAGTGCAGCATATATAGTGTGATTTACAAGATTCAGTACCAAGGTATAATGGGGAGACAGATTCAGTTTAGCCCATCCTAGCTTTGGTCTGTTTAAAACTAGAGCTTTGGAGTTACTTAAATGCAAAAAGTATCTCCAAAATTAAGATGCTTTGTAGCGTATAAGCATGTATGACAGAAATCTTAAGTTTTATTTATCATAGACAGGAAACCGTTCTTTCTTGGCCCCTAAGAATTATCTTCACTGACCACAGTATTAATAACTCTCAGAAACCCAACCAGCTATATTCCTTTATGTACTCTTTATTGCAACCAGGTTACAAAAAACTATAGAACCCAGTCTCTGGAGTAAATTTTAATAACCTGAGACAACAGAGGAGATTATGCTATTTTCACAGGGACAACAGCCTATCGTACTTCCTAAAGTGAGGAATTCATTACCTCCATCCCCAGTTTAATACTCTTATCCTTATGCTGTTATATTTCTATTCCAGCTGCACACATTACACTCAACACTGTGTAATGCAATTGCAAAAGAGTTAATATTCCGGTACTCTCTTCATAAGACATATGATTACAATGCCAGACAATTAGAAATCTGACAACGCTTTTTTTGTTGCAGAAAGCCTTCACTTCAATACTTTGAATCCTAAACTCAACAGCAGGAACTAAGAGGAAATGAGGTGAACAACTGTATCCAAAAATTAGGTTCTTATAAAAAGTTTGTTAGGCTATTAAGGAAAAGAAAGGAAGTTTTATGTGTTTCAATGATCTTTTAATGCCATGATCTAAAACTGTATATTATAAAAACAGATTTTAGACAATGCCAAAACAAGTCTATGAATCGTAAAACACTAATAGGAAAAGCATCCCTCCAACCTCATTAAAACGGTAACCAGAACAATCTAAATATAAGGCTGTGTGTGCAGTCCCAGAGGATGCACCCTTTCATAGCCATTTCTAAAGTTTCAGTCACTTCCCAGTGGGAGAACCCTGCCCTACACTTCAGAGGATGGAAGTCTTTATGCTGAGCAAGGACATTTACAACATTCTTGCTCAGTTCCTCAGACTTAGACTGGCTTGGCAGCCCAGCATATGCCCTTTCCTACTACCTCAGCTCACTAGTGGGTGGCTGAAGGCTCCTAGGCCTGCAAGAAGGCAGGTCTCCCCGCTTCCTGAAATCCTGACATCCATCCCTCTGCACCTTTGCAGAGGAGCACTACATTATTCTGTAAGTAACTGCATTCCACTCTCATTCCCAGGGTATCTGGATGCCTTAGGGAATTAAAACTGAACAAGGGGATTCATATCTGTTAAGTGGGTTTTCCTCTTCACTTTTCTGCTAGGTTAAACAATGAGTTTTCTGTCTCTAAAATACAGATTTTAAACTACACATTAAGAGAAAGCAAGGTGGAGGTGTATTTTGAATTTACACTGGAAGCCTGAAAAAGAAAGGCCCAGGGTAGGTCTGACAACACTCTACAGGGAGCCAGCAGAGCACAGCAGCAGTGTTCACTCAGCAGCCTGTGCTGCTGACAAGGCAAGCTGCATCATTCTGGTCCAGCTGTAGTTTCCCTCCCCCACAGCTGATGCTTTCAAAGCACAAGAAAATTGCATTACAATAATTCAGTCTCAAGTTGACAAAAATATTCATGGTGAAGGGCAGGTTTTCGTTGCTGAGAATGGGATGCAGTTTCTAGGAATGCTGGAGGAAGCAGAATGGGTTTCTTGCAGATACTGCTGTGTGAGAATCCAGTATCAGCCTTAGGTCTAAAGTGACCCCTATACTATAGATTGGCTTTCTCTATGAAACAGATCCTCCGCTGGTGGAGACAGCACTGTAACAACAGTTTCCCCCCTGTGCCAACAAAATCTTTGCCCTCATTTGTGGAAAGACCTCGGTCAGGCTCAAACAGCTGTGCTGATTCACCCAGCTTGCCCTAAGTACAATCACTAGGTGGGGACTGGAGTAAGTACCCACCCAACATTTCACTATCCTATTGATGTCCCAGCATTGCACAACTCCAGGACTCCTGATCACCTTTTGTGGCTATATTTCTGCTGCTTGTGGTTACCACAGAGATAGGTAACCTTGCCACACAACACAGAGACCCTCCCAGTAGAAAGAACCAGCTGGGAAGGTCTTGATCCCACCCAGGCCCAGCAGCTGCAGCCCTCTCCCCAGGAAGGAGAGTGGACACCTGAGGCCAAGATAAGGATAGAACATAGGAGGGCAAATGACAGGAGAGGGTAACGTTTGAAATATTCATGTCAAAGGTTGGATCAGTTGCAAGTTTTTTTCAGACCAAGATTCAGCTGCAAGATTGGGTGGAGGAAAGAAGAGCTCCCTATTCCAAGGAGGGAAATTAAAGACCTGCAAGATATGTGATACTATGAAACAACTAATGAGACAAATTAAGGGCAGCAGAGGCATTTTGCTATTATTTCCAGCTCTGTCAACTTCATAAGAGCATTTTTTTATTTGGTGCTCAAGAAAAGATGCCTGATTAACAGCCCTGCAGACTATAATCTTGAGATTTATCTGCAGAACAGGCACTGAAAGCTTCACTCACCCAGTACATCTCAACTCTGATCTGGGTGTGAGTGGTAGCTCAGTCTCTCTGCTCACTTAATTCTTAATTCCTGTCGAAGGCTTGAGTGAGTGTTAATTGTGGAAGTGTTTTTTGTATTGTGTACATATGTACCCAGGGATCAGAATGTGATCACCAAACCTATTTCACACAGCATGAAAACTTTTAGTCAGAGCCATTAGATTAGACCCCTGCTCTTACGTAACACACTAGGTCAGCGGTTCTCAACCTGTGGGTCGCGACCCCGGCGGGGGTCGAACGACCAAAACACAGGGGTCGCCTAAAGCCATCGGAAAATACATATTTCCGACGGCTTTAGCCGCTGAGAAGTCGCGCTACCATCTGTAGCAGCGCTATTCAGCTGGAACGCACACCGTTATGGATGCGCGTTCCAAACTGAATGCCTGCGCGCATGCGCAGACGTGATTGCATCATCCGTCCGGGGCCTAAGGGGCAGGGGAAGCGGGGGGAACGCTCCACAGTCAATAGCAGCGCATTACGTGTGTCCGGCGCTTGCTGATGTCATCAGTGGGCGGACGCAGCAAGCGCCGGAGGACAGAAGCCTAGGAGGCGGAGAGCCAAGAGAGCCTGCGAGACAGCCTGCTGGTGTAAAAAAGGTTAATAATGTAAAAACAGTACACACACCATACACACAATACTGTGTAAGTGTAAGGTGCTTTGTGTGTAATCATTATACAATGAGAATACATAATGCATATCAGGTATTTACATTCCGAATCATAACTGTAGCAAAATTACAGTTTTGAAGTAGCCACCAAAATTATTTTTTGGTTTGGGGTCACCGCAATATGAGGAACTGTATTGCGGGGTCACGGCATTAGAAAGGTTGAGAACCACTGCACTAGGTCATCTTTAATGTCCATGAAAGATGGACAGGACTTTGAATCTTTCAAGTTTTCATCTGAAAGGTTACACATTAAACTGTACTGAATGCAGTTTAAATCACCTTAGAAGAACATTGGATGAGTAAATTTGGCTGCAATTTGAACATGTGGTCCCAGGGTATTTAGACATTTCAAACCAGGTGCTTAAAATATGTATCCACTCTGGCAAAACACTGGACTTTCACATGCTTTTAATCTAGGCTACCACAAAGTCTGTCTTGGTGGACATAAACTGTGTGTTTTTCAACTTCATTTGCTCAATTGAGTTAGTTTAGCACAAAAGAAAGACCCTGCCAAGGTACAGGCTTAGGCTATGTCTACACTACAGATGTTATAGCAGCACAGCTATAGCGCTGTAGCATAGACACTTGCTACAGAAAGGGTTTTTCAATTGCTTTAGTTAATCCACCCTTCTGAGAGGTGGTTATGTCAACAGAATACTTGAGCACCAGTGGTCTTAGGCTGACTTAACTGTCTCTCAGGGCTGTGAATTTTTCACACCCTTGAGTGACATAGCTAGATTGACCTAAGTTTTAGGTGCAGACCAGACACTAAGGCCTGCTCTTCACTGCAAAGCTAACCTGAGCGTTGACTAACTTGACTCCTGTCCACACACAAAAGTCTTTAACTAGAGCATTGTTGTGCTTTTTACTCAAGTTGGCCAGCCTGAAAGGGAGCACAGGCTAGTACTCAAGTGTGCACCACGCATCAGCTGCTAACATGACCACTCTGCAGTGTAGACACAGGCTAACGCCACTTAAGTGCAGCTAGTTCTCCAACGTCTACCCACAATACCCATGCACATGCCCAGAAAGGACAGACAAGTTCTCTCACAATACACTACAAAGTAATTCATAGTACAACTCATCCTACAGCAGTGTTAAGAATCATGTGTATGGCTCTGGACATCTGAGTGTTACACACGAGTGAGGAAGCACCAGTATGGACCCGGCAGCTTGTGTGTCATTTCACTGTGTGGCCAAGAAAAGCTAACTCAGGAGGTGTAACCCGAGTTGAATCTGAGTAAATACATATTTTAACATACAGCTAACAGATCTTCCAGTATGTCAGCCTGCATTTTGACAGGGCTTTTCATATAATTTTATCCTGACAACTGAAAAAAACCCCAACCCCTCTTTTGTCAATCAAGCTAGCCAGCCAAAGCACACAGATCGCCTGCACCTTGTGAACTGTAGTGCTAGGATTTACTGTTAATGTCTGTGGAGATAAACAGTGAAATTCAACCATCACAGTGGATTAAAGTTTCAATTAAATTGTTAAATGTATTTGAAATCTCAAGTCTATAGGGTTTTTTTTGCAGCTAGTGTGCATGTGTTAAAATTTCAATGAAATAAAAATGTACGTGCACTCCATGGAGCCAGGGACAGAAACAAAAATAATCCTTCCTCAGATGACTGACTAGCTCCTGCGAACTAAAAACTGTAAATGAAGGGGAAAAAATGTTAAACTAAAGACTGTCGGAAACACAGCTCAGCTGGAGAGAGCTGTTCCATCTGCTGGACATAAGAAATTAAATGATTTGCCCAGCTGGAACTAACCTTTTGGGGACTGACATTACAAAGTTATTTTGATTTCCCATCTCCACGAACTGTAGGTGGCTCATAAAACCCACAATCTGGAATGTATCATTCCATAGGACACAGAGGATATGGACTGAAATTTATAAAATGAGTCTGTAGACAAGTGGCACATCATTCCTGGTAATGAATAACTACCAGTTTTATTTAAATTCTCTAAAATCATTTAACTTGAGACTCATCCAGTTGAGCATATTACTCTTTGAACCTGCACAGATTTATGCATGTGCTTAACTTTACACAGATGAGCAGTACCCCACTGATCTCAAAAGCAAATCAGTCTTCTTGCAACTCCTGCCTTCCATTCACCCTTCATTTTAATTTCTACCTGTTTTTTGTGTCATGTCTTGATTTTAGTTGTAAAGTATTAAACGCAGGGATGTTTCTTCTAAATGTTCTACAAAGCACCTAGTGCACTTTTGGGTGCTATGAAAGAAATAGTAACAAATAATGCTAGCTGATTATTTTAGCAATACTTTATCAGTGTAATTCACAAGCTACTGAACTTGAAATAATTAGCACTCATGCAGCATTTTGATTTAGAAGCTCTTTATAAGCATTAATAAGATAATCCTGAAAAGACATATGTGAAGTAGGTCTTTATGCTCTAATGTAATTATAAATAATATCCCCATTATGCAGCGGGAGAAACCGAATAAGACGGGTCTATGTCAGAACCAGAATCAGAAAACGTACTACAAGTAGGTGGACAGACAAATAAGCTACATGGCCTCCTTCCATCCAAAAGCGTCAATGCAACTCTGTTAGCTCATGATTTATGGCTCACCAAAAGTTAAGATTTTAAAATTCAGGGTACTTAACATACTATAAATCAGTGGTCCTTCACAAGGGAGTAAGAGTCTGAGCTGGTGGATCCTTATGAAAGATCAGGACATATGTCTACTGCATTTAGCCTAACCATTCATCTCTTAATTGTTAGAGATACATGAACTTAAAATATTCTGATCAACCAACCAACACTAGTTGTTGAACATGGTGAGCCAACTAGAAGAAAAGTTTTTAATTAGGTTCTGACACAGTATACAAGATTATACATACACATCAATGACAAGATCAAATAAAGTTATTAAATAAGATTAGATTGCTTTCTAAAAAGATATTGGAGCTGAAGCAAGTGTATGGGCTGGATGCAGAAGCCACATGGTGAAATGCTGTGACCTGGATTATGCAGGTCATACTAGCTAATCATAATAGTCCTTTCTGGCCGTAAAAATCTATGACACAGTTATAGAACAAATCAAAAGAATGTGCAATGTGTTCCAAGAACTGGAGTGGAAAAGCATTGTCGTCTTGTGATTAAAGTGAGGAACCAAATCTGGACTTGCCTCTGTGCTGATCTGTCACATGAAACATGAGCGAGTCACTTAGCCTGCCCCAGCCCATTTCCCAACTTGTAAAATAATGTTTCACTACGCCCCAGAGTTGAGGCATAATTATCTGCATCCAAAGTGTTTTGGGAAAATTGGTTGACAGGCACCCCACAAGCTACTTGTACAAGTTGGGCTTTCCTATCCAGGTACATTACCGCTCATGTGGGTTAAAAATGAAAAAGAACAAACTTTAGTAAGTACTGCAAACACAATGAATTTTGTTACAGTGAGGATTGGTCACATTCAAGTGTTTGCTTTGTAAGAGGTGGAAAATATTCACAGCCTAACAGGGAAACACAGCTACTCTCCTTGTGATTCTTTCCTGCTTTTTTGCTCTCATTTTCCAGCTTCTTCCTTTTAGGGCACTGACCAAACTAAAATGGAGCATGTAAATGATACTGCCAAAGGAAGATGATAAAGTTGTGAATTCATCTGGCTATGAAAACAAGATTTAAGGGCTGGGCAGAACTAGAAAGGATTTTCCTATACCTTTATGATAGCAAGGAAATCTCTCAAGGCTGCTGCTGCTCTTGCTTGCTGGCTCTCCCCCCTCCTGCCCCACCCCCCCCAATTTTCATGTTGACTTCTCAGTCATAGTATGTCACTTAGGAATCGTTCGTTTTCATGCTAAAATCCCCATAATAAGTTTTTCTAGTCATGTTATAACCCATTAATAATGGAGCATTAAAATGGAAAGTAGATACAAACAATGGATTAAAGTCTCTTTACAAACAAAAGGACAAATAAGTATTCATCTTATTTTGATGCCTAACCTACCACTCTCAGATCTTAACCATCCTATGTGATGTCAGCTGCAGAAAATCCCTTCCTTTATTAACCGTAGGTTATGTTCTTATCTACATCTGAAACACAAAGCAGGTAACAAGCATAGCTATAAGCAAAAACTGGGACATGAAGACATTCTGCTTCAAACACTTCTCTCATAATGTAAAATATTAAAATGTAAAATATTTCATCCTTAAATATCCCAAAATTCTTAATATTCTCTCTACACACACCCTTTCTGTGGTGGAAGGTAACAATTAACTGACTGCATGCTACTCATAGAAGTGGGAGGGGAACTTTTAGCAAAGGATGCTGGGACAAATCCCTGATCTTATAGAAAGGACAGTGGGATCTTTAATTCCCATGGAAAATAAAGTGGTCTTCAGTTTTTAATTTCTCATCCAACAGAACGTAAACAGCACAGCACTCAGTTTATCACAGGATGGGAATCAGGATCCCTGGGTTCTAAGTCCCAGCTCTGCCACCAATGCACTATATGGACTTCAGCAATTCATTTAACCTTTGAATTAGTTCCCCCACCTATAAATTGAGGACAATATTTACCTAGCTCAAAGGGAACTGGAGAGGATTAATTCACTACTGTTTGTAAAGAGCTGTAACATTCCTGATAGTAAGCAGCTATAGCATTTTCAAACAAAGACCAGCAACACCTCTTTTGAGGTGGGAAATCCACATCTATGTTAGAAAGAGGAGGGTGATATATTGTTCTTCTTATCCATTAAGAACTGGGAGAAGAGCAAGGAGCTTAAATTGCAGCAAGGGAGATTTAGGTTACACAGTAGGAAAAATGTCTTAACTGTCAGGGTAGTTAAGCATTGGAACAAAGTACTATGGAGGTTGTGGAATCTCCATGATTTTTTTTTTTTTTTTTTAAGAACAGGTTGACAGGGATGGGCTAGATAATACTTAGTCCTGCCTCAGTGCAGAGGACTGGACTAGATGACCTAATAGGTTCCTTCTAGCCCTACATTTCTATGATGAAAACTGCCTGAGCCATACTAAAAAAACCCTCACCTGCCTGAAACCAGCTAGAAACAACAGTTTCTTTGGCTTGGTTTACACTGCTGGTGAATTCGGTAGCTTGTGTCTCCCCCGTTGACTTCCTAACTTCTACCTAGCGCAGTGTCCCCACTACGCTGTGCCAATGGGAAACGCTCTCCCATCGACGCAGCATTAACCTTTTTACCGACGTGGATTAGCGGTGTCGACTTCTGGATCAACTGAGGGGGTCTCCACTGCTGCTCAATCGATCCCGCAGAATCAATCCAGCAGCACCAACAGTGCTGCTATCAATATAGACATTCTCTTAGTTGCTTAGGAAAAGTAGGCAACTGAAAATAGCACTTGGAGACATGCAACTTGGGGGAAGGGTGTTGACAATGTGAAGATCAAGGAACTGGAGTTAACAGAATCGTCTCAGGTCTTTCTTCTCTGACAGAATCCAGGCTGGTATGGGAAACCATTCCTTCACCATCAGGATCCTCACACTGGTATCTTTCAAGGCTCAACTCTCTCCCTCATCCTGTCCAAGATTATCATGAAATCACTGGGATGGCTAGTCATACTGTGTGTCTTCCCCATCCCTGGCTTCTCATCCCAGTCCTAGTATCATGCCCTGCAAGTACTAGTATCACCTCTCTGGACTCCCCCTATCCACTCCCAGACCCAGTTCCTTGACCAGCTAGTTCCAGTCTCCCCCTATCTTAACACCCAGCCTACTTCATTCCATCCCCCTCCCTCCAGTCCAGCTCTTGACCCCTTTACATTTCAATCAGGAAACTTCATTCTCCATGCTGCCTCGGCCCAAAAGGGGAATAACTAAGAGCATCTGAGAAACAGGCTCCCTGTTCTCTCTTCCACTTTTCAGACACAGCAGGGCACACAGCAAAGGTGATTGCAATCGTACGGAAATGTCCTGCTCAGCTTCTGGACTGCACAGAACCTCCAGGCAATTTAGCGGCGAAATAATAGCAAGTCTCTGAGCAAGTGTGATCTGCAGTTTTTCAAAGGCTTATATTTTGGCCAAATCTGGCAAAAGGCATGCCTTTGACGCTAAGGCCCCCTCATCTCCTGGAAAATATTAAGGCACCACTCCAAAGGATGGAGAAGCCAGACCTTATACACAAAACAATTCCATGGGCAATTCAACATTTTCCCTAGCCTCATTCTCAGAAATGGGAAGTTTTCCAAAAAATTCTGCCTGAGGCAGATACCCAGAATGGGAAATTTCAGCCCAAACAGTTAAAGTTTGGCAAAGTTATATAAGCAACTGAAAAGGAAGTGTTGGGCAACTTTAATTATAGTCCAGGCTACCACCCTCACCTAGAATACATTACCATACTAACAACCTAAACCTGTTTCTTGCACGCAGGAAATTAGACATCTTTGTTGCTTGTATTTACCCCTGGGAAATACTCAGCTATTATAGTGATGAGAACCAGCACAAAAACCTATACAGTCGAGTCTGCTTTAGTGGATAGCCTTGGGACCAGACAAACCTTATCCACTTATCTGGAGTATTCACTTATCCAAAGTCATTAACATGTGAAAATGGGTTACCCGACTAAAAATTTGTATCCACTAAAGCGGATTATTCACTTAAGCGGTATCCACTTAACCGAACCCATTTTACATTGAAAACATTATGATCAAAACAGGACCATGGAAACAGTATCCACTTATGCGGATTATCCACTTATCAGGAATCCACTTAAGAGGAGCGGACTGTATACATGAAATTGCAAAGTATTCTATTCCTACTATCTTGGAAGGATGTTGGGTTGACTTGCTTGTGCCAGAACTTGAACCTGTGGCCTTAAGGAGCTAAAGTATGTGAAGTCGATGCTTTGACTACTGAACTAATCCATGCATCATTCTTTTCTTCATTGGTTCTTTTAATTGGCATCTCAAATGTTTAGGCCCCACTTACACACTCATACAAAACTGAGATAGATTAAAAATTAGATTAAGAATCAGGAGCACTAGATGTTCTAGCAACAAACAGCAGGCTTTGATAACTAGTTCAGAGCTTAAATCAAGTTTTCCAGCCAAAATGTTTATCTTCACAAAGCCAAGGGCTGATGTGTTTCTTTCAGTTAATATTTGAAATTGTGAATGTTAAGAAGATAACATCAAGTCCACTGACTCAAATGAAAGTGTTTATGAAAACTGTTGTGCACTCTCCAAGCACATGACAGCTTAACACTAGACAGAACAAATCAGTTACTAAAAGGCCAATGGGATTAGTGTTTCCATTTAGTTACTGTGCAAACAAGTTTTATATCACTAAGTTTAATAATATAATTTCATTGCAGTGCTAAACTAAGAAATACAAGTTTCATTAAGAAAAGAAGTGATCAGAGCATTTCTTCTTGGCATGGAGCAGTTATTTTGGCGGGGGGGGGTTCCCTTTGTTTTTTGCTAGAATAAGCTGGTCTATAAGTTTAGAAAGCTACTGTGGTTTCTTGGTAAGAAACTTCAGTCTTCAAACAAAAACATGTACATTTGCTCTCCTTCCCCAACTACAGCTCTTTGGCATTGTTTAACCTGCTACTGAGCAAAAGGCATTCTGCCAAAATAGCTTAAAAATCAAGGGGCTTAAATTGTCAAATACCACGTCTGTCTTCTGCAGCTACTGTATCTAAAGGCTGCCTTTAGCTCTGTGGTCCAATTTATTTTCCCGATAATAGCATGTCTACCAATTATCAGGTGGCTACTCCAGTACAGACAGTAGTGCCTGGCTCTAGCTCAAGGATTATTAATATATTTGCTTAAGTAGCGCACTCCAACAGATGTTAGTCAGGAGGGTTGGAGGGCGTAACATCAAAGGCTGTCCATTTAAAGATATTAGCATGGATTGGAAGGAATGGCAGCAGCTTTCTGAAGCTTCAAGTTGTTCACTGTTCCCTCCCTATATGCCTGTGCTGTGATTCTGATAATATAAACTGACATAGTACTTGGGTGGGGCTTCATGTGCAACAATGGGATATTGCAGGAAGCTAGTACTAGCAGTTCTATTTAAGTAGCACTCTTTCCTTTCAGTTAATAATGAACCAACTTACCAACGTGGCATTAAGCAGCCTTGTGCTGTTAGGAATTACCATCTTTTGGATAAGAACTAAAACTGAAATCTTGATCATTTTTTAAAAGTCCAAAGATACCATGCCACTTTTTGAAAAGAGTAGGTGCACTAATGTCTACATCAGGGGTCGGCAACCCGCAGCTCCAGAGCCACATGCGGCTCTTCAGCCACAGTAGGTTGCCAACCCCTGGTCTACATCATAGCCAAATTCCAGCTTGGGTAATTACATTCTGCCTATGTACATTCTCTCTGTGGTTTCAATTAGATCATGAACTTGCTTCTAGTGCCAAGATGGTACTGCGCACACACATTGGCCACATTTAACCCTAGATGTAGTTGAAATTTCAATGGTGAGTGAAGTATTGTTTCTCTTTCCTCCCTTAGCACAATGGGAGTTTTCAGGGTGAAAGGCACAATGGAACTGTTGCAACACCATCTCCTTGTATAGACACCACTGAATACCTTTGCCAGTCATGGTGGCCTTATGTTGTGCCCCAAAAAGACTGGAAAAGTGGGGCAGAGGGGAATAGCTGGTTAATTCCAGTAGGGAAAGGAAAACAGTTAAATTTAAGTGAAGAGTGATTCCTTTCTCTGGAATTAGCATTGATTTCAGAACAAAACCCATTAGTGAGAATTACTGTGACTATCCCACCAAGAAAGAGAGCATTCTGGGTTAGGTCTCTGCTGCTGACCCGTGACGGATTTAGAACAGGATCCAGACGAAGGCATCCCGGCTTCATACCCAGAAGTCCCCCGTTCGTTGCCAAAAAGTCAATAAACTGAAGAATATTTAAGAAACATTTCCTGGGAGAATTGAAAACATTAAGTGGGACAGTGTGATTGCCAGTTTCATCTAGGTCAACAGTGTGCGTTCAGTGGCCTATGTGAAATGGATTAGAGGTCTCAGGTCAGCTCTGGTGGAAAGGTTCCCAATTAAATTTGTAACTGGCACCAACTGGCACCCTTGTTGGCATTTTCAGCAGAGAAGTAAAGGACTCAATGGACCACACAGATGAACAACCATCTCAACCACTAGGAGTAGTCTCTCCTTTATCATTTTCAGAAGCGCTCAGTGGTGGCCTAACTCTGATCACACTGAAATCAATGGTGAAATTCCAACCCTCTTAAAGGGGAGCAGAACTAGTGTTTGTGAAATACTGAGTGGTTTGTGGTCAATGGTAGGATCTTCACAAACTTCAGAGCGAAGTCACATTCCAAAGAAGGCCACATTTTTCTTTTAAGCCACTTCTAAGTTGACTTTCAAGTCAAGAAACAATTCTAATTGAATTTTATTTAAAGAGAAAGCATCGGTATTTCATTCTGTATTCCCTCAAAGTTAAAATCCCTCTGCGTTTGTATTACATTTTAGTACAGCGCTTAAGAGGCTGTAGAACTGCTATTTTAGTTTTGCAGGTCAGGGGCTTTTCAAGAGAATGTATCTCAAATAATTGTCCAGATGGAACTCAGGGAAGGGGTCAGAGGGTTACCATATTGGAGAACTAGAAACTAACAAGTTGATAGAGGTTTACTGTAAATTTTACAATATACTGGCCCAATTCAAGATTAACCACCACTTGCTATTGTAACTACTGTACTGACTTCTCAAAGGCTGATTCTAGTGTCAGTAGTTTCCTGCAACGTGTACAGAGTCAGAGCGTAATTATTAACCGGTCTCAGGCAAAGGTTACATACACATAGGTAACCAGTGTACATAAAAATAGGAAAACTGGTGTTGAAACAAAAGGACCTCTTCCTGTAACAATTTAGAGAGCTATTCATGAAGTTAACTTGATATAGAACATTCATACCTAGATTGCTACAATAGTAGAGTTCTGTTACAACTTTAGCAACAATACATTAAGGCTTTGACTTCACTACAAAAATAGGAGTGTTTTGACATCAAGCCTGTTGATGTTTAATCTTCCTCAGATAAAGAACAGGTAGATTTTACCATGTTGCTGAGGCCAACCCAATATTCCCTACTAGCTATATTGAGCTAAAAGCTACTTGTGCCTAGTCTCCACAAGGATTTTACATCAAGTTAGCTATCGCAATGTGAAGCCACACTTTTGACAGTGAAGACATACCCATAGCGAATGAAGAATATGCCAAAACAGAATTTTCCAAATAGGCCCTGCGAAGTCACGCTCGAGAAACAAAAAGGGAAAGGTTTTCAAAGCAGCCATTCACCTCAAGCTCTTTTAACCCTTTGTGTTACATGATGTGCAATGGATTGCACAAGCTAGCACTCCAAGAGAGACATACTCCACTTGAGAGAAAAGTTATTTCTTTCTGAAACTTTTGTATCTATTCTTGCTACAAGTAACAATAATACTTGTAACATAATACTGCCTACATGGCTGGGAAAAAGGGACACCACCATGTTACACGAATTCTAATCTTTTGGGGGCCTTTCTGGGATTGTTTGCAGCCAGCCAAAGTTAGGGCATCTATGTAATACCCAAGGGACCTGCTTTGCATACAGCAGCCATTGAAATAGGGTAGTACAAGCTTTATGCTCTTTCCTAGTGCTGAAAACTTGCATTGTGTACTGCTCGTCCCATTTGGGCAATTCTATTCTGAAAAGCAACTTTTTTGTTCCTCAAGTTACATTTGTAAATTAATCCAGCACTTCAACTGCCAGCCCTGCAGACAACCTGGAAGCTGAAAATCAAGCTAGGTCATTTGTATGCGAGAACAACAAAAACCCAGCTTGACTACCAGATGCCAGGTTGAGAGGGAAAGGCTGGCAGTTAGGAGAAACATTTCTCTTGCTAACTGAAGGCATCTGATATGGCTGTAATTGACATAAGGACATAGAGCCCCTGCCCCATATTTTTTTTTTTTTTTTTTTTACCACAGGCAATTTTCAGAAGGGACATTTACTTTAAGAAAAGTGATGCCACATTGTATCACTTACATTTGTTAACTTGCCTCATCCAAGTCTCTAGTCATTCATCTAAAAAGCTAAAAGCAATAGAACCATCAGTTCCTGAAAACTATTTGTTCACAAATAGTTCCCATTTATCACAATGATTAACAACAACTGGAATGCTAAACCTGCTACTCTCACCTCAAATCTCACATCAGATTCAAGTTCTCATCCTCACAAGGCCCTTTACTTACCTGCCTGGTCTCCATCTCTGCCCTCATTTCCATCTGTTCTCTTCTCCTCTGCCTGAGCTCCTCCCAAATTCTATTTGTTTCTTTCTACCACTGCCTCACTATCTCTCTAAACATCCTCTCCATTCAAATCCCCCTTTTAATAAAAATATAAACACCACAGTTCTTGCATTGAAGATTTTCAGAGACTGGACCTGCTCATTTTGTGCATCATGCTAGTGCTCTGTAACCTGCCCAATTTAGGATGCAAGCTCCATGGGCAAAAGGACTGTCTGTACACTGACAGCACTCAATGAATGAGCATGTTGTATAAGTCACTCAATGTTTTGCATCAGAAAGCAGGATGATGAAGTTGCCATGAGGCAGAGGAGATCCTGTTAGGTGCAAGACTTCTTACTACCTTAAATGCAATCCCCCATGTAATGCCAGATGAAGAGCTTTAGCTCAGCTATGTATCAGATACATATTAGATACCTGTCAGCAGCTTTATGAATTCTGCAGTTTGATTTCCATGGGTTGGGGATTTCTGGGGAAGATTTTTTTCCCCTGGAGTAACAGGATTTTCCCCCCAGAATGCATAAAACACACATACATGCTGCAAGTCTAACTCTTCCATCCTTTCTTATTCAGAACTCCCTAAAGATAAATCAGCAGTCAATATATTCAAGAAGTTAACGAAGTGGCCACAGTTATGAACTGAACTCAGTTGTGAGAACTGTATACACCACACTAAAGAGATTCTGTTAAACATATGGAGCCTAATCTTGCAAGTCCACAAGCGCCTTCATCTTTGGACTCAGTGGCCATTGAGGTTACTTGCAAGATTTACTTAACATCCAGAAAGATGAAAAATGATTTTTTTGTGTGGCTGAGAGGCCAAGCAATGCTGAGTATGGACACTGGTATGTTAATTTCAATAGGCACAAGAATCACTTAGTTCGACGCCTCTCTTAACTTCTCCCAAACACTGTCTTGAAACTGATTCATCTTTACCTGTGGAGGAAGTGCTGGTTACTCATTAAAACATATCACAGGCTTGAGAAAAACAATGTTCTTTAACCACCCGTTTATTAGTGTTTGCATAGTTCTGAGATGAGTTACACCCAACGAAAAGCGTACCTAAGACTACAGACTAATTTTCTGCTGATCCTCACAAGTACATGTTTGAAGACAGGGTTTAAGGTGAAAATTACTATAAAAACTCACTTCACCATTGTCATGAGACATGTGGGCAACCTAAAACAGAATTTAATCCAATTAAATTAAAGCAAGCTAGACTCCACAAGGCAGGTGTCATCAACACCTCCTTAAAACTACTGTATACGTAAGCAAGGAAGCCATTAAAAGAACCAGAGACTTGAAATGGACTTTGCTAGAAAAACAATTAACTTGTTTCCTTCAGTCTACTCAGTCTTATAAAATCTGTTTATTCAACCAGTGTCAAAGTTTGTCCATAAAACCAGCTGCTGACAGTTGACCAGTATTTCTGTTGTAGTTGTAACTTTTTCCCATAAAATGTGTTCATGACGTATATATCCTTGATTCTCTGAAGTTCCAGATAACATTGCTAATTGTGTTTTATTTGAGCACAAAAGTTACAAGCTACTATGAACTTAGCCTAGCACTTAAAGACACACTCCATAGTAACATGAAGTGTTGAGGGGTGCACTTTTATATTTAAAAAACCCAACCAAACAAAAATACCTATTTGGACCTAGTCCACTGTGATCTAAATGCTTTTAGAGGTATGCACACATCAGACCTTGCAAGCCAGCCATTTTAAGGTAGGTAAGGGGCAGGCGGAAAAGTGTCCAGAGAGATCACACACCATTCTTGGATAAGGTGAAAGAAAGCTGTTAGCCTTTCCCTTCCACTAATATCTTATGCTGCTTAATCTACTGCATGGCAGTGAAGGCAGAAGAATACCTGGAGTTGCTAAACAAGGATGTGGGCACTACCCTGCACCTGGAAGTGAGTCTCCCATCCTGAGTAGACAGATTCGTGCTTGCTCTGTTCAAGCTAGTACATTAAAAGTAGCAATGCGGGACATTGTGGCATGAGCGGTGGCACTGGCTAGCCGCTCTAGGAAAGGCCCACTGGGTTTGTATTTGGGCAGCTAGCCCATGCCACAATATACACGCTGCTATTTTTAGCATGCCAACTTGAGAAGAGCGTGCATCCAGTTGCAGTGTAGATTCTATCTTATAGTCCTTTACAGCCAATGCTGTAATTATGACAGAACCACACCCCAGAACATTTTATGATGGGAGAGTAAGCAAAAAAACTGCTCTGTCCAGTTTGGACAACTGAATTTTAAGACTTTCTACACCCTAGACAACTAAAAACAAAAAGTGAATCTTATTTTGTTGTCCATATCACTAAGACTGGCTAAAAACAAAGCTAATTTTAAACTGCTCTTACCAATGAAATATATATCAAGGCAATCTACATAACATGACACCAAAATCTGATGTACAAAGTTATTAAAAATGTTTATCAGTATACCAGTGGCAGCTATCTACTTGCCAGTGGCATGATAATCATTTGAAACAACATACATTCATTGTGCAGTTAGCTGTGTAATATATAGCTGTACAAAACATTACCCTATTTTCCGGTCATATTTTTGACCAAATTTGTGTTGCATGTGATTCTAACTGCACTGTTCACCATGATACATGGGCATTCTTTCCAAATTTTAGAAAACACCACCATTTCGTCAACAACATAGCATGTACATTACATAACCGTTTGCAGCCATCACACCAAAATCTCATTAAAAGGGCCAAAAATGGGCAATACCAGCTAGTAAAACCCAAGAGTCACACTCAGAACACTTGGGGAAAAATTCCAAATCCAAACAAATTGATGAAGACTCCAATTTATGAAGTCAGATTCCAAGGAAGTATGTGCAGAGTAGACAGATTGCCAAAAGAGCCAGCAAAGAAGGTTTTTGAACTTTTGTAACCAATACTAAGGAATGAAGGAACATCATGCTAATATGGAATCTTTTGCTGAATTCACTTCTTATGTTGTTTTGAAAAGTCAGAATATCTGTATCTTAAACTGAACTAGAACTAAACTTGTCTATCAGGTGAAATACCAAGAATGAGGAAGCAAATGCATTCTTTTATTATTCTGATACTACATATACTTACAATGGCAGTGAACAAAATCTGTGATACTACTTAACATTATTAACTGGTCCATTTGTCTTACAACATGCACATCTAATTTAAATCTATGATACAAACAGGTATGGTGTGATTTGTAGCAGGTACTAGAACTACTACCCCAAAAAATTAATGGAACCATGGTGACAAACCATATCAAATTAGTAGGTCACACCTGGATTATACTGTTTGACTGTGTGTACATAGAGTAGGAGTTTACGCCTGACATTAATTATTCCAAAGAGACATTTAAAAGAAGGTTTGAGGAGTTTCAAGAATCTTAACTCAGCCTCACCCCAAATGTACATACTATTAATTGCTCAACTAACTGGTTCCTGAAAAAGATAAAAGAACAAGGCTGAGTCTCTAAAAGAAAGGACTTCATGGGACTATGATGATCAAACAAATCTCAAGTCAGTTATTCAAATATTCAACTCAACTGAATGATTTGATCTGAATTCTTTGAAACAAGATTTTGTGCTAGAGGGCTGTTCAAGCAAGATTACGTCAAAGAAAATTAAAGTGGCCGTTTAAATATACTCTTTTCCTCTGAAAAACACTAAGCTGGGCTATACCCTTTCTACTCTGATGGTCACCACTCTGATTTGGAAAAGTGGTAGAGTCTCAGCAGGTGACTAGTTACCCTCCCTGCAAGAATTCAGGCAGTTGTGCACTCTAGCTTTAATGAAAACTAGTTGCAAATTTTTTCCCAAATTTTGCAAAAAAAAAAAAAAAAAAAATTTGCATTGGGTGGGGTTGGGGGAGAACAACAAAATAGATGTCACTTTTCCTTTTCTTCCCTCCAACCCCTTAATGTAGCTCGTATAAAGAGACAGTTCAGGATAGAAGAGAAATCTACAAAATCCCCCTGGTTTAGGGAAAAAGTTCCTGGATTGATTTATCATGAATTCTAAATGAATGGAAAATCGCCTACCAGAAACTCTTGGATTCTATTGTGTAATATCAAAGTCTGACTCCTTCAATGCTGGTGAATCAATAAAGGGAACTATCAGATCTCTATGTCTATGAAGTATAAATTTAAGTGGAACTGTTCTGATGCTCTGTTATGGATTGAAAGGACATACCCAAATAAAATTACTCCATAGATCTTTTGATATTCAAATCTTTCAAGGATTCAGATATAACAGGCTATAATCTCTTCATCCATTTCACTGCATCCATATAACAGACTGATGAGTTTCACTTTGATATTATACTTCGGAGTCAAAGAGCAAGGAAAGTAATGCCGCCTTTCATTCAAGTGGGATTTTTAAAATCACTTCACAAATCTTTTCTGGAGAGTTTAGGGAATGCACACATTGATTTTATTATTCCTACATGTCTGAAACATCTCACCACATTAGTGTAAGTTAAAAAAATATTAGGAGTGGGGGGAAGAGTGATTCATCCATCACTCACTCCCATCAACATCAATCAATAAGTGCACAGAGCCCAGGAGATCAGTTTACGATTTTATCTAATTTATTTTCTATTGAGTGAAACTGGATGTAGAATTTAACTGAGAGATTTAACAAAGACATTTAATTAAATATCCTGATGACATTAAGAGAATACTATGCCACTACCAGAGTCTTCCAAGCATTACACAATCTGCAACTGTCTCAAGTGTGGGCAACAGTGAAATAGGAATAATATCAAAGAATAATGATGGTAAAAATGTTCATAGTCATGCTCAAGAGTTTAAACATAATACCCAAATTGGTTGATTGGAAATGTGTATCCTATTCATGAGACTAACAGAATTCAACTTAATATAGGACCATTGAAATGTTTTTAAATCCTTCAAAAATAGTTCGGGGGCAAAAAAGTCAAGCTACGTATAGAAATCCTTCATAGCAGACACCGTCTCAGTCAAACAAATATTAGGATAAAAGTTAATTATATCACCAAAACAGCATAGACGATCAAATCCATTTAGACCTTGTCATAAAACACAGGATCTGAAACACTTTTTGTTTATGGAACAAATAAAAGCAAAATAGCCTGACCAAACAAACAAAGAATCTAACCCACAGAAAGTGTTACCTAGACCTATAAATCCAAGAATTACCAAAAGAAAAACGTTCAAGTGCTTGATGGGCACATGTTAATTAACTGGAAGCAGATTTATCTCAGCCTGAACTCCTCAATTTATGAGCACACAGTAATTATAGGGGCTCTAGCAACCATAGTTACAATTAAAGGCCTGAAAGGATTTATTATAAACTAATCTTAAGTGGTACAAGTTATTTGTAAATATTTCCATAGGCTGAAGCATGGTGCTGTTTTTACGTTTATAAATGGAGAAAAAATTCATCTGTATTTCAGATTTTGCTTCAAGATGGACAGATTTAAATCAAAACAATTTAAATCACTGATTTTAATCATGATTTAAATAAGCAGGCAGGAAATCTTAATTTTAATTAAGGTCTAATATAGATTGTCGTAAGACTTTTTATATTTAAAAAGTGACAGATTAATATATCTTCTAGTTCACATATGCAGTAAAGAATTAAAGCTGAGGTGCTTACTTTTGAAGGGTAGCTAGTGAACACACATTAAAATTACTTTTCATGTGGTTTATTTTCCATCCATTGTATTTTAATATTGTGTTTCTGGATTGGCAATTTGTTCATATAAATTCATTGTATACACTTTCAACAGCTCAATAAGCATGGTAAGAATACCTAGGGGTAAAGAAAATTGTTCCCCCACACTCCAATGCCAGTCTTGCCTGACTACTGATGTAATATGAAATGCATATTGATAAAATTAGTATTAACTTCACTAAAATTAGTAGTACTTCACAGGGAAACTGTGAAACTAAGATTGATTGAAATTCAGAAATGTGCTGAATATGCCCCTCCTGCAGCCAGCCAGGGTCTGAGTTATTAAGCAAAAACGTTTGGTTTTATTAACAAAATCATCTTTGGGCTCTATGTCTACTCTTTCAGGTTAATTAGAGACATTCTGAATACTTTCTTGGATGTCACCAACAGTGGCAGTCACAGGCAACAAATGACTCTTCCAGATCTGTAACATCTCAAGCTGAAGAGTAAGTCTGTTTTTGGTGAACTCAGAAGCCTGGGGCTTGCACAGAACTTATAAGGCAGTGGTTCTCAACCAGCAGATCAACGAGCACATAGCTGCGGCCCATGTGATATCCTCAGGGCTATACAGGTAGTATTGGATGCAGCCCACAATGGCAAATAAGTTAAGAATCACTGGGAGCACTTTCTGTGGCTTCATTAGTGAGGGGCACTTTTCATATATTTCCAGACATGACTTAATTTAGCACTGTACTTCACTACAATATGTCTAATTTAAGGTAAAAATCAAGGCATACACAGACTCCACTGGAGCAGCTTTACAGAAACCTAAAATGTGTTTACTACGTCAAGGGTCAGGCGTGCATTTTTATAATCAAAGTGTTTATTGATATTATGATTCAGTTATAATGCTGCCCAAAGTTCTGAACAGTGATTGTGAAACTGACCAAAATCTTGTTAATTTTGATATGCTGCTTAGAGATGTATGAGGAAATGTCTGCAGGCTCAGGAAGACATCATTGTGCTGGTTCATATTTAAAAGATTTTCTTTACAACTAGGAAGCCAGAGATTTTTTTAAAAAGAGAAAAGATTACATTCTGTAGTAACTGATACCTTAGCTAGCACCTTAGCTAGTACCTTAGCTACATATATTTCCTCAAGAATATTTCCTCCTCACCAGCAAGGAGTCAATGTACCCATAAGCACACACATTTAAGCATGCATATTTCTGTCAGAATCATGTAAATATCAATGGCCAGAATCAATGTGTCAATAAGGCACCAACTTAATTTTATTTACTCCTGAGTGCCAATTATAAAGTCTGAATCTATTAATGTAATGCTAAGATATGCAACATACGCACACATAGGAAGGTGCATCTTCCTTCACTGAAGAGATATCACCTTGTCTGCCTTAAGAAATAAAGTAAGAAAGCAGTACTTTTTACCTGTGGGTAGGCAGGAGTATACAAATAAAGCCACAAAATAGGCTTAAATCAGTTTTGTAAAATTCTGTTCACATGAAGCAAATCATTTTTAAGTGGTAAACAAAATATTTAGCCTTACAGTGTGGAAGAACGGACAAAGAATGTGTCCCTAGACCGGTAAGTTTCCATGGCAATTTCTCAAGGCTGGTTTAGACAATATTAAAGTTGGGGCTAGTGAGGTGAAACAAACCACAAAAAAAAAAAAAAAGGTTGAGTAAAGGTTCTCAGGTGACCCTTAACACTTGACTCTTATATAGCACTTCTCCTCCATCAGATCTTATCTATGATGTCCCTAAGTATTACATCGCATTTGATCTTTTCTTTCATTACACTAGGCAACATAACACTCTCTAGATAGTTCTTTACAAATTAACGTGAATTTTTCAAGCAATGTGTATTCTCAAGAGTTGCCTGAGAACCCTGCAAATTAAACGCAGTTAATCCACAGAACAGGTATAGTACATACATGCTTTCTTATACCTACTTCTCCACCCGACAGCATGCTTCAAACTTGACCCAGACAGTTCACTGCCAGAGGCAAGAGGATAGTTTGGACTCCATGCCTACTTAATCCCTGGATGCTCCAACTGGAAACAGGGAGATCCAATTAGTAACAATTCTGGAGTGGTGATGGTTTGAGAGGTGGACACCTGCCTGTAGGAAATAAGCTGAAATCACCTACTCATTTCACACTGGCCAGGTTGCTCTGACAGGCTGCAAGACCTCTGGCTGCCAGGCAGGGAATTTAGCTGTGAGCTATCCTCTCTGGCTCTACTGCTGAAGAGGAAGGCCTATGCCAGTGGTCCCCAAACTCTTCTCTGCCTGGTACACCCTGATACCTTTTAATTATTTTGAGGCACACCACCATATAGTCTCCAAATGAACTCATGGATGTTCATGAGCCAACTCACAACTCTTCAAGTAGTTTTTCAAGAAATTCTGTGGCACACCTGCTCAGGTCTGATGGCACACTGGTTGGGAAACACTGGCCTATGCTAGAGAGTTTGCCTGGAACCACAAATTCTATCAGATCGTTACTGGTTTTTGCCACTGGTGGCCAACAAATGCTGTAACTGCACCAGAGCAAACCCCAAGCACAGACAAAAAGTTGTGATTTGCAGCCGAGTTCCACCTTATGAATCTGGGATAAGCTCAACCAGTGTACATCACGACTTTCTTTATCAATGGAGGTTGGCACTGGTGTGGCTACACCGGTTGCTGGCTGCTGATGACTAAATCCTACATATAGAGAAGACCCAAGAAGCAAATCTCATTATTAGTTCCTCAAATTAAGAAGTGTATTCAGACTTCTTCCTTCCACTCCTCAGCAGGTTAAGTATACATATACTGAGTTTAACAAAGTGACAGCTGAATGCAGCAATACCCATATTCCTTAGCAGGCCAAGACCCACGCTCTGGTAACTTGACCCCAACACCAATTTACCTTGTCCTGAGGGCCTGCCAGGCTGCGTCTATGTCTGCATACAGGTTTTTCTCAGACGGTTTGCCTGAGCTCACCCCGTAGCCAGAGTAGTCGTAGGAGAAGACGTTGCAGTTGATGCGAGAGCCAAGACCAATGTAGAAGCTGCACATTTGGCCCAGATCCACAGCATTGCCATGCGAGAAGAGCAGCGTATACCGGCTGGCAGGGGCACAGCGTACAAACATGCACCCCAGCCGGTTATCCCGAGCTGTGCGAGAGAAGAAAACCTCCACGGCGTCCAACTCCCGCTGCGAATACTGCCAGTCCGCCCGCTCGCTCAAGTGCAGACTGCAGCTGCCCATTCCTGTTGGGGTCCCAGACCCTGCTGCTGCAGCCGCAGCCCCAGCCTCCTGCTGTGGCTGCTGTTCAGGCTGCAGCACCGTATAGGTGGGCTCCGGGGGCAAGAAAGCCAACTTGGCAGCAATGCGGCTAGGGCAAGGCGGGCAGCAGAAGAGCCAGCACAGCTCGCCCAGAGAGAAACCGTTCATTCTGGGGCCTTGTTCTGGCATCAGAGACGCTGGAGGAAAAAAATTTACCCACGCCGGGGAAAAGAAAATAAAAAAAATCCAGGCCACCCCAAAAGCAACCCCCAATTAGCCTGGCCAGAGCAACACCCCCTGAAATGCAAACTGCAAACCACCAGAACTAACCCAGCCCTCCAAATCTGAGAAACCACCTTCTGGGGCAGGGGAGGGGGGATACC
>ML675644.1:8915433-8940631 GCA_007922155.1 Mesoclemmys tuberculata
ACCAGGCCGCCGGACACGGCGCCCGCCCGCTCCGAGGCCCCGCGGCGCGCGCGCGCGGCTCGCGGCCGCCCTCTAGCCCGGCGCGCGGGTACGGCCGGGGGTGGGGAGGGGGAGCCGCAGCGCGAGGGGAGAGCCCCACGTGGGGAACGTCTGACCCGCCCGCTGGCCCTTTAAAAGAGCCCCTCTCCCCCTCCGCACGAGAGCCTCTGTCACGTGCGAGGGCGCCCCGCGTTCGCGGGCCGGCTCTTCTGCGCAGGCGCTGCAAAGCGCCTGTTCTTGCTTGGCGCGCCCGCCCGTTGCGGCTTTGCCCCTGTCTGGCTGCCCCCTTCCCACGGCCTCAGCCCTCTGGTCTCCACCCACCGGCCTGCGGGGTTCTTCAGAGGGAGGTGGGAGGGGTCTGCTGCTCCCTCCCCTGGGCGCAGGGCTCTTCCC
Source organism: Mesoclemmys tuberculata (assembly GCA_007922155.1). Classification (NCBI taxonomy): domain Eukaryota; kingdom Metazoa; phylum Chordata; order Testudines; family Chelidae; genus Mesoclemmys; species Mesoclemmys tuberculata. The sequence continues at coordinate 8,915,866 of ML675644.1, forward strand.
TGCTCTGCTGCTTGCAGGGTTTGCCCCATCTCCCTCAATGGTGCTGCAGCCTCTGGACGTGGGCCAGTGCCTCTAAGCCCAGTAATCAATCAATGCAATGAATGCGAAGACCTTGGCGCTCTTAAAGGTTAAAAGAAAATACTGTAGGTCACCGGCCCTGAAATCACCCCTCAAAACTCCCCGCCTCAACTTGCAGCACCCCCTACCGCAGGCTGTGGCCTCGCAGCAGTCAGTGGCATGCACCGCCCAACCTTTCCAGTGGCTAACCGGGCTGCAGCCAGCCACCCATCCATGGAGGAACAGCTGGGCCAAGCCTCTGGGTGTCATGCTGCAACCAAGATGGGGGTTTGTGGGTCAAAGCAGGATGGTCTTGCGAAATCTGGTCTGCGGTGTTAGTCTGGGGTTTTGTTTCTATTAAGAAATGCAATAAAAAGGTGTATACAAAGGGGTCATTGACGTGATCCAGCGGGGTAGCCATGTTAGGCTGTTTTTAGCAAAACAACCAGAGTCCTGTGGCACCTTAAAGACTAACACGTTTATTTGGGTAGAAGCTTTCGTGGGCAGAAACCCACTGCGTCTGCATCTGACCAAGTGGGTTTCTGCCCACGCAAGCTTATACCCAAATAAATGTGTTAGTCTTTAAGGTGCTACAGGACTCTCGTTGTTTTATTGACATGTGAGGTTCTCTTGCCTTTAGAATGAAAGAACCACCAGAGATAAGAATTGCCAAATACCAATCTTTAGTCTAGTCTTGCAGACAGTGAGAGATTCAGAATTCCTTATTTCAAGCAGCAAATGACTCCAGGCTTTGGTCTGATCGCAGGAGCCCAGGCTCTAGCCCCAGGACAGCTATTAAATGATAACATAACAAGCAACTCCTGCTCTGAAGAATGTAAATAGCTGGTACTGTCTGGGTTTAACAAATCCAGAATAAATGAATGAACGGGCCTGTGCAGTTCCTTGAAGTCTATAAGCAGCATCCCATAATCAACACAAAGCCCTATAAAAAGCCAATGCAGATATTCTTTGTGTGGCAGTGGTATGGTGGGCTCATCATACCTCGATAAGTAACCTGGCTGCTGAGTTCTGAAGAAGGTGAATTCGGTCAAGCTGTGCTTTTTTGTGTCACACTTACAGTGCTCACCAAAACAGATAAAGAGTCGGAAGTTTGGACACCGTTTAGACATGATGGGATAAGTGTAAAATTTCTTGTGGCACATCATATCTCTAAAACATCTAAAAAGGGCTAGGGCATGCAAGGAATCAGGCAGCAAAGGCTGAGCACTTACATCATAAAGAGACTACTACTGCAAACAAGAAAATCAAAGAGAGAACATTTCCCATATTTGTAGCCACGTTAGTTCCAGGATATTAGATAGACAAGATGGGTGATGTAATATCTTTTATTAGATCAACAACTGTTGGTGAGAGATGAGCTTTCCAGCTTACACAGAGCTCAAAAGCTTTTCTCTCTCACCAACAAAAGTTGGTCCAATAAAAGATATTACCTCACCCACATTCGCTAACATTTCCCATACTCTATCCTGAGTCCTTCCTTAGATCATATTTATAAGAGCGAGAGTCAAATATCCTCTTCTAAATGGGAAGTGTCACATAATTTGCTCCTCCATTGAACTTATCCATATAAATGTAATAAATTCGATATTCATTGTTCATGTTGTAAATTCTCTACCATTTAGGATAAACCCACTCTGTTGCTTGTACAATAACGTAGTTCCTACACAGAGGGTGTCCCCTAAAAAACCAACAACAATTGCATAGGGCTGGGAGAGTGAAGAAAGTAGCAAAAAGGAGCCAAAATAGGAAATCACCTTGAAAAGGGAAGAGTACAGAATAAGAAGCAGAAAGCAATTCTGAAGGCAAATAGTACTACTGCCAATATCACATCAAGCTGTATGCGTAGGATAAAGTTAATTTAACTTTCAATGAAATAAAATGATTGAGACTTAAATTGAGCACTCACTGGGTGAATGTCCAATATTCCAGAGTTTCCAAAAGAGACATGCAGCTTCCTTTGAGTGAGTGTATAATGGTGGTCTGAAGACCAACAGACCCCTTTATCCACACCTCTATGCACCTGCTCAGAAGGCAGCCAAAATGTGACTATGACCTTAACATTCCCAGCATACCCTGTCAATGCTGAAAGGCTCATGCAGCACCCTACACAAATGAGGCTGATGGGTGAGGGGGTCAGCCATTGGTGGCTTTATGCTTCCCTCTCTCTCTCACACACATACATGCTGATCCTGCAGCCAGCTGGGGCTTGGTTTGGCTTCCAGCACAACTTACAGCAGTCTCAAAACTGCTCTAAGTTGTGCCACGATGCAACAGCCAGTCTAACAGCCTGGGATTGCCAAAGTACAGTGCCATTTTCCCTCACCTGAAGCTATGCCTGTGATACACCCCCCGTTAAGAGCCAACATTAAGAGCTGCACAGAGGAAACCAATTGCAATGCACAAGAAAAAGTTTTATTGGTCCTACAAAATCCAGAAACTACATTACATATTCATAAGCACCATCTACTGGCACTGTATCCATTAACTATTTACAGATACAGATAGAGAGCTCTCGCAAAAACCCCTACGCTGACTCTACTTCACCTAGGAATTTCCCTTTGCTGCATCGGTGCAGGAGCTAAAGCTGTTGCGTGTAGCCAGAGCTCAGGCAGTGCAAAGGGAGCAGAAACTATATGCATCTCCCTTGCTGGAGATTCCCTCATTCAAAGGAGTCCCCCCCAGAAAGCATACAGCCAGTGGGCTACACCAGTTCCTGCACTACCACCTTGGCATCAGGGATAGAAGGGCAATGGGTAAGGGGTGCCCTGCTAACATTTATAGTTCTCAGAAGCTGAACTTGTTATTTGAAGAGCTGCTTTAATGGATCTTTCCTCTGTGTCTTCTTCTTGATACTATTAGCTCAGCAGTTTGCCTCTTGTGCTTTCTCTTTTTCCTCCAGTGTTTCCTTTGCCGTTTTGTTTCTTTTCTCTTTCATTTTCCAGCCAGCAGGCATCTGCATAGTTTTTAGTGACCAAATAATGTGAAAACACTCAAGAAAAACAAATATTTCTGCTTGTTACTGCAGCACTTGTTTCTGTAATGATCTGTAAATAAAGATGTTCCCACTGCTGTGCATTGTAACTAACATGACACTAATGTTCGTTGAATAAAGATCACAGCTTCATTGCTAAACTTTAAGAGATAACCCACAGCACTGAAACATGCAGGAATTTAATTACAGGCTAGCTATTTGAATCCCAAAGAGATGGTATGTAACCCATTGGAAAATTTGTATCTGCAGGACTTTTAATGTCAGATTTGATTTACTGGAGAAGGTACTAGTAAGAAGCTTGAGGAATAGTGGAGGAGAGCTCCCTCCAACAGCTATCAACAGGACAGTTACGTTACTTTCCTTAGTTTCAAATAGAACACATAATTCTTACCTAGATATTTATTATTTCTTTTGTGTTCCTCTTTTCTTGTCCTGCCAGCTACAAAGGCAGACTACTTGTCATTCCCTTTCCTCTTTCTCAGAACATCAGATACAAGAAAGAGTTGGCAAAGAAATAGAAAAATGAGGCTGGAGAAGACACTTGGCAACAGTAATGTGTAGACTATGTATCATAGACAATAAGTATCATACACAATAATCACACCTGGTTTGTCACAGCCAAAGAATGTGCCTGTTAGAGCTGGACAAACAGTTCACATCAAACACCCAAATCTGTGCAACATTCATCACAACAGCCATACTGGTTCAGACCAATAGTGCATCTAGCCTAGCATCCTTTCTTCTGACAGTGGCCAATACAAAGTGCTTCAGAGGGAATGAACAGAACAAGTGATCCATCCTCTGTTGTCCTCTCGCAGCTTCTGGCAGTCAGAGGCTACGGACACCCAGAGCATGGGGTTGCATTCTTGACCATCTTCGCTAATAACCATTACAAAGACAGCACTAAAATGTGTTCTCCATTAAAAGGGTCTGATTTTTCGAGTGTGGGTGCTCAGGACTTTTTAAAAAGTCTGGTTCCTTTAATATATCTCAGATCAGGCACTCAAAATTGAGGCACCTGGAATCAGTAGTCACTTCTGGAAATGTAGGCCACATAGATTAGATTTGGATGAAATGTGGGAAGTTGATATTTTCCCTGAAGAAGGCAAGTGAAAGACATTAAATTGATCATTTAAAAAGCTCTGGTATATAGTAGAAATGGACCCAGCCCAGAACGCTGGATGTGAACCCCTAAAATTTGCAAAAGCCTCAATCTGGATCAGAACTTTAGGGGCCAAGTCCATCTTGAAGGGTCTGAGCTCTAATACCAAATACGGACCTTTGTGAACATGGCAGCAGTTCAGATCTGGACGCAAACTTCATGGTTCAAACCCATCTGATAAAAAGAGATGAGACAGAAATGCACTGCATTGATAGAATCTTCTTGTGAAGAGAGAAAGACCTAGCCGGGGGTTGATTTTGTGTGTGATTCTCTTTCAATCTGCTGATTTATTATTAAAAAAAAGTGCTATGAAAGGAAAAAAAGCATATTCAAATAAAGAATAATGGCAGAAGTCATAAACAGGTCCTCTTCTGTACAACTTCCATTGCCATCCAAGAATGAGTTACGTCATCTGGAGATCTATCTAATTTAGGTTTAAAGTGCTTCCATCACCATAATGTCTGAGCTCCTGGCTCAAGCTTACAAGCAATTCTGTATCACTATTGAGTCAGCTGCCTGCAAGTACCAATGTTCCCACTGTACAGTGCTATTTAAGTTATTTTGCATACCCAAAACCTAAAGCCAGGGTGCATTGGGGTAATAGAAAGCACAGGGTCCAGATCTGTATTAATGCACTGAGCTAGTGGGAGTAGGATGCAGACATAGCATTTAAATACGTATGGAGAGGAGAGGTCACCCTATAATGTAAAAGAAATATTGCTGAGAGACCACTTGAGAGAGATGCATAGTTAGTTTGGGGAATGCAACCATGTCTCTGAGCCAAATTCACCCGTGATGTAATACCAGATGAGTTTCAATGTATCACAGTTGAGATGAGTTTGACCTCATGTGTTTTTAAAACGTAGCCACTCTTTAGAAATTTTAGTGGTTGTCCTTAGAATGTATGCTGAATGTGGACTGTGACAGGGGAGGGCATCTGCATCTCTTGCTTTTCCTTCACGAACTCTTGAAAAATCACAGAGGTTTATCTTCGTGTGAAATGTAAACACATGTAACATTAAGGTCGAGCATCTATTTGGAAACAAGTGCGTCATACGCTTTGTCTGAATTAATTAGATAGGAAAAAATACCTGAAAAACTATTTAAAATCCTTGTACCATTGTTTTCTTCCAAGGGTAAAAATCAAGATGAAGGACACTGTTCAGGGTTTAAAATGGGCTTTCTATGAGGTTTGCAAGAGCTTAATCATAACCCAGCTATCCTCAGACTTGCTGTGAATACAGTATAAGAAGAATGTCAAAGGGAAAACGAAGATGTGCAAACATTAGAGCTTGTAGTGGGAGAGGGGAAGGGGGAAAGACCAGCTGTGTGCTATACAATAGGCATCTTGATTTGCAGTGACTGCATTTCATGCTTGTCACAGGCAAACTGGCATTTTAAAGATGTGCTCTTGACTGCTTTTTCATGTCAATATCTTTGTTCAGGTTATCTGGACTGATGACAGGAATGTCAATTGAAGCAAAATCCTTTCCTTACTATACTGAGCTGCACAGGGTGGGGGCCGAGGGAAAATGGAGCAGGACTGGCTCTGTAGAGAGTTTTTTTTAAGGCATCTTGCTGACACACAACAAGATAGCTTAGGAAGGCCTAGGGCAATGCATTCTAAAGTATAGCTTATTGCTCTTTTAAAAAGGGGCAACATGCCATCAATTTAATACCTACTGCCTACGGCCACATACCATAACAGGCAGGGGACCAAAGAGTTTAATAAGCTCCAGTCTGGCAAAGCAGTTGCTCCTTTTGGCTTAGTGCTCAAGAGAACAGCAACCTGGAGCCATACCCAGGTTCTACACAGTTGTAATTCAGCAATGGTGAGAGAAGATGATTATGCATCCTTACAACAAAGGTCAGATTTTTGCCCTAAGAATGTAAGCAATGTTGCTGGAAACGAAAGAGACTCTAGGTCAATAAGGTTAGGCTGGGAAGAATGGGGATGAAGGGTTTGTGAAAATCTCAAGAACAAGAGAAGTGAGAAATAAATAAATCTGAACACAGAATATAGATTCAGGAGAGAGAGAAAGGATACAGACTCTTCACTACATGTTAAGCATGGGGTAAGCAATCACAGAGTATGTTAATACATGGTAGCCTAACCCACAATAACACAACCACAGTACGGCACTGTCCTGCTGCATCCTCATAGGGTGCCATATCTGGCCAGGACAACAGCTAGCTGGACATGTATTCCAAGATTCATAGTAGCACAATACGTTCTTCAATCTCAGAGTGGTGTGTCTGCCCACCCTGGGGATTTACATGTGTTTGTGTGGCCAGGTGTCTGCATGCTATTACATGGCTTGTTAGTGGGCATGGTTCTGCTGTATCAAACACAGGGGATGTGTGAAGCAGGAAGAACTGCAAGCAGGATGCAGAGAGGAGGAAGGAGCTAATTTTAGGCAGATTGAGAGTCCATGTCCAGTCAGGAGCATGTAGCACTATACGTGAAGACAAACCTTGAGTCAAATTCACAGAAAAGACAAGCCCACAGTAAAAACTAAAACCACCCTTAGATCAAGATGTCAGCTTGTTATCTGGGATGGCCTGATTTGTTGTTAGAGTAGCGTGTACTCACATAAAAATAGGGAAACATTTTTTCTTTTAGATATATGTGGCGGATCTCAGATACCAGAGTCTGATCTCTGTACTTACCGGTTGAGAAAACAAAACTAGTAGAATGGATTGTTTTATTCCTTAGAAATGTAGAAGTCATATTCATATGTCACATTGTTTTTATGATAAAATCGACATAACAATTGGCTTCCTTTTTTTGCACTATTTCATTCCCCCCACCTTCTAGAAAATGCTGAAAAAATGTCTTTAATTTCATCATTGTATCCCCTCCAGGACGCTTTTAAGGTCAGTGGAAATGAGTCTCAGGTTTCCATTCATATGTTAGAGTCACATAATTTAAACAGAAAAGTGCATTTAGGCTTATGCAAACTACTGTCTATTAAGATTCAACAAGGCTTTGCTGACTCTTGTGGAAACAGCTAAAATGACATTTAGATACTTAAAATGAAGGAAAATTAGATTCCACAGTTGAACTTTAGGCCAAATTCTGCTCTCTGTCTGTGTAAATCTGCTGCCATCAATTCAAATTTTACTAAAAAAAAAAAAAAAAAAAAAGTGTATGCAAAAAAAATAGTAAGTTTGGGGGTTATTTTAATCTAAAAAATGTGTCTATTTTTCTCTGCAAATACCTCAAACCTTGGTGACTAGAGTTTCCTCAAACAAGAAACAGAACATCACCAATCACTAATAATAAAAAGACAATTGCTTGACTCAGTGAAACGTTAAGTACATCCGAGACCCAGATTCACCACTGCTCCATTAATATGTGTGCTGCCATGCGGATTTCCGTCACCAACTCTCATTCTAACCAGGGATTGTCAGTCTCCCATCCCTTTCCCCTCCCCTGGCTTCTCACTGTGGCAGGCTGCAAGAGGGGCCTCAGTGGCAGCCATGATCTGCTGTCTTCCTGAGCCTGCTCGCCATCTTTGTGAGCCTCAGCCTCTTTGGGTCTCCATTTTAGTGCTCAAAGGAGCAGATAAAGGAAGCCCCTTAATGCTTTTTAGGGCAAAAAGGGTATGAACAGAAGGGAAGAGACTGCCCAAGAGAGAAAAACTTCTGCAGGAAATCTCCTCGCCCCTAGCGATAAGATAGGCTTGGGGTGGTTTGAAACAATGGAGAGCCACTCAACAGCAGCCTGGCCCCAACGAGAGAAGCAGCGGCTGGGGGGTGGGAGTAGAAGAGGGTGCTGACCATTTGAACAATCTCCTTCTGGCCCCAGTGAGACAAGCTGTGGCAGCAGGGGGGAAGAAGAGTACTTTCTGGCAGTCATTTTTTCCCATTACTACCGTTGGTTGAGACCAAACGTGGACAAGTTCACTCAAGGGGAATGATTTGGGTGAGTTCTGACCGGAGAACAGTTTACAGTGGACGCTGAGCTGCACTGTCTCAACATTTGTTTTGCTGAATTCCCAGCTGCTATCTTTGCATTAGTGCTCTCTGCACAGGGCCAGATCCTGAAGTCTTTACTCGTCCTGGGAGATTGGCCTGAGTAAGGTCCTCCAGGTATGGTCCCTCAGGTCTAGAGGAGCAACACAATATGGTTTACATGCAAAGTTGCAAACAGGTACAGCCCTGATTGCAAGGGCCTTGCTCTGTGCTTTTATCAAGCACTTATTATGCTCAATATTTAATCCCTCCATACCTCCGTATACACAACTCACATCATGATGGCTTTTTGCCAGACTGGAGGACTAAAGTGTGTTTTCCAAGACCTTCAATTAAGATGCTCACGGGCAGTCAGCAGGTGTCAGTGTTGAACAGCAAAATGTTAACCCTTCTGAACCCCCCTAATGTCCAGAAGCCGATCATTTACAGAATGAATGGTAGAAGTTCATACTGACACTCCCCGAAAGGGATTAAATGTTTCTCTTCTTTCTGACTCATCTCAACAGAGAAAGATAAACAAATATTATTTACCATCGGATGGAAAAGTAGTGGGAAAATGACTTTTCCCCCTTCCACAACATGCTGCGCAACATCTGCTATTGTGAGGTAATTTAAGAGAAATGGGCTTATGTGCAAGAATTGGCTTTTGAAGAGCACAAAAAATTACACTGAATTGCCCCAGACCTTTCAAAGCCTTGAGTCTTTCCTAGCATTTTGCGTTCAATTGGCTATCTCCTCAGCAGGTCTTCGAAACATTATGTAATATGGAATTGTTTGAACTGAAGTAACCTAGGAATTTTTCATACCTTTGTCTGAATGACACGGACATTTAAAGAGTGTTGCTTCTCTCTTTCATACAGGGAAACCTCAACTAAATACATGCTAGGGCAAAAGTCTTCACTCCAGTCTGTATTGTGTATCTTTAATGCTGTTCTGAGCAGCATGGGAATATTGAACTAAGGAAGAATTCTTGTTTGCCATCAGCAATTTTAGCCCCCTTGAAGATAAGCCAATACAGGGTTATATATTTCACAGAAACTTGAATCACCTGACATTCTATCCTGTAGTGTGTGGTGTTTTGCAAACTCTATTACAATTGTAGGCTGTCACTTTAAATTTCAGGGTTTTTCCCCAGCCTTGCTTGCAGATTAGGACCTAGGCCAACCAGCAGTCAGTCTGAAGATACCTTGGAGTAAGTTGGGGTGCATTGTGCCTCTCTTTTAGGGAGCAGTCTGCTTTGGCTCTTTCTGTTTTTTTGTTATGTGTTATTGTTCTGCCTTCTAAGAAATAAAGTAGTGTTACGTTGCAACCTTCCAGCAAGCGAAGATTATGTTTTTATCTAACTTCTCTGAGTGTATGCCATGAACATAACATAGAGGACAGTGGTGATGAGTACACACACACACTGGCTAGTGCAAGACCACCCAATTTAATGCTGGGAGCAGCCCCACACATAGAACAAGGGAATCTGTATTGCGGTTTTTCTGCAGGATCTTTTTAAATCCTGTGGTAGGCTACCTTATGAGTCTGTCTGGGATGCAGGAGGAAAAAAATAGAAAATGTCTTACACTGTTGTGTCATGTCGCCAGGCAGGTCTGTTTGTGCCCCTCTTTACATTCTATTGTGTGGATGGAATTTCAGACTTGCCCAAGTTTTTGTGGCTGGTTGACCCTAGAAACAGGCCTACAACCAGGATGCTCAATAAACCCTATTCCTTCACTGTACTGGGGATTCTTCTTTAGCTCAAAAGGTAGAGACCAGTGTTTCAAGTAGGAAGAGCATATGTTCTCTTCTCTATTGTGCTATTTAGTTCAGAGATGGAGCTAGACCAAAATCCCTAGACCCAAACATCCCTTGACTCTTATCTCTATCTAATAGATCAAACTAAAATCCAGATGTGAAGATCCTGTAATTATGGGGATGTTTGTATCTGGAGACAAGCTTTGGGTGGCTTTCTAGTTTAATTAATAATTGTGGGGTACATGCAAATACCTCCTGTGTCTCTTTCTGTTCCTGCACCAAATGACCAGCTAACAGACCAGTTAGTATAAATTGCCATAGTTCCACTGACTTCAGCAGATGCTATAACTTCAGTGGAGCTGTGACAGTTCACACCTGGTGAGGATCTGTCCCCCCCAGCCCCCCTCGGGGCCATCCTAGAGCACAAGAGGTTGCTGTGGGAGGCAGCCAAACAGTGAGTATTAGACACCTGCTTGCATCTGCTTCCAGCCACAATATTTGTTAGTCAATTACACAGCAGAATCTGACTTGGCTCATACTCAGGGAATATTGTTCATATCTCTACATACTTAATAACTTCCCAGTGAAGTAATGGATTTTTCTCCACCTCCTCTTCCTCATTCTCTACCCACTCTCTGTATTTTTCTCTGGTTAGCACTATCATTTGCTAAATATATCACAACACGCTTTTTGCCTTCGACTGCCGTTTTAAGTCCTTAGTGGGGCTTCCTCCATTTTAGGAATTTCACAAATCACCTATGAGTGGGATGGTGAGTGGGCTGAATAACAGCTTTTTTGGCTCAAGCATTTGCATCTGCTATAGCAGGGAATTGGCACCAATGAACAGCATTTTCCCTCTGTGCCACAGCTCATGAGGATACTATGAATTTATAGCTCTATGAAACATCAAGGGAGTAATCATAATATTTTACCTTTAAATAGCACCTTTTATATGAAAGATCACCAATTGTTTTACAAATTATGTACATCTAGCAACAAGTTTAAAATTGATAAGAAAGAATTATTTCTATAAAACACATAATTAGCCTATGAAACTCATTTTCACAAAATATCGTTACTCCCTCTTTGGCCCAAGTGGCTAGCCAAAATTCACAGACCTGCAGGTTGCATATGTTAGAAGAAATTGGTGAGTGGTGGTCAGGTATTTATTTGATGTAATCCTGTTTACTTATAAAGAATGTATAAAATCCAGTTTCCTTAAATACAGAAGGAATCAAACAACAGGAGATAGGCTCTTCACTCACAGTTCCAAGCTTCTTTCAGCCAGCACTTAACCCAAAAGCTCTCTCTCTCTCAACTCTTTCTCAGCATTATGCTATCAGTGACTCTCTGGCGGTGGCCTGGTTCCACAAAGGGACTTAGGCATTTTAGGTGCCTAAAAAAATCACAAGAATAACATTGTGATCCATAAAGCCTGAAGTAGGCCCCTACGTTCCCTATACAATAAATGGGGAATGACAGACACCTTACTATGTTATCCACAATAGCCAGCATACTAGATGGAAGTTTCACCTAACCTAGTCAATAGGAGATGAGGCTGAGCCGTGTGTTTCTTAAGCACTTCCACTATCTTGGAGATAGACACTGAAGTCTGCACTGCTGGGAGATGCCTATCGCTGCTTGTGATCCACAGCCAGGAACCCCTCTCCTGGAATCAGGTGGCTTCAACTCCCTAAGTTGTTTCTTGTGAGAATGAATTAGGCACCTGGTGCATACTGCACAAAAGGGCCAGCAGAGGAGAGATGCTGCTGCTGCCATCGTCCTTATCACTTTTAGCCCAGTGGTTGGGATGTGGAGATTGAGGTTTAATTCCCGCCTCTGCTTGATGGAAAGAAAGAATTTGAATAGGGCTCTTCCACTCCTCAGAAGCATGCACTAACCACTTAACTATGGAATTTTCTTCTGTGGGGCTCCCTCAGTCTTGCCTGTGGAAGCTGTTCCACTTTGGCTAAATACTTAGAGTCACAAAGCAAGAACAAGAATGACTCTGTAGCCTGGTGGTTAGGACACTCACCTAGCAAGTTGGAGACACAGAGTCCAGCCCTCCTACTCCAGTGACTTCCTGCTCTAACCAGAGTTTAAAGAGGGCCTGATCCAGTAAAATGTTTCTGAGTATGCCTACCAGATTGGGCTCCCTGGGTGAAATCAAGGAGCATGTATCTTGCCCAAGTTCATAAATCACTCAGGGAGGAGATAGGCATCTGAATATCTGAAGTGAGGCAGCAGTGTACATGCCAGAGGCAGAAACTTAGGCACCTTGCAGAACTTTTACAGAAAATTGTAGGTACTGTGTGAGTTTAGGTGCCTATAGGATTAGGCAGCAGCTAAGCAGGAGTTTTATGGCACTAAGTGGAGCCTAAACCTGCTTGAGAACCTTAGGGAGCTGGACCTGTGTCTTGTGCTTCCTTGCTGCCTTCTCTGTCTGCATCTGTGGTCTCTCTTCCACAGCCACACAAATCTTCACCAAACACTACCTAGAAAAAACCCTCTACCCACACGGGCTTTGCATCCGTTTAGGGTAGACACTGCTATTGTTTCTGATTCCATAAAGAAAAGTAACTGTTTCTTACATTTATCAGGAACAAGGGGAAGTTACATCCGCTGTTTCTGACAAGGTTTAACCCATCCTATAATAATATAATTGAGGCTAGGGGCTTAAAAGGATTTTTTTTTAAGTTAGACATTTATAGTGATACTAGGAACTGCCACCATTGAATTAGAGAGGATACAAACCTTCCGGAACTTTGTAATTGTCTGAGGTTAGGTAGAAACTTCCTGTGTGGGTAGAGTAGACCATAAATTGTTCATTACAAGGTTTTTTGCACTTTCCTCTGAAGGATTTAAGAGACAGCATACTAGACAAGGTGGACCACTGGATTGACCTGGTAGTCCTGTGTCATTATGTGAAAGGACTTCTAATCTGGCACAACTGGGAATGTTCTGCTGGCCTGCAGCAAAAGATGAACAGATTATCCAGACCTAATGTAAAGCAGGAGGAGGTGCAAGTAACTGTTCTAGTTTTCTGAACCCACTGTGTCTTGGTGGCGGAAAACAATGAAATACCTTGCTGGAACACATAAGCCAACTATTTCCCTTAAGCGTGAAGTAAGACTCGTGTCTAACACAGGGAGTGAGTCTGATTCTCTTCTGCTGTTAAAACAAAGGTTTAATAGTGGCATTTTCAGGCTTATACAGTCATGGAAGGATAGGGAAGTCTGTCATTATTTCTGCTATTACCTGAAAATCTTGGGAGGAAAAGTATGTTCACCTAGAAGATGTTAGGGCCAAATTTAGCCCTTGTGTAACTCTGTTGGATTTTCTTTTGGTGTTTGTGCAGATGAACGAAGTGTAAAATACATCATAGTGGTCAGTGTTCTGAGTCACATTACTGTCATGTGAGTGAGCATGCTAACAGAGATGTTCATAGTTATTTGCTGGTGAAGTAACATTAATGAAATTAAACAGCAGCAATGTAGAGGGTAATAAACAGACACAAAATCATCCAAGTTGGGGTGATAGTGGATTAATGTTAAATAAACAACCATATAAGGCAAAATGAGTGAGAAGTTCAATAGTTATTCTGTACCTTCTTGCCAGATGGGTGGTAAGGGGTTTGCTATTCCTTCTTTGAAATCACTGTTTACTGAAGTGCATCAGATAAAGAGAGTGTTTATTTTTTCCTCAAGGGGCTAGAACGCACAGATTCTGCCGAACTAAATTTATTCTGATAACCTTCCAGCATGCTAATAAAGTTGTAATAACAAATACAGAAATTAAAAATGACCATCTTCAGTTCAGAGTCCTGAGGTTTTTAAGACTAACACCAAGTTACTGATGAGCTACTTGGTAATTTACTGAGACGAGATTAGGGGTTTGAATAAGTAGATGAAATGCAAAAGCACGTGTTAGTCTGCTATTGACCTATACCCATGAATCAAAAGTAATTGCAAGAATTTTGTGAGGATTGCACTGTGCTCAGGGGCAATTAGGAGAGAGATTGCAGTAGTAATTGAAGTCACAATCAGTAGATAATAGAGAACCAGAGACCATAAAATCCAGATTAGGGCCAGAATGTCTGTTCTTTTTGGTCATGTTGGCAAGACGTTACCTCCTTCTCACAGGTAATCTGATTAATCTGAGTCAAGTCAGGCATTTGGAGTCTGAATTAATTGCCAAAAATGAATTATGGCAACATGTTGCATTCTCATAAGGAAGATGTAAATTTGGCACTGAAGGCACTGCTGGAGAAAGTCTGGAGGATACTAATGGCACATTCCTCTGAGCAGCCTTTGCTTGGTTAATCCAAGCAACATTATTAATGCCAGACATGGCTGCATTTACAGTACATTCTGACGTTCCAGCAAGAGGGGAAAACACTGCAAAAGTGGGAAGCAAAGAAAAGAGGTTGGACAAAATCAGGAAGACTCATGAAAGAGGTAGAATTCCACTCATTGAATAGTGAAGATAAATATAAACATTGCACTGCTCTTGAACCGCATCTCATCCAGCCCATGCACTGAGACTAAGATCCTGCAAACGCGAAGCCTGATTCTGTACCAGAGAAATCAGTGCTTTACTTTACATATGAGTAGTCCCAATGAACTCTTCTGTGCCCACAAACTCCATGAAATAGGGACTGTATAGCTTTATGTATGTTCAACACCTAGCGCAGTGTCACCCTGATTACTTAAAATAAAATAATAGGATAAATTACAGAATATTTTTTTTTAAAGAATTAAGCTCTGTAATCTTCTTGAATAGTATGTTATGATTCTGGGAATGAATGGTGAAAACATGTTAATTCCACTCACATTTCTTAAAATTTCACTTTCTTTTAGCCCACCCATCTTCTCTGTTGTAGAATCAAAATTCAGTATGTTAGAGAGAAAAGAAAAACTTACTACCCAAAGAATTTCAGTACAACTGATTTGCTGCGTATCCCAAATGCACTTATTAGTTGCATTCAGAAGTGATGATAAAGTTAAATCAATTCATGGAAGATGCCTTGAAAATTCACCATAGATGATTCAATATTCATTTGCACAGTGCACTGGACTATTAGCCCACTTGCTCCCCCACAACAATTCAGTGCATTAGGACTGTACAAATGCCCAAACAAAATAGCTGTGAAAACTATTTTGAATATAAATAATTCTGAATGACAAACTATGAGTCCTATCCTGCAAACCCTTATTCACACAAAAAGGCCTGCTGAAATCAAAGTAAAGGCCTACAGGATTAAGGCCAAATTTCCTTCCTTGCATTCTAATAATCATTAGCTTCCCAATGTGGGAAAAAAAAATCTGTTGCGTTCCCAGAGTTTCCAGGCTGCTTCTTCCTGTGCAGTTGACCACACCCATGTGCCACGTCAACCCTCTGTTTTCCTCCCAATAAACTTTGTTGGACATGGGTTGGTCTTCAAAGGGAAATGGAGAAAGCCCACCAGTGTAAGTCATTTACACTGGACTGAACAAAGCACTTGAGAATATACTGTAGAGCTTAATCCTTCACTTGAAAGGGAATGGACTAAATATTTAATGTGTTTACTGTGTTCAATTTCTGTGACTGACTCTCATCATCCAAGTTCAAGTCCCCTGTGTCCCCATGACAGAGGGATCTTTCTTCACAAATCGCTATTACTTCCCATAATTCAAAAGAGGAAACTCTTTAAAACTTATACATATGTATATATGTTTAGATGCCATTATGATGTTGAAGTTGGGGATCTTTTGCCATTTTACTGGCACAAATTATCCAGATTTTGGCTGTGATCCAGCAAAGCACTTGAGCATGTCCTTTGACTTTAAAAAGTTCCATTGAAGTGACTAGGACTGTTTACACAATTAAAGTTCTGCAAGTGCTATGCTGGATCAGGATCTTTGAGACCTATTCACATAACAGTGATCACAACTCTGAGCAAAACTTCAGCCATTCTGAAGGGAAAGTGGCTTCAGAATGGAAGTGTTCACAAAACATGAACTTGGTTATGATGCACAACAAGTGAACAACCAAACAAAAAACAGAATTTGGCAGGAATGCAAATTTTTATGGGGTGGGAATTCCATGATTTCACAGAGTTCAAATTTCCACCACTTTGGCCTTATTTGCAGCTGTTTTGTTCTTAGTAATTAACAGGACGACTATTTTTGCATCTTGGCCACATTGGTG
Source organism: Mesoclemmys tuberculata (assembly GCA_007922155.1). Lineage (NCBI taxonomy): Eukaryota > Metazoa > Chordata > Testudines > Chelidae > Mesoclemmys > Mesoclemmys tuberculata. The sequence continues at coordinate 8,932,005 of ML675644.1, forward strand.
TAACATGAGGGCTTGATGCAATCAGTGTGTGGTCATCTTTACAGGGCTATGACATGCTTTTGATTTACTCCAAAAGCTTTTGAAACAAAAAACCCAAAGCCCTGAGTTAAAGCAGCCTGGGGTAAATTCACAGGGCCTGATCCTCTTTCACTTACACTAATTTGCAACATGGATGTAACTCCCTTGAGCCCTCCCTATCCTTTCATCAAGTAATTCTCATTTAGGTCAACCATATTCTGGGGTGAAAGATTCAGATCCACTGACCTAAGTGGAATAGCTCCTGAGCCACCCCAGTGTAAGAAGACCATCAACCCCATCTGTGATTTAAATAGTGGGGTAAATTATACACAGGGAGCCAGAACCTCAACCTACATTAAAGTCAGTGAATCTTTGCAGATCAGCTAAAGATCTGGTCACGGGTGGAGAACGGGTGTAAGTGGTAAAGGAATGAAATATCCACCAATCTGATATGAAGTGGGTGTGCAAAATGCATGTGATCTCCATACAGGGCTGGAAGATGTGGTGTATCAGGGAAAACAACTAACACCAAGATATAAATTACTGGGAGCAGAAGGGTTGCCTTATTGTGCATACCCTGTCATTTTCTCCACCCTGCAGTACCCACTGAATGCCAGCTTGTAAAAGTTTTGCTGCTTTCCCATTCAGTAATCTTTCCTGACCCTTGCATGTGTACCTTACAACACTAGTTATATCACCTCTGAATTTGACCCAAAGACTTTAATGGGAACTATAGCTGCTTCCACCAATGACGTGCTTGGCCCATTCTGATCTCAGTTTTACTACTAGCTTCATTTGAATGAAGTGGAGATACTCTAGATTTACAGCGGTGTAACTGAGACCAGAATTTGGCCCACACGCTCTGATGGTGGGCATCACTCAAGAAAGCCTAAGATAAGCTTGACCGGCTTAAGCTTATGGAGAAAGTCACACAGAGTGATGTTAACAATTGCTGTGTTACTGAGGCTTCATTTAGTGGGTAAATGAAACAAAAAGCTGAAGAGCCATAAACAGAAACCTTTGATATAAAAGAGAAGTTTACTTGGGCCATATCATGCCCTTGATCCATGTGTGCACTCCCAATGACATCAGGGGCAATACTGTGTCCCCCCACCCCCTGCCACTGCCAGTACCTTACTAACAGGGCTGGGCTGAGGTAATGCCATTCTTAGGTCATGAGGGAGGCTATCAGATCCTCCTGCCAGCCTCCCAAACTCCTGAGGCATGAAGCGATCCTAGCACTGGGCACCGCCTGTCATATCTTACTGCTTAAACAATATTACAAGAAACAAATGCTTGAAATCCAAAGATGAGTGAAATGCTAATTGCTTCTAAGAGGATGTTAACTTCAGACAGCTCGGCGGTTGCCTGACTGATTGGGGGGAGGGGGTAATAGGGCGGGGGGAGGAGGGTGGGCAAAGGTAGCTGTTATTCTGCGGAAAATTTGGATCCCAGTTACACTGGTGTAAATCCAGATTAACTCCACTGACTTCAGCAGAGTTACTTTGGGTTTACTCTGGCATAAACAAGCCTAGAATCTGTTTCACATTCATTAGTACAGCCTGATGTGCAGAAACCCAAGTACCTAGACAAGAAGTCAGCCATGAAATGTACAAATTAATCTAGGAAGGGAAGCAGCCACAGACATCAACATAAATGCTACTATACTTATATTTTGAAGGAGGGCATAATTCCAGCGGATCAGGCATATTCTTCCTTCAGTCCACATGCAGAACCCTGTGGGCTAAATCATGCTGTTGCTCCACGTGCCTGCCTTTTAAGTAACTGGGAATTTGTAAGTGAAGGGACTGTAGAACCAGTGCCAAAATTTGATGTCAAGAGACATTCTGAACATCAGTCAGGAGCATGCTGTGACCCTAAATACATATTGCTTTGCCAACAGTAACAGAACAGTAACATACAGGACTGGAAGGTGGGTTGTGTCAGGAAAAACAACTAACACCAAGATATTAAAGAGGACTTTAATAACTCAGTCATAGGTTAGAGGTTTATTACAGGAGTGGATGGATGAGGTTCTGTGGCCTGCATTGTGCAGGAGGTCAGACTAGATGATCATATTGGTCCTGTCTGCCCTTAGAATCTAAGCGTCTAATACATCTTTTACAGGCTGCTTTCCCCTAATTTCACTCTAGCCATTGTATCCAATAAACATATCATGCTTGATTATTGCAGAGATATTTTTCTTTTACACAGAAGTTATCAGAAAACCCATCCTGCGTATGTAATCTGTAAATAAACAATGAATTAGTTATTTGTGTAATACTGATGGGAAGGACAGCTTATGCAATGGCTGGAAAACAATATAATTACATGCATAAACAGAAGCATGCTTCCTGCTATTATAAAGAATCAGCTTTTAGTGGAAAAGATTCTCATTACAGCCTCAAACCATTCACAGATTTTTTAAAATTTATGAACTTCTGTGCAACAACTGTCAGCACATTTCTTTACGGAAGACACTGTTGTCTCCAGCTGTTACTCAACCACTAACATTAGGGACATTAAAGGTGCAGGAAACGCAGCAGATCTTTTGCGTAGTTTGGAAGGAGTTGGTTTCCCGATTACCCTGGAAGCTAGATTTACTGCTGGGCAGAAAAACCACAATTCACAAAGGAAGAGAATAGCTGATATATGAATACCCACCTCCAGGCTGCTCATCAAAACAAACAATGTATTAGGAAAAAAAGTCATTTGACGTCATTGCTTGAGGAAATTACTCATCAGAATACCGTATTTTTTAAAAAACAACATGAAAAACACTAGAACTTTGTTGATAATGGGCTCTTATGCTTTGATATTAAGTCACTTTACAGTAGGACAGACTGCAGGGTCCAAATGTCTCGTATTGACTGATTAACTGCCTGCTGAATTTTCAAGGTTAACACGTCAGAATATTATTTGATTTTAACTAGCTGGATGAATCTTTGTTTCCAGATGTTACCATACCTTACACAAGACTAGAGGTTAATGTGCACATGATCGCTAGCAGACTCAACAGCTGATTCAAAAGAAAGGAAGGTGAGGAAGACAGAAAACTGGGGCATGGGCAAAGGCAAGCATGAGTCATGCATGGCACAGCACATCATTTAAAATCTCCTGGGACAGTAGCTTCCTTTTGATGAGCATCAAGTCATTTACTAGAACACTGAGATCTCCCTTTCTTTCCCCACCCGCTGAGTTAATGATCATTATTATTGTGTGGCATGATTATTTGAGAAGATCCTCGGCCAAATGCTGTTGTGAAATAAACACAGAGAAACTCCATTCACTCTATGGGAATTAAGCTAATGTACACTCTTGTACCCCAAAGCAAAATTTGGCACTATACATACACTGTAAGCTACAAGTAACAGACCGTACAGCATACAAATTCCTCTGTAGATACACACAGGTCTCCAATTTACAAGTGTATAATGATCCAGGATGTGAACTTTTTTTTCCAACAAAAAAGCCACTGAGTGAAATGCTGGCCCCACTGAAGCGAATGGAAGTTCTGTCACTGGAGGAGGAATGAATGCAATGGAGGAGGAACTGCTGATTTTGGGTAATGGAATTGGGATTTTCAAAGATGTTTCTTGTTTTTCCTCTAACTTGGTTGATTTTTGTATAATTCTAAAAAGCCAGAGCATACTTTTAACATCATGTTGCACATTTTTAATGCACTGCACATTTCTGGGCCCCATTTCTGACATGACTCCTTGTTTCTTTTGTTACTTATTATTAGATACTAAGGTCTAACAAATTAATATCATTGCAGACTTCCAATTTTACAGCCAAAGATCTTGGCTCAAATGTTTTAACCTCAGCTTTGCATTTGTAGCTCGGAGATAAAGAGCTCAGATCTTCTATTTACCAAGAATCCTTCCCAAGATCAATGACATTCATGAAGACAGCCAGTATTGGCAGAAGTCCACCACACTGTAACGGCATGTGTCTTAGTAAGTTGGCAATCACAGCCAAACAGTTTCTTTGTGTAAAGTAGGCAAAAGGTCAGTGCACTGGCGAGCACATAGGAATGTCTCACTGATACAAATGACGTGCACAATCTGGAAAATGGATCAGTCTCTCTCTAACTACAGTGAAAATGCAATCAGCATTTCCAATGCTTTGGCAGGTATTACAATGTTCTCTGCACGTTTCTAGAGCCACCCAATTTGGGCACCTGTTTATATGATCAAAGACAGAAGTTGAAGGTTTGAAAACCTTTTGATTTTTTTAGTTTAAATTTTTTAAAATGTGGATAGTTTCGTTATAAAAAAAACTTCTATAAAAAAACCACCTTCCCCAAGGAAATGACTCAATACAGCAGAAACATGTTTGTAAAATAAATAGATGACTTTGTGAGGAATAAAATAAATAAAACATCTCAGATTTACAACTGTTTTGGCTGGATCTCCCAACATACTCTTCTTTGTCTTATGGTTTTCTTCTCTCAACCTCACCCTCTCCTCTCAACTTCCTTCTTTCACTCTGACTGCTGCATTTTTTTTAAGGTTGTTTAATTCAGGAAAACTAATCAATTGGTACAAAAAGTTCTGAAAGGGCTTTTGAGAGACTGCCTAGAATTTGATCAGTTTCAACCTCTTAAGTTACAAGAAACTCCCATTGAGCTTGCATCCTCTGGAGCGAGAATAGGGCTCAGGGGTTTCTATGCCCTGAAAAAGGTGAATTATAGTCATCTTCTACTACCCTTGTGAATGTTGGCAGCCACTTTATAATATCCTATAGGGAAAAAACCCTACAAAATATATTGAGCATTAAGTATTATCCTTTTGTCAGTCTATCTGCAAACTTGTTTCTACACCAACTAAGGGAAAGATTCCATCAGCCTTACTCAAGTGAGTAGTGAAATAAATGAGCCAAGCCATCAAATCCCTCTGTAATGTTATACTATACTTGACATCAGTGCGTGATGACGTCTGTAACTACTGTGGCTGATAATCACTTCACATTGGACTGATGAGAGAGAAATGACTTGAGATCCCAAAGGGACATCCACACTTTTTGGAATTTACCTGCTTTTTGCAAAATTAGACAGCTTTAGGGCTACTGTAGCTTAAGATCACAGTACTGTCAGATAGCAATGAGGTCTTAGCAAAGTCTCAATATGCATCTTTTCCTGAAATTTACTTCATTTCCTTCCTGAAGTGTTTCGTTTCCTTCCTAGGCCATGCCATTTTATCCATTTTCTGCCTTTCTTATGCACCTAGTTTCACGAGGCTTGGACTGCAGATAGTAATAATTTCACTGAAATGAAACTTCATGGGTGTATTATTTTCTCTTAGCAGTCAATAACTCTCCTTCACTGCACCTAGAAAGTATCCAGACTTCAGTAAACAATGGAGGATGCTTTCTTGTGCATGTTGCTTACATGCCTACCTAACTTACAGCTACAGGTTGTAACCAGTAAAATAAACAGACATCCCACACGCTTTACCTAAGACAGATAAACCACACAGTAAGCAGCGTCCGTTTTGATTCAGATGAGAGATGTCCCCAATCAAAATCTCAGAGCCAAATAAGCCTGAACTTTGGGGAAGTCCAGATCTGAAGTCAAATGTTGCAGCTGTCCTTCATTTCCATAAAGGGCTGAACTGAAGTCCTGGCTCTAAATACCCTTGGAATTTTAGAAATATAAAGCCAGACCTGGATCTGGATCTAAACATTATGGCTTGGGATCATTTCTACTTTAGATCAGTTACCTCAGCTGGGTTAATAAATTCACATTTCCCAAGGGGAATCCATTTCCAAACAATCCTCAGGTATTTGGTTTGTCACCAGCTTTTGTTTTTAGTAACACTCTCAATATACATGTGACTAGCTGACAGATTTCTTCACCAAATAGTTGTTGAACCAACAAGAGGTGATGCCATTTTAGATTTGGTATTGGTGAGTAGTGAGGACCTCACAGAAGAACTGGTTGTAAGAGACAATCTTGGTTTGAGTGATCATGAGCTAATTCAGTTTAAACTAAATGAAAGGATAAACAAAAATAAGCCTGCAACTAGGGTCCTTGTTTTCAAAAGGGCTAACTTAAAAAAATTAAGAGAATTAGGTAGGGAAGTGGACTGGACCAAAGAACTCAAGGATCTAAATGTGGAGAAGATTTGGACTTACTAGTCAAGGTGGCAGAAGCTATCTGAAGCCTGCATCTCAAGCAAAGAAAAAAAATTCATAAGGAAGGGTTGCAGACAAAGCTGGATGAGCAAGCATCTCAAACAGGTGATTAAGAGAAAGCAGAAAGCCTACAAGGAATGTAAGAGGGAACAGATCAGCAAAGTTAATTCTCTCTTGGAGGTCCAAAAGTGTAGGGACAAAGTGAGAAATGTCAAAAGCCAAGCAGAGTTGGACCTTGCAAAGGGAATTAAAACCAATAGTAAAAGATTCTTCAGCTATACAAAGAAAAGGAAAGAATAAGTGGTATTGCTACCACGGAGGATGAGGTGGAGATTAAAGATAATCTAGGCATGGACCAACACCTAAACAAATATTTTGCTTCATTTTTAGCATAGCATTTTTAATAATGCTAATGAAGAGCTTAAAGGTAGTGGCAGGGTGGCTAATGGGAATGAGGATATGGAGGCAGAAATTACCACAACTGAGGTGGAAGTTAAACTCAGACATCTTAATGGGACTAGACCGGGAGGGCCTGGTTTAATCTCCATTCAAGAATATTAAAAGAACTAGCACATGAAATTGCAAGCCCAATAGCAAGGATTTTTAATGAATCTGTAAACTTGGGGGCATCATACCATATGACTGGAGTATTGCTAATATAGTTCCTATTTTTAAGAAAGGGGGGAAGTGACTCAGGAAACTACAGGCCTGTTCATTTGACCTTAATTGTATGCAAGGTCTTGGAACAAATTTTGAAAGAGAAAGTAGTTAAGGACATAGAGGTGAATGGTAATTGGGATAAAATACAACATGGCTTTACAAAAGGTAGATCATGCCAGACTAATCTGATCTCCTTCTTTGAGAAGATAACTGATTTTTAGACAAAGGAAATGCAGTAGATCTAATCTATTTGGATTTTGGTAAGGCATTGATGCAGTTCCATATGGGAAATTATTAGTTAAATTGGAGAAGATGGGGATTAATATGAGAATTGAAAGCTGGATAAGGAACTGGTTAAAGGGAAGACTATAATGGGTCATACTGAAAGGTGAAATGTCAGGCTGGGAGGGAGTTTACTAGTGGAGTTCCTTAGGCATTGATCTTGGGACCAATCTTATTTTACATTTTTATTACTGACCTTGGCACAAAAAGTGGGAATGTGCTAATAAAGTTTGTGGATGACTCAAAGTTAGGAGGTATTGCCAGTACAGAGGAGAATCAGAATATCATGCAAGAAGATCTGGACAACTTTGTAAACTGGAGTAATAGAAATGGGATGAAATTTAATAGTGCAAAGTCATGCATTTGGGAACTAACAACAAAAATGTTTGCTATACACTGGAGGGGTATCAGTTGGAAGTGAAAGAGGAGCAAGACATAGGTATATTGGTTGACCACAGGACAACTATGAACCATCAGTGTGATGCAACTGTGAAAAAGGCTCACGCAGTGCTAGGAGGCATTTGGCAAGGTATTTTCCGTAGAGATAGGGAAGTGTTATTATGATTATACAAAACACTGCTGATACTTCATCTGGAATACTGTGGGCAATTCTGATCTCCCATGTTTTAAGAAAGATTAATTCAAACTGGAAGAAGCGCAGATGATCAGAGCATGAGCACTAGGATGATCAAAGGAATGGAAAACCTGCCCTATGAGAGAAGACTCCAAGAGCTTTGCTTGTTTAGCCTAACCAAAAGAAGGCTGAGAGGAGATATGATTGCTCTTTGTAAGTACATCAGAGGGATAACAGGTGATCTGAGCCACCATTGGCCCAAGATTGTTGGAACACACACAGCACTCTGTAATCCCCCCCCGACTCCTCTCACCTCTAGAAAGGCCCATATACCTGGGGTCCAGAAGTGGGTGGCCTGGGGCTAGATATGACCCTTGTATTCCCTGTTCAGAAGGGATACTGAGCTGACTGTTCAAGCCAGCCTTTCATCCCCTCTCTGCCACTGGATCTGGGCCAAGGATCAGGCTTTCAGTAGCATTTATTGCTCTACTACAGTAGCCAAGTTTTAGTTTGGGGATTTTTTTTTAATGTCATGCTTTGAAGAAAGCACTGTGGGGTTTTTCTGTTTTGTTTTTTTAAAAGTGTTTTCCACTCCCCTGTAGTCCTTCAGGAAGGCACATTTTCAAAACAAACACCAGAGGCATTCAGCCAAACCTCCTCCCAGCTCCCAATTCAGTAAGTTGACTTCACTGGGACTGTAACATTTGCTTTCAGTTAAACATATGCTAAGTTTTTTGCTCTGTTGGGGACTGTAAAGAGGTCCACTCACCACAGGTGTGCCTCCTTGTGCAGGGTCTGGGAATCAGGTTTGGCCCTACCTGGCACCCCCTTCCCTCAGTCACTGACACTCTGGCCCCTTCAGCCCCTCTCTCTCCATGACTCCCTCTTTGTGACTCAGCCCTCCAACCACATCACTGTATTGTCCCCCACTCATGGAGAAAAAGTTCCACTAGAC
>ML675644.1:8945631-8979773 GCA_007922155.1 Mesoclemmys tuberculata
CTCAGACACTCTTCTGTTCCACATCTCCAGGTCCCATGCCCACTTTCCCAGTGGCTGGTAGGGGAACCCAGCCCTCCTTCTACACTGGGTTCCAGGCCAGGGACCTTGTAGCTAAAGTTTGCACAGCCCCACTCCTTGCTGCTGTTTTCCTGGGCTTTTTCCTAACTGGCCCTCTCAGGCTTTCTTCTCCATAACTTCTCTGAGCTCACATTCCTTCAGAGCTAGAATCCTAGGACTTATTTTCTCCTTCCCATCACCACTCTGCTCCCAAAGTATGCCCAAAAACTCCCTTTCTATAGTCTCTTGCTGTTTTCAACTTCCTGTCCTAGAATCCTAGCCCAGTTCCTCCCCCAGCTGGGCTTCATTTGCCATTAGGTCCTATCAAGCCCTGGTTCCCCTCCAGGTGCACCACCATAGGTTAATTGGCCCTTTCTGGCTCCTGTCACAGAGCTTCACAAAGTTACTTGGCTAAAGTCAGAGGACCGGATCCTCAGCCAGCATTAATCAGCATGGCTCCAGCTGTGGATCTGGCCCAATGCACTTCTTCCGGATTTATACCAGTATAACTAAGATCAGAATATGGTCTCTTATTTTGATTATTCACTAATAGCAAATGAAAAATTAAAGTCCATAAACCAGGTCTAGTCAACTACATGTCTTAGTGTCAATCACTAAAACCATCAATACATATCCATTTGTTACAGAATTGTTTTGGGAATCAAAAGTTATCCCCTTTTTAACATTTTACAATTTCCTTAGCCCCCATCAGTGACTTCTGCACACTTGCTTTCACACTTGTGCAGGGCCCAAGCATAATTTTTTTGGGCCCAGTACAAACTTGTAACATGGGCCTCTTCCCACACATATACCCACGCGGGTTGCAGCCTGGGCCAGGCCCCTCAGGGCCTCCAGACCCTGGTAAAGTGTACCCTGTCCCCCCATGTGGGGTCCCTGCACTTGTGCAGTGCATCTTTCCTGTATCTATACACTAGGGGCCCCAACCTACTTGCCTTACTCAACTGAACAACCCTACTAATATCCACAGGGCTGCTCTACTGGGTGAGGGGAGCGCAAGGTTTGTCTGGTCTCCATGGTAACACCGTTTGGCATTATGGTTTCATTTCCCCTTTCAACTCACTATGTGCAAAGATTATTATCTAATTAATCCTCACAACACTCCTGTGAGGTGTATTCTATATCCCATTGTGTTTATAAATTCATAAGGCAAGAAGGACCCATCGTGATCATTTAGTCTGACATCCTGTCTAACACATGCCATAGGACTTCCCCGAATGAACTCTTGTTTGAATTAGAATTGGGTTAGTCTCTGGTCAATGAGAGAAACCAGAAAAAGGGGCATGAGGGAGGTAGACCATGAGTAAGTGATGTGATGGCCCAAACAGGAAACCCTGATAAAAAGTATCTGTGCCTTGCTTTGTGAGAAAACAATCTGTCCTGAGGTCTGGCACTTCTTCCTCTTACTTCACTGCCTTATGCACTAATGTGTTTCCCTTTGGCATCAGGTACTGCTGCTTTATTTACACACCTGCCATTTTGGACACCTCATTTATTTCATTATGAGTCAGCATTGTTTGCACTCTTGTGTTACTTGGACTTGACTTCTTTTTCACCTGGTTCTCTCTCTCTGACTGCAGAGTGGAAAAATTGCCAATGTGCACTGGATATTTCATGTTAACAATACCAAATCTCTTGTAAAGTTCACAGAGGAAGAATGCTACTTACTTTTACTTTCCAATCGATAGCACAGAAACTGAATGCAAATGGAAACCAAGCCACCCATGAGTAGAGGGGGAAACCAACATTGTATGCAAGTAGTCAAATAGGAATGATTAGATGACCTGTGCTGTATTGATAAATAACACAAACAAAAAGAGTGCTAGCAAAATCCCAAAACTGAAACATGCTGTGGCAATCTGATCCTGTGGATAAATGTACTTACCTATTTTAGAAGAGACACGTAGTACAATGACTGAAACTCAGTTACGTGTTAACTGCATTAATAATATAGCCTGAATCCCATGCGTTTAGTGCTTATAAATTCTACTTAGGTGCGAGGCAGTACGCCTACTGATTGGAACAAAAGCTGGCACCCTTGTTTGCAGTAGGGCCAAGGACAAGCCATTTAAAGATGAACTAACAACACAAAAACGGCTATACTGGGTCAGACTGATGGTCTATCTAGCCCAGTCCTGTCTGTGACAATGGCTAGTGCCAGGTGCTTCAGAAGGAATGAACTGAACAGGCAATCATCGAGCGATCTATGTCCAGGCCCAGCTTTTTGCAGTCAGAGGTTTAGGTTTAGCCAGAGCATGGGGTTGCATCCCTGACCATCTTAGCTAACAGACACTGATGGACCTATCCTCCATGAACTTATCTAATTCTTTTCTGAGCCCAGTTATACTTTTGGCCTTCACAATATCTCATAGTAACAAGTTCCACAGGTTGACTGTGCATTGTGTGAAGTACTTCCTTTTGTTTGTTTTAAATCTGCTGCCTGTTAATTTAATCAGTTGACGCCTAGTTCTTATGTTATGTGAAGGGATAAATAATACTTCCCTATTCACTTTCTCCACATCATTCATGATTGTATAGACCTCCATCATATCGCCACTTAGTTGTCTCTTTTCTAAGCTGGAGTCCCTGTCTTTTTAATGTCTCCTTGTATAGAAGCTGTTCCATACCTCTAATCATTTTCATTGTCCTCCCCTGTGCTTTTTCCAATTCTAATGTATCTTTTCTGAGCTCAAGCAACCAAAACTGCAGGCAGTATTCAAGCAGTGAGCATACCATGGATTTATATAGGGGCATTATGATGTTTTTTGTTTATTATGTATACCTTTCCTGATGGTTCCTAACATTGTTAGTTTTTTTGACTGCTGTGGCACAGAGTGGTTGTTTTCAGGGAACAATCCGTGATGACGCCAAGATCTCTTTCTTGAGTGGTAACAGCTAGTTTAGACCCCATTATTTTGTATGTATAGTTGGATTCATTTTTCCAACGTGCATTACTTTGCGCTTATCAACCATGAATTTCATCTGCCACGTTGCTGCCCACTCACTCAGTTTTGTGAGATCCCTTTCTAACTCTGCCATTAGTGCTGGCCTTAACTATCTTGAGTAATTTCATATTGTCTGCAAATTTTGCCACTTCACTATCATCCCTTTTTGCAGATCATTTATGAATATGTGGAACAGCATAAGTCCCAATATAGATCCTTGGGGGACCCTGCTATTTATTTCTGACCATTTATTCCTAATCTTTGTCTCCTATCTTTTAACCTATTACTGATCCATGAGAAGACCTTCCCTCTTATCCCATGATTACTTACTTTGCTAAAGAGCCTTTAGTGAGGGACCTTGTCAAAAGCTTTTTGAAAGTGCAAGTATACGGTATTGACTGGATTACCCTTGTCTGCCTGTTTGTTGACTCCCTTAAAGAATTCTCATAGATTGGTGAGCCATGACTTTCTTTTACAAAAGCCATGATGGCTCTGCCCCAACATATTGGATTCAGCTATGTATCTGATAATTTTGTTCTTTACTGCAGTTTCAATCAATTTGGCTGGTATGAAGTTGGGCTTACCAGCCCATAATTGCCGGGATTGCCTTTAGAGCCTTTTAAAAAATAATTAGTATATAATTATAATTAATATTTAGACTTCTAGCATGTGCGTATAAGCACTTGTACATTTCATCAATATTCCTTGCTTGCCTTGCTGTGTGATACTTCAAATTTAAAGCAAAAATAATGTTTCTCTTTTCTTTGCTACTTCTTTTTAACCACTTAACATTAAGAACATGCTTAAATCCCACTGAAAACATAATCACATTCTAAAGAGGTACTTTGCTGATTAGAAATGGATTTAAGTATGTGCTGAAGTACTTTGTTGAATCACGCCTATAACATGTTGCTTACTATGTCTCCAAATACCATCTCTCTGATGAGTTTAAATTCATTGGGTTGTGTTACTCAGTGGGCCATGGGAGAGAACGTATCCAAAATAAAGAATGGGAGTCAGGAAGGAAAATAAAGTTATGAGGCACCCACAAGCCACCAAGATAAACCATAAATAGCCCTAAGATTCTTTTTCATTTCTTATTTAAACAACAGTGCTTTTGGTACTCTTGTGGTATCCACAACCCGCTCCAGAGGCGACCACATCTTGCTGGAGGATGACATGGTCTCTCTATATATGTATAGTTTGAAATTGAGAAAAGAACTTTAAAGGCAGCAAATAAATGATAAAACACTAAATTATGCATCTCAATATACCTTTCTCCCCCATTTAATTATAATGTGTAATGTGTGCACATTATAGCACTGTGCTAATGGAACCGGCTACATTTCCTCTGGTTGTTTTTACTACTAGAAAACTGCAGCAATTCATTATAAAAACCATGTTGCAATAGTATTAGGGTCTGATTTAAATCAGCAGTGGGAATGCAATTCAAAATTAAAGCTCTGTCCTGAGTTTACCTCTCTGTGCTATGACATTACCGTACATATGGGTTGAATTATATGCTATTCTTGTTGTACACATGGAACAGATCACATGGCACATACTATACATATCGATAAGCTGACAAGCTGTTTACAATGCATAGGCAGATGAGGGTGACTTACAGGTATGTCTAAATTGCCAAAAAAACAAAACAAAACAAAACAAAAAACCACAACCACAAAAACCACCAAAACTGTGGCAGTGAGTCTCAGAGCCTGGGTCGACTGATTCAGGTTTCTGCTGCAGGACTAAAAATAGCTATGTAGGCCTTCCCTTCAGGCTGAAGCTCATGCTGTGAGACTCTCTACCCCTTCACTGAGTCTCAGAATGCGACCCTCCCCGTTTTGAAGGATTGGTCCATTTGGTGGATGGTCAAGAGTTTTGTATTTCTGTAGTGTTAGCACAACACAGAACTATGATATCGGGGCAGCTCAACTTTGACCATTATTTTGAAGATTAAAAAGTTTCCTAAAAATGTACTGCTTTAATTTTTACACAAGCCATTTTAAATGAATGGGATTTCTTTATGTGGCCATCCCTGAAACCCTATTAAGAAGTAGAACTAGAGGGCACTTAGACATTATAAAAGAGGAAGGAATAAATGGATTAGCCGTGGATTCTTCCCCCCCGAAATGGAACTGTTGCACTCCGATCACCATTGAATGAATCAGTGGGTACAACTCCATTGAAGTCAGCTGAGTTGTGTTTTCTCAACACCAGCAGTGAATATGGCATGAAGCCCAAGACCATTTGCTTTTCAAAGGCACTGCTATTCTGTATATGAGACTCCAGCATCTCCCTTCCTAATATCCATCACTGAAAATAATATAGGAATATAAAGCCAGCTCAGAAAGTTCCGTCTGGTAAGACAGATGTGGCTCATTGAATGGGCTTGAATTTTTTGTTTTTCCTTTCTTTATGTCTCTACTCTGTTTTTTTAATTTTGCTTGGGGTGTATTTGCAAAATTATCATTTTGGGGGAGGGAGAAGGGATTTCTGGCTAAAAATAAAGCAGGCTGTGACTAACGTGAAGCAATCTGCACAGTGTTAGCCCTTTGGTATTCTAGTTTGTCTTTCAACATGTTTACACAGCTGGTTAGCGCCTGCTGAAACATGTTTTCTCATGAAGCAGTGTGTCCTAGTGGAATGAGTATAGATCTGGAAATCAGGAACTCCCAAGTTGTAATTTCAGTTCAGCCACTGATTTGCTTTGTAGCCTTGGCCAAGTTACTTAACCCTGCTGCATGTCAATTTCCCTGTCAGTAAAATAGGTTTTAATGATACTTACCTACTTAGCTCACGGGGATGTTGTGACGATTAATGTCTGTAGTGTGCTTTGAATATGCAAAGTGCTGTGTAAACAGACAGCTTTCTGGTATGGATGAACTTAGTGGGGCCCATGTGTGGTTCAGAGGGTAGAAAATATACCCTTTAATCTGTACAGTGAAGGCGGCCATGGCTCCATTTCATTCTTTGCCACACCCACCTCTCCTTGGCAGGACCCAACAGGGACTCAAAAATAATGTGCATGTGACCAATCACAGCCCACCATTCCAGCTCCAAATGTAAATAATTAACTTGGAGGTGTGCTACAACCCTGCTCTTCACAGCACAGCAAGGTATAATTACTCCTGTTTTGCAAAGCGCTCGTGAACTGAGAAGCCAGCACATTTCAGTGAAAACGTTTAGCTTAGAAGTGCACATGATATGAAAAAGGAAAAGGGAAAAAAGGCACAGGAAGAATCTAGAAAGTTTAATCTGCAGGCAATTAATTTAATCCTCAAACCATCAGGCAATGGAACTGCAGGAGCCACAGACAGAACGGCCAAATACGTCTACCCTGGACTGTTCCAACTCTGATTTTTACAAAGTGTCTCTGTATTCCTTCCCCAAGCTGCGCTCCGTGACTGTCTCTTGAGGGTCTGACACTGGGGGGACATTGGGCACTGCTTACTCAGTGGCCCTGCGATATGGTTATGCTAAGCCACATCTCATTTATAAATAACTATGGCCCAGATTCAGAAAAGCATTCCGTGTCTAAATCCTACTGCGGCCAATGGGACCTAAGCTTTGCTGAGCTGGGCCTCTCTAATGACATTGGCTGAGGTTGTAGCCTCTGATCTTGACAGTGTTATTCCTAGTCTCGTCACTTTGAATCAGGTATTCCATTTTGCATAGCACAGCATGGGGACTATTGGGTACGCTTAATTTCTGAGCCAGAGAGACAATATTACATAACCGAATGGAAACCAATCCATATAGCTGCTGGGTAATGCTGATCAGACCAAACTAATCCAACTCTAGGAGGCACTTGCTGGCAGCTAAATTGTTCTCTAACCGCCTAATACCTTCATTGTTGGAGTCTTCTCCCACTGTTAGGGCTGGTAACGGCTGTACTTGTGTTTTATTGTGCTGTTAAAATGGTTTTATTTGATGGAATATTGGACAATAGCCAGGAAAAATACTCTGATTAAAGCTACAGCTGGCTTGTTTGTTTCCTCTTCATAAGTGTTGTCTCCTCCTGCAGGGTAATAAAAAAGCATAGCCACTTCCACAGATCGGGGTGGATTGGCTTTGCCTGTCAATTACAATTAGGAATTTCCCCAGAACTCCAGGGGAATTTGTTTTGGACCATTTTAAAGATTTGGGGCCTGATCATCTGCCCCCTGTAAGGTCACTTTGCTTTACTGCAGAGGATTTGAGGGAGCACGTGGATTGTATAAAGCCACTATGGCCAGCCTTATGCCACCCATGCCCCAACTTCAGACTACCAGGAGACTTGGGCGCACATGGGCATAGGAAAGGGCCATGACAGGGCCTAGAGGAGACAGAGCTGGAATGCGATGTGCTTAGATGTTCTCTGCCCAGCAGAACAGTCCTTTGGGGTGCATTCCATACAGTGTATGTTAAAGCAGCCCTGTGGCTGCTCTCATTTGCTCCAGGAGATGGCCGAGCCTCCTCGCCTGGCTCAGGATCTGAGATAATGTAAAAGGATTTGTCTACACTGCATTATAAACCCAGGTTTGCAGAATCTAGGTTTGTGGAGTGTTTCCAAGCCTGAGATTGAGTGTCCACACTGCATTGTACACACAGGCTTATAATGGCTGAACCTGGACCTCACAGCCATGCTAACGCCCCCATGCTACACTGCGTAGACCTGCCGATTTGGCTCTGCAACTTGACCTGTGTCCACGCTGCAAAATGACAAGAGCCTGGATCCAAGTCACAGCAAGACTTTGGCACCCTCCTAGCTGGTCCTGAGTGTTCACTGACCCAAGTCAGACTGATCTGTGAGTGGACAGAAGGAGGGCATGGGCTCAAAACTGAGAGAGAGTAGGCTCTGGATGCAGAATAGGCATACCCAGTGGTTTAGTTTTGGCTCCAGCACTCCTTAGCTGTGCTGATCAATAGCTTAACACAGCTGGGAGTTAAGACCAAGGCCAGTTGTGAAATTCCAAACCCTGCCTCATTGCCCAAGGGGTGTGAGTATCGTGGGGTTTTGGTTCAGCCCCATCTCTAGGTGTATACAAGGGGGAAACAAACTAACGTTGTTAGCTATGAACAAAAATTTTCTGAAACCTCACCCATGAAGGTTTTGGTTCACGTTTACTTATATAAAAACAACAAGAAAACTCTGAAAAGCCTTTTATCACAATGCTTTTGGACACATTCTCTTCTGGACTGTGGATCTGAATGGCAAGGAAGTTTTAGCCTGGAGGGAACCTTTAGCCCAGTTTTAGAAACCCATGAAAATAGGAGTTGTTAATGATTGTGCTGCTAGATGTTTGCTCCAACTTCATGAAGGGCTCTGTAACAGATACAACCTAGGAAGCTGGGCAACTAGAAAAAAAATTCTACAGCTAGAGCAAGACAAAAAATAAGAATGTGATATGTTACTTCCAAATGAGCTGCCTTATGTTGGCTGAGTCTTGATTTAACTGTTTAAATATCTGACATTAAACATTAATGTGGCTTAGCGTAACCTGAGCCATGAGGACGATGCAATAGAAATCAGCAAAATGTATGGCTTTAAAGCAGCCTTGCAAAATTGTCATGACAGTTTAACAGCATAGGCACAAAATCTACTCAGCTGCCCTTTATCATCACCATGAAGAACAAAAAAGGAATGAAATTTTACATGCTCATCAAAAGAAATTCCTTGCCTGAGTTTAACAGTTATGCGGAATGTTGCAAGTTTGCTATAAAGTGGCCACGTATATAGATAGACAAAGGTGGGTGAGATATATTTTATTAGACCAACTAATGGTGGTGAAAGAGACATGCTTTGGAGCTTATATCTCTCTACAGTGAATTAGTAGGTTTATTCCTATAACTAAAACTTGCTTCTGTGGGTTTGCTACTGTATTTCATTAGCTAGAAGATATATCCAGGTCAGATTTGGTATATCAGCACAGAACCCCCTCCCTCAGCAGGATCTGCAAATTTAGGTCAACTAAAATACTCTGTTGAATATTTAGACTGAAAATAAATTGAAGCGACAATATGCACTAACTCTCCATTGAGGTCACTAACCTCAGACCAGGAAGGCCATGAAAAATATGTTAAGAAGATGAACAAATTCCATCTCAGTACCCCTTTAGTTTAAGCATCTTCACGTAATCAATAGAATTATAATTTAATGGTATTGCATCACTTTGATCTTGCTTTTTACATTCTCACTAAACGTGTTTCACAGGAATTTCATCATTTCGAATGCGCCCTCAGGGCCATTTTTTTTAGAAGTTGAAAAATGTAATAAACTAACGATAAACAAAATAAATCCTTTAAGAAATTTTCTTTGCAAGCCCTTAATCCTTTAGTTTTGGGGCCGTATGGAATACGAGTCAGCCCTGTTTCACTTGAACATTTTGGGCCCGACCTCTTTCAGCAAAAGAGGCAACTATTTCTTTTCTCGGGTAGGTGTGAATCTTTAGGGGCTGAGTTTCATGATCAAGTGCTGTTTGTTAGAGGAAGCCACATGGGGCATGTCCCAGCTGATTGGAAAGGCCAACCATTATGGCCCCTGCACTTGGGCATCAGAGAGAGAGGCTGTCATTAGTTGGGTATGGTAAGGCAGAAGTCCAAAGAGACACTTTTGTTGTTGTTGAGTAAGGGCTAGGTTGTGCCTTCAAGGCCCCTGCATTGGGGGCCGTATAGAGCTACACGGGTGAGTTCAGGGCAGGGTTGTGCCTGGCCTGCTCTGCAAGCCGATGTAGGCTCCCTCTTCTTCCAGCCACCCCCTTTGCAGCAATGTGTGCTCCACGGCACATATGGAGAGGGCCAGGTCCTTGTGCCCATGGGTGCAGGGGTTGCACTTAGGACTGGCTCTCAAGCCGGATCTGCAAAGTGTGGAAAGTTCCGTATTATCCTGCCCTCCCACACAAAGACAAATCGCAAAATGGCCCTAAGGGTTTCCACATCTTCACTCAATTTATCTCCTTCTGTGTAGTTAGGGAAGAAGGGCAGAGGGATGGAGCAACACACTTCTCACGTGTTCCTCATTTTATGGAACATCACTTAATTTAGTCCACAAGTTCCACATAAACTTGGTGTCCCCTCACTTCTATGGTTTGAGAATTATTTACACCAGCAGTAAAGAACCATGCCTTAGAAGTGTTTGTTCCTTAGAGACAATGTACCTGACTGTCTAGCCAGCAAATTCCAGGTTTAAGAGGAAAAGACTATACAATGATTTTATTTTGAAGACCAAAAATTGCCTGCCAGTTAGGTCACACACAGAACTATTTGGACCGTGAGCAAGAAGAGGGGCAGTAGTAAGCAGAGATGGGCAAAAATAGTGGGAACCACTCGCAGTTTGGAGGGGGGGGGGGAATTGTCGGGTGCACCACACTAATTCAACGTCTCTAAAAAATTTTCTCCTGTTATTTAAACCAATCTGTTTTTGAGAGTGTTGCAATTATTTAAAAGCCACATTCTTATCTGAAAACAGGACACTGTGTTAAACACTAGTGACAAAAGCCTTCCTCCCACCCCACAAAAGCTAACTTGGGACAAGTGGGCCTCCTATATAGTATATGTATGCTGGGATACAGTTCTAAACAGTAGCTTTATTTAATTATTTGCACAAGGAAACTTTGGCTGCTATGTGTACTTGGACCTCTACATTTTGCTGCAGCAGTAATGATTTTTGCACTCCCAAACTTTTGCATGTGCATTTTTTGTGTGTGGCCCTGGTGTTGACAATTTAAAAAATTGGGTCCTAAATGGTACATTTTGTATATTACCAGTGCTTAGTGTCAGTCCATAATTGGATAGTAATTTTTCCATAGTTAATGAAAAGATGCCCTATCAACCTCTGGATGTGATCCAAAATCCATGAGCATAATTCAAACGATTATTTTATATATGACAGAATAAGAGGCTTGTAAAAAGACGCTGCCATGTAATTCCTACCAGGAAGGCATTCAGACTATTGGTGCCTACAGGATGGCGGAATTCACCTCTTTATTTGTTCCAGTAACACACAGTTTGAAGAAGAGAATAAGGAACGCAAATGACTAATATTTCTGGAACCATGACGGTATGATGATGGAACTGTGAAAATCAGACCTCTTCTATTTATGTGCCTCAATAGGGGTTTAGGAGTCCGGTTTGGAAGCTTTGGCAGTACTCTGACCAACTAATCTGACTAAGCCAATGAGAGTGTCGATTGTATTACCCCTTCAAATGACTATCATTTAAAAACAAATCAGTGCTACTGTGGTACTATGGGAAAATCAAAGCACACCGAGCTCTGGTTGTTTAGCCATTCATTCCAACTACTCCATTCAACTGAATCATGCCTATGCCCTACTGATTAACAGTGGAATGTTCTTAAGGGACTTAAAGCACTTAAGAGACTGTGGGGGTCCGACTTTTGTTGGTGCCTAATTCTCTTAGATGCTTTCAGAAATTCCACCCTAAATCCATTATTAACACTTCCCAGGCAAACATCCTCTGATCATGCATAAATAAAAACCCTGCTGACTGAGAGAAGCCGAGAATACAAGCAAAGAACTTCCACTATCAGGGATATTGCTGTAAAAACCTTTTGCAGGTTTCCTTTCCAGGCACTTCTATTGTTAAGAATTATGTAAACCCATTAGAAAAGGACAGTAGGTGATTAATGCTCTGAGCAAAGATTTTTGGTGTATGAATTTCACACTCACGAAAGATCCACTTTTGACAATTCTTCCCCCAACCAGATATAACACAGGCAGTGGCAATGCAAGTTTCCCTTCTCTACACTGACCCACCAACATACCACAGCACTAACATGTATGACCACTCCTAGTGGTGAGAAGTTAATTCAGTCTGTATACACTTCTTGTTTTCTCTGGTCAGCTAAGAGGTCAGTCAATGACAGTTGTGGTTGAAATGTTCGGATAATGGCCCACTGGGAATTATACTGAGATCACCAAACCCATTTCACAAAGCCCACTTAACAGCCAATAGATGGTCACAGTTTTTGCTCACTATAATGCTGACTTGGACTGCGGTAACACAAGTGACTCAGAGACAGATAAATTTCCATAACCCCCATTAGCAATCTCCGGAGCCATCTCATCTTCTTGGACACAAATGAGCATCCAACGACTTTCAAAAAGTTCATGACTGCATTATCTCACTGCTCAGCTCCCTCACACCATTAATGCACAAAAACTCTGAGCCCTGCTCAATCACCCAGTTCAGAAAGAAAGTGAACAGACAGTGGGAGAATGAAGTATGTATACACGTAAAGGGCTGGATTCATTTCACATTTCATTGGGGCCCTGGCAATAGAAAGTCCTTTGGGAAGGTTGCAGGAGCTTAAGGGGGACCACAAATAGAATAGATTGAAAAATTGGGTGAGGGGAGGTTTTCATAGGATATTTTGAGAAATATGAAAAAAGCCAATTCTTGTCTTCTATATTTTCCACATAAATAAATTTTTGAGGGCCAGAAATCCAAATACTGAAAAATTAGAACAAAATCCAAAATATTTTGGCTGAAAATCAGAATATTTCACTTTGGAAATGCCTGTCACCTGGGTGTTATAGTTTGGATCTCTCAGGCTCCCATTCTCCTCAGCAGGCTGAACTCCATGGTCAGACTACATCTCCCCTGATGAACTATGGTATCCCTGTTTGGAGAGGAAAGGGGTTGCATCCTTGGAGTTCCTGGACATGGTGTATCATGAAAGATGCAGACCAGCTGCAGAGTCAGGCCCATGGAGGAGAATGGAGACATGAGGCAACCACACTAAAACAACCATGAGGCACGGCAGCAGCATTGCCAAAAAAAAATGTTTTGGGTTTGGGTTACTGCAGTTGTGTCAGAAACAAAACAAACAAAAACCCACAAAAAGACTCTTTGTGAAAAATTTCCTTTAGACAAAAACCCAGTTTCCTATAGTAGAACAGTTTCAATTGAAAAATTTTGACCAGCCCT
Organism: Mesoclemmys tuberculata; assembly: GCA_007922155.1. Lineage (NCBI taxonomy): Eukaryota > Metazoa > Chordata > Testudines > Chelidae > Mesoclemmys > Mesoclemmys tuberculata. The sequence goes on from ML675644.1 coordinate 8,958,585, forward strand.
AGCCACAACCTAACGTCCACCATTGGGACCTGTCATGAGCAAGCAATGAGCAATGAGCAAGCATGACCAGTCAATGGGCAGTGCTGGTCAATGAGGTGGGGGCTGATTAGGCACATCAGTTCCCTACTCTGCCACTGGGATTCTTACAGAGCCCCTGGCAGAGGTTATATCTGTTCTCCATGGGCAGAGTGCTGAACAAGGCGCATGGCCATGGAATTACCACCCAACCTGCATTAGGAATGTATGCCCTACAGTGTAGCATTCTTCTCTGGTGCAAAGGTGCAATTTGCAGATTCTTGTGCCAGCAAGGCAAATCCTGCTCACAGTGTATAAACTACATAAAGACATACAGCACACAACCACTGAAGAGGCAGAGTGAAAGGGAAAAAGTACATTACATACTGTATATATAAAAAGATTTGTAAAGATCATTTGGTATGTTTGCGGGAAGGATGTTTGCAGATTTTTTTTTTTTAATAGGGCCTAAAGGGGATTGGGAACCATTGTGTTATTGCCCTAGTGAATCAAATTAAAATGATCACAGAAGTGTAAGAATTAATGCTGATTGAATTATACTGTAATGAAACACTGTATAGAGCCATACCATCTATGCCTGATGAGCAAAACTCGTTTCTTACCTTATAAAAAATATTATGTTTCTCTGGAAGTTATTTGTAAAATGGAGATCTTGCACTAACATATATCTCTCTCTCTTTCTGGACAATATTTATGTAAGGAAAACATGCTTAAGACTTCTTGATCTAGGATTATGAAATATTGAAATGTGTTCCTATACGGAGCACTACAAAGACTAAGACAAGACAAGACCCATCTTCTGATTTGTAATCATGAATATCAAAGCCTTCTGTTTGTGCCAGCAGCAAATCACAATTACTTATGTAAAGACATGAATTAATAACAGCTCATGACATTTTTATTTTAATGAAATTTAAAAAGGCAGTTATTAGATATACATACACACAACTGATTCTGTAACTGTTAGTCATAAATATATAACATTCAGAAGTACAAAATACACTTTATCCACAGCACAATTTCACATCAATAAAGAGTTTAAACAGATAAGTAGCCAAGCGCCTAACTTGACAAGAGAAGCCCAGGTTTTGGCGTTATGTTAAAAAAGATTAAGCAAACTGGTCCATATCCACACAGCTGGCAACTCACGAAAACATGCTCAAGTTTGGAGTAGGAGGCAAGCACCCCCAGAAAGGTGATATGCCCCCCTTTTTCTCCTTTTCCCCATTTTTGAATGCACCCTCCTCTTTCCCCTTCTTTCTCCAACTGGCAACAGTGAAAACACAATCACCGATATCTCAATTTGAGCACTGCCATGAAAACGAAAGTATCTGACCTAAAAATTAACCCACTGGATACCTTGCAAACCAAGAGGCAGCAGCAGTATGACACTGATAAGGCATTAATGATTAAGTGGCTGTATCACTCTTGAAAAAGAGTACACCTATGTATAAAAATATATGTCATTGCAATTGCAAACACTATATAACATTGTGCCAAAAGTAATTAGGAGTTAAAAAAAGGCTGTACTGCAAAAAGTATTTACAGTTTCAGACTGGACTTCAAGAAAAAGAAGGCAACAAAGCTAGTTATGGACACATCTGGTTAAAGTTTAATTGTAGACACCATCAGTAGTGTCTTTAACAAATTATGCAATGCAATCACTCCTGTAAAATATTTAATATCAGGAAACAGGATTGATTATATGAATGAGTAAGTAAATACCTCAGCATATTAAAATGGCCCCAGTCTATAAACCTATTCATTGAAGTAACTTACTCAGCTCCTTAAACTATGATTTGTAGTTTCTTGCTCAGTTGATTTAAAAAGTAGAATGCTTCAGTTCGGTATTTCTCACTGCGCTCAGAAACACTCTGTTTGCAATAAAATCTGATCAGAAAACACAACTCTGCTTGCAGGTAGAAAAAAATCTGCATGGAAAATCCACAAACCATGCAAGCTGGCAGCTGAATTACAGCAGGAGCTATGCTAACCACACAAATAAAAAGGACATTGTTTTAAAATGCACTGAACTTCAGTTATATATAAGTTGTTCTATTACCACCAAGACACACAAAGAGTATAGCTCCGCTTACGCTAAACAGCCTTTGCTGCCACAAGAACTAGAATGAGAAAGAGATTCCAAAAGAACTAGCCAGTGGCATGGAGGCAGCCAAGACAGCGCAGGCGCCCTAGTAGCACTAGTGAATGCTAGACTTGCCTGTTCACTTGGTTTCAGGATTTAAAGTTGCCAACCGTAATGCACTTTAAGCACTCCTTTTTTTCTTGTTTGTAGAGTGAAACTAACAGCACCCTCAGGAAAGATCATCCACCTCTGCCCTTCCAATTTAGGGAGAGCAAGGTAAGGAAACTGTGAGTGCAATCAGCTGGAGGGGATGCAGGGAGAACGGAGAAACAGGGAGAAAAGCACTAGCTCAAGGTATCAGAATATAAATAGGGACCATACAGTGGCCCAAAGTGAAGTGGGTGAAAGCCTTGCACTCTTCTAGACTGGCCTTTAATTCCCTTTTGTAGCTCCATAGATGGGGAGGACAGAGGATGAGAAACAGTCCTTGCTGTGATGCCCTGGGCATGCTGGCTTCAAACGAGTAATACCATATTTTTAAAAAATAGACATGCTTGAATTTCTTTTAACAAAGAACTTTGAACTGTACTACCAAATGATGACATGATAAAAGCCTTCTTCTCCATACCTACAATATAAAAAGACAGTGATATGTAGAGAAACTTCTCTGGGCTGGTATTGGAAAAAAACCATTTTCATACACACACTATTTTAGACTGAATTCAGGAACAACAAGTACACATACGCGCAGAGAAACCTGTCAGGTAGATTGCAACATAGGAACACCATTTTCCAATCCATTTCCACTTATAGAGAATCCTCATTTTTAAATTTTAAAAAAAGTACTGAATATATCATGTCAAGTGCATTATATAGAGAGAAAAATTGCTAGGCCACTGCCTTCTGCCCCCATTGTTAGATCTGTCGCAGAATCAGGATAATTTACTTCTCCTTTTACTATCATTCCCCATCGCACAGATGCTAACAGCTCACCTCACCCACACGGCCATGCATACCGTACAGGCATCTTTTATGAAAGTCAGTGAATTCAACTGATATGCTCACTACAGGGAGCAGAGCTTTTCTAGTCTGACTCACCGATCAGTTTTGTCTATGCCGTGTGTGTTGGATGGGGAAGAGGGGGCAGGGGGCTGTAAATGGTGGCACCAAGAGAATTAATATCCAGGTGTTAAAATAAATATAATTTAAGTGCACGATTTCCTCAGCTAGCTGAGTACTCTCCTCATCTCAGGAGAAGAGGTGCCCATTTTAAAAACAGGATGTCTGTGAGGCAAGTACAGTTCAGAGATTTGAGGCCCCTGAAGTTCTTTTATCTAGCTTCGAACTAGATTCAGTTATTATTAAGAAAACAAACGAGCCAAAAACACATACACAAGCCACCCCTCCAATGGCACACAGGGCTGGGACTAGTCCTGGAGAATAAAGCAAAAAGAAAGAGACTCTCACTGAACACTGAAGACCACTTACTCCGCTACGTGACGTGCAAGGAAGCAGAGTCAGGTGGGAAAAGACCCAGTCACATGACTGAGGATGGGAGCAGTGTCTCGCTGGCCTACAAGCTTTGGTCCAACAGCCTGCTAAAGTCTCTCTGGATGAGACCTATGGGGTCAGAGCAGGCCACAGGTTATGGAGATGGCTGCTCTCTCTGGCGTCATCCACGCAAGGAATCCCCGGCAATTATCCACCTAAGACAATGCTGACAAAGTGAGGACTGCTGTATGCCAATTGTCCTCCCTGCTGGAAGACACCTCTGAATTCAGAGGGAGCTTAAAGTAGCCAGGTCATGGCAGCATGTGAGCTAGCAATCTGTAGAGACACTGGCCCTCCAGGCGGGTGGCCCTGAGTTCTTGTAGGTGTCCAGAGATCTGGATCCCAGGGCATATACAGGTTTAGGCAGCTGGACCCTATGCCCCTTTTCTAAACCTTCCCCAAAAGATTTAAAAGCAGCTCAGCAAATGGGAATTTTGAGTTTCTTGTCCAACGGTGACGTTTTCCCTCAAGCTGGGACTATTTGGCCCTAAATCTTCATTGTACATCAGATCTCTGTAACCCAACCGATGTGAGAAAATTGATAAAGGAACAGAAATTCTAAAAGTTTCTGATGGATGTGCTAGGCAGTAAACCAAAAGTAAAGACTTTAACTCAGTGCCATGGAAAAGCATGCACCATTCTGGATGGCCCGAGTCTCCAAAATGTCCAGTGAACTGAAACCCTTATACAGTGGGTTTAATTGAAGTAGGTGGATACTCAGCAATTGAACATGCAAGTGAAAATTCAAGTTAATGCCACTGTGTTTTTGGCAGACAACAGCTTGACTGGTTCCTATAACAAATTAGTTTTAACAACATTGTTTGGCACATGAAACAAACTAGCCCACTGCTCTCAGTAAATGTAAACAGCCTAGATGACTGTTGTAACAGGGCACCTCTTTTAACTGTTAAAATGTAATGTTGCACAGGATATTAAAAAAAAAGTTTTCACAGAAAGGAAATGCCGCTGGTGCTAAAACAGTGTTCTTGATATGTTGTACACGAATTTTTGTAAAAGGATCTTTTAGAAGACAAAAAATAAAATAAAACCAGGTAGTGAGGAAATGATAGAAATATAGACCTTACTTAATAAATTCACTGAAAAAACTTCAGCTTGCGTAAGTAAATATATGGCATAAATCAGACTGATCTGAATTAATCAATTAGTGTTATTTCTAAGTAAAGTGATGCAGAATCCCGCAATAGCTAAGTTCTGCAATACATTGTCACCCTTTTCAGTACGCTCTGGAATGGACCCTTTTTATATGTTAAAAAACCCTAACAATACAGGAAATCACATCATACAGCACAAGATATACATACAGTACTAAAATGTACACATATTCAAGTTTAACTGGGTTAAGAGATGGTAAAAAGGTGCTGAATCTTCTGGTCAGAGAGGACTACATTATGCTGTATAATCAATCTCACATTCAAACTGACCTAAAAATTTCAAGAATCAAAGAAATCAGAATACGGAGTCTCTCTTCAGAAATTTAAGATTAAAGCAAGGCATTGAAACTGCACAGTAGACCCTGTAACTGGACATGACCTTACCTTTTCTCTGTTAGTCTTTGTTACTTCGTTATCTATTTAAAAATTACCATTCAAAGGGAGCATTAGGAATTGTTCACATTCAAATATTTAGGACTCAGAGATTTTTCACAACCAAGCAAAGTTTTTCATCTCTGAGGTAGATGGCAAGAAAATACAAAATGGATCTGTCAATGAACACCACCAAGCAGTGCCACTTCTTCATGAGCACTTGCACACTGGAAAGAAGAGAGCAAACTCCTATATCACTATCTGAAATATGAGAAACATGACTTCTTGTTAGTAGATTCTACGGTAATGCTACACAGAAAAAGCAGAGCCAAAAACACACTGAAATGGTTTTGTTGAACTTCATTTCACAGGGTTTTTCTGCTTTGTAAATTACTCAGAAAATGGTGGAAACATGCCCAAATCAGCAAAATCTTCAATGTTGTAATTGCCAGTGCCCTGTGTTGGATCCCCCGGCATAGGCAGCATGTCCTGTATAAGGAAAATCAAAGTGTCGTGTCAATTTATAACATGCTATCCAGGCACAAACTGGTTTTTTGTTCATCTTTTTAGCTTAAGCCCAGAAAAGGCCAAAGGCTGGAAAAATAAGGTGACATTCACCCCATGCAGAGGGTTAGCTTGAGGCGGCTGCACCGTTTAAGTCTCACTTATGTCCTTTTTCAAGGGCTGAACCAGACATAAGCAGTGCATACAATTTGTGCTGGCTCTCTGCACAGGTCTGACTGTCCCCCGTTCTGCACAGTCTTCACTGATCTCAACATACGCCATTTATTACAGAGTGTGATTTGTGAGAGTATGCTAAGAAAATGGCTCAGCAACTGAACCTATTGCAAGGATGCCATTTGGAGCAGCAGCTGCTTCCGGGTGGCTGTTGACAGAAACAAGTTAAACACATTTGCAAACCAAAGCAGCGAGTACACACAAAGGCATGAGCTGCTTCGCCTGTCCAGGGGACGCTTCCTCAGCAATAGGCAGGATACCTCCCTTGATGAAACCAATATGTGAAGGGCTTTAACATGTGTTTGTCGTTTCTATCTGCAGGTCTCAGTTATTCTTCAGAGTGGCGTGATGGAAAAATCAACTCAGGGCCTTTATACAGAGCATGGGAACGTGTATTGTGGAACAGAAAGACTTCCTAGAAATGACTAATTATTTCTCTTTCCCTTCCCTTCTATGGCCCAATCTGGCAATGTTCGGAGACCCTTCTGAAAAATGCAGAGAGCTCTCATCCCTCCCTGAAGCCAATGGACGTCGCAGAAACTCAACCCTGCTAGGGAGGTGTTCAGCCCTCGACAGGAGCACAGCCCTTCTACCCTTCCCACAACCTAGACAGCTAAATAACTGAGCAGCAGACGGGGGCCATTGAGCATCACGTGATTTGTGTCTCTCTTAATATCACTGAGCTCCTTTTCATTTGGATCGTGCACCTTTTCTGACGTGCTGTGCTGGGAGCAGTGGAGGGGGTCTCGCTATCAGAGTTCTGTTGGTATGTAGCAGAAGCATGGCTCCTGGCCCCAGCCCACTTTTCCACTTCTTCCCAAGCAGCGTTCTGTAAGCAGGGGCTACGTTTATCATCACTGCACTGATTCCTCTGGATCAATGAGTGGAGCAAGCAGCCTCCAAAGAGCTCAGAAAAGGGCGTGGAAGTCGACAGTAATTCTCTGGTAAAAGGGGAGTTCAGGGCAACTGTTCCCCGATTCGGGAGGTCTCTGCAGAAGGCTTGGAGAGGATAAACCTCCTTTTCCCAGTCAGGGACAAAGCCAGGGGGAAGAGGTATCCCCTGTTGGGAAAAGTATCATGCTCTCCTTTCAGCTCTTAGAATAACACGCTCTGGCAGAACTTGGGTTTTGCAGCAGAACAGGGGCCAAAATAATAATAATACAAAATGTAAACAACAGAGAAGAAATAGGAGAGCAAATCGGCTCCAAAAATCTGCTCTCAGGAGGATGAACTACCCTCATCCAAGCACACCATAATCAGGATTCACCTCGGGAGAGGGCAAACTTTAAATCCAAATGGGACTTGCTAGAGGGGAACCGGATGATGGGATGATCTGAAGAAGCACATTTCCCAAGCTGCTTTAGCCAGCCTTATGTTCTTGGCCAATGCTACACATTTGGAATGCTACCCTTGCTACCTGTGGGGCTCTTTCCTCCCCCACTCACACCCCCGTGAAGGGGAAGTGGCAGCTGTTTTGTCCTGCTGAAATCTCCATCCCCTTTTGGGGGATTTTCTGCTGTTGAGGCCCTATGCCAGGCGAAGGCCTTGCAATGAATCTGGCAATTTGCATTTACTGATGTCTTTCTCCTGTGTATGGCTACCCACACGGCTCTTTTGTTGGTTGGGTTCTTCAGCTAATTTAAAAGACAAACAGATTATAAAGGGATAAGGGACCCATAGCAGCTTACTTGCTTGTCACGTGCCATGCTTATCTCTAGTGAATAGAGATAAGAGCATTTAATACTGCAAAATACTAACTCACATAACTGACAATGGTTGTTTGCCACTCACATGGCAATAGTCTCTTAATAGGCTCTTAACAGTCAGAGCATTTAAAAAAATATCTTTAGTCAGTATCTTCTCTGAAGAACCAGCCTACCCCTCCCCCCCCTCAAGTTCCCAAGGGGAACTAGACCAAAGTTTAAAGGGGCACTGCTGGATGGATAGATCTGGGCCAGGGTATAAGATGGGACTTCCAGGACCGGCTATCTAATATGCGTAGCCCCTGTGCTGAGGAAGCAGGAGGAAGAGAAAGCCTTTCAAAGCACAGCAGCGTCTGTGCGCTGGCAGAAAAAACGCTCTGAGCTCTTCCAAGGCTTTCCTAAGCCTGGCTAACATCACCCTAAACCCCAGAGTAGCAGATATCAAACCGAAGGATGGTATCTGCCATGCACACGGTTTCACACTGGCTGAGTTTGGCTGTGGTGGTCGTCAGGGTAAGACGACTTTGCCTGCCTGGCGATAACCGTAGACACGAAGAACCCTGGATGCTGCTCACCTGGAAGACTTCAGTCTGGCTAGGCTGCTGGTGAGAATGCTGCTCACTGCTTTGCTGGTTATGATGTTGGTTTTGCCACTGGGACCAGACCTCCGAAGGCCTCCCTTGGAACTGTCCACTGCTTTGGCCGCTCTCAGCTGTAAGATTCAGATTTACACAGGCAGTTCCTTCAAACGGCGCGTATGTGTTTTTGAGACTTGGTCTGGGAATGTCACGGGTCAGGAGTAAATTTTGTAGCACGCTATACTCGGCAAGGACCCAGTTTTGGTGGGAGTGAAGTCAAGGGGGGGCCATTTGACAGTGATCTCAAGGGAGCAAGGAGAACAACTGTGTCTGCATCAATGCAACAGGGACAATGGGCTTACTAATAGAAAAGCCCAAAGTGAAATAATGAAGAGTGTAATAAACCCTAATCTGGGCATGCCAGGGTTTTCTCCACTTTTTAATAGTGAGAGGAAGTACCTGCCATTTCACTTAACGGACTGACAAGACAGGCATTTTAATGCACTTCCTCTTTAATAAGCTCTTGGATCAAGAGCGGGACCAGCAGCAGCACTGTCATCTGCTGGATTATATCATTAACATTTGGCAAAGACAGCGTATCAGCACCCCACTTGCAGAATCTTGTTTAAATGGTAAGATGAACAGGAGCTGCCCTTGCTGTCAAATTTTATTTAAGTGTAGAAGTCATGTGCTTAGAATGCTGGTCGGTAGGTTACTTTGCCCTGCATTATTACAGGTGTGAAGCAACTTTTTAATTCGTGCGGCTCTCGTCTCGTAACTGCAGGATTGCTCTGTTCACACGCCAATGGCTACTTTAGAGTGCAGGTCCACTTGGGTTTTGAACAAATAGAAGTTAACGGTTAAGGCTAATGTGGTCATCATGACCATTTCAGGGTCATGGGCTTCTCTGCTAGTACTTAAACTGATACCACAGGCTGCATTTCTCAGCTACTGCACCTACACCTTTTATAATCTATTTTCATAGATTATGTTTACCAACCTGAAGTCAACTGGATTTCTCTTTGTACTTTGATAGGCAGAATTTGGCCCTAAATACATTAGATATCACCCAGGAGATTTTCCTTCTGTGTTGGAACCAACAATCTGGCTATTTGTGGAGTCTCTTTCTAAGATTTTCACATTTGATAATGTTTTGGAGAGTTTCTGGCAGTTGTTGCCAAGCCAGGAAATGCAAAATTTAATGTTTTTGCTAGATGTGCAACTGTGTTTGAGCCACTGCTGACCCTTCAACAGCACTGCACAGCATCATTGCTTTTCCTAGGCTGAGATAGGAGAGGGAAGATGCGTCTCCAGTGAATTGCTTGGGAAGTAATACAAGTGGTTATTTTCAGTAGTGTGTTTGCATGTCTTGCTCTGTGAGTTAAAAATGTAACTGGCACATCTGAAAGCCAGTTTTTCCCAAAACATTTCCCTTTTATTGCTTCTGTTTTTGTCTTTTTTCTTTCAGACGCACACATCCAAAATTTGGGGGTAACTGGTAGATCAGATTACTGCAGCTCACCACCTCTGGCCAACTTCCTAGCCATTACTCCAGAGACATGTGATTCTGCATGCCATATTACGCTAGACTCCTGACAACCAGAAACCAAAATTTCCACACAGAAAAATGGAAAGAATGGCAAATGGAAGTAGCTAAAATGCCTTACTCCACTGTTCATCATTGCCTCATAACTTACAAGATCACAAACATCTCCACTTTGACTCCAGCCCATCTCTTACTACCAGCTAAGAAATCTGGTATAAACAGTAAACAGTTTCCCAAAAGACTAATGAACTGCAATGGCATGTTTCTGTCACATCTGGGATGGAGAATTACAGCTCCTTCCCTGCTGACATTACTGTAACAAATAATTCAACTGACGCAGAAATCCTGCAGCCACACTATTGGTCACAGCAAAGTTCATTGAAGTCACCCCTTAAAGGCAAGCTGCATCAGTTTTGCTCAGTATGACGTGCCAACATTTACTCAGTGAGGCATATGAGCCTTCTGTTCTGCAAGACAGAGGCTGCCAGCAGACGGTTCAGGCTGCTCCTCTCAGTAAAAACTGTATTTAGAATAGATCAAGAAATATTTCCCACCAGATGAACGGGTCCTTGCCAAGTAATTTGGGTCCCCAGTGCAGGTTTTCTTATGAAGAAACATATAAAGCCCAGTGGAAATGGTGTCATGAATAAACTCAATGGGAAATTTTCCATTTTGATGTACATGTCCCTCTGCATTGCTGCTGAGTCCAGGGAAGGCAGCATAATGGTAGTATATGAGGCCTCAAGAGTGAAAAGGGCTTAAATTGAAACCCATCTAATTTCTTTCACAATGTTGCATGAAAAGCAAAAGCTAATAAATTAGCATTAAGAGCAAAAAGAAAAATTAGTGTTTTAACATGCCACCTGTGGGAATCATAGTAACTTAGGGAAGGGGAAGCATCTATTCCTGCTCCCAGTCACATCTGCAATCTCACTGACTGCAGGGGAATGTGGACCACTCTTTTAATTTTGTTTCTCGAACAGTCAGAACACAGTGCTGAGGAAACGACGTGGAACTTCCTTTAAATTCACTGCATTAACGGCTAGATCCAAAGCCCAGTGAAGTCAGTGGAAAGAGCCCACTGACTTCAGTAAGCTTAGGATCAGGCCCTAGCTGTAAAAAAGTACTGACTATGATGAACATGTGATTTTAAATCTTTTGCGTAGTGTGTGTATATAAAACTTTATATGACCTTGGCCAAGGATAGTTGAGTGCTTTCTTCACCTTTTGTTCCTGGCAGCCTACCTCACACTTCTGCAGCTGATTCACTGATTGTTCTGAACTACCAGCATGTTGTTCTGGATTGAGTGATGTTGCTGTTATGTTTGCTGGCTGTGGAAGTCCTGAACTCAGGCCTCAGTATCAATCCATATTTTATATTCTCTCTAATTTCCACCGTTGACTATGTACCTTCTCACAGGCAACTTATATCAAGGTCACTGTTTTAGAAGGTATGTGTGGATGGATGGATGGGTAGAAAGGAATAGGGAAGTGTTCTTACTTCATTATTTTTGTTCTTATTTCACAGGGAAGTGTTCTTACTTCATTATTTTTGTTCTTATTTCACTTATTGATTTTTTTTTCTGTTAAAGGGCTCCCTCAGGATCAGCCCATGCTAAAGATGTCATCTGAACACTTACCGAAGAGACTGTGAACAGCACAGTTATCTTTAACAATTCTACTGAGCTATGTATGCAGTAATGGAAGCAGCAGTGGAGTTTCACAAATCTCAAGTATGAGGGCTTCCAGCAACCAGTAAGTATGTTTACATCATCAGGACTGAACCCTCTCAAAAACATTCATGCATTAAGGAAGTGGCAATGTTTTGCTGAATTCTGACCCATGCACATGTTCTCATTGTTCCAAAACTTTTGATTTTTGCCACCTGTCCCAAGGTACCCGTGTTGTTGGATAGTTTCCAAAAATATCAAAAAGTTGATTTTCCTGTGCTCTTGAGCAGATCTAAGACACTCCTAAAGTTTATCATGCTGTAAAAGAATATGGTCACCAGTCCTTACAAAGACACTGCTAATGTGACTCACGTTCTGATAGGAGTATATACAGTGTCTGTATATATCTGGATTTTTTTCAGATTAAATTATTTTACAAAGTATAAAATATAGGTGAGGCCTCATATTACCAGCATGCATGATTACAGGCTGCATTACAATTTTACAATTACAGCCAGATATGGAGCCTTCCAGATAGTCTGTAACAGATCGCATATTGCACAACAATGTAGTGAGTTTTGAGAAAGGGTTGGCATTAATATCTTTACTCATTCTTTTTTATTTGTTTCTTAAAATTGAAGGACACTAATTCTGTCTTCCATGTGTGTCATAAAACTCCTCTGACTGTATGTAACCACAGCTTTGGTAGATGATCAAATCTACAATCAAGTGCTTGTAATTCTCCATGTACTGGATCATTCCATAGAATAAAAAAGAATCAAACAGCAACAGGTACAGAGAACTGCTAGTAGGATGTTCAGGGGATTGGAGAGTCTATTTTACAATAGATTAAAGGAGCTTGGCTTGTTTAGCCTAGCAAAATGAAGGCTGAGAGGGGATACAATTGGTCTCTATAAATACATCAGAGTAAGCACTTGGCAGGGATAAGAGCTCTTTAAGCTAACTAACCAACAATGCTGGCACAAGAATAAAGAGGTCTATACCGGCCAAGAGTGAATTTAGGCAGAAATTAGAAGGTTACTAACCATCAAAGTAGTGATTCTGGAATCATCTTCCAGCAGGCGACTGGGGGCAAGAAACCTAACTGGTTTTAAGCTGGAGTTTTATCAGTTCATGAATGGTATTATATGATGCGGTTGCCTGTGATAGCAGGGGACTGGACTTGATGATCGAGGAGACCCCTTCCAGGTCTATGTTCTTCGTTAGTAATTAAAACAACAACAAAAATGTTGTTATTGAAATGGGGAAGGCTGCAGGCAAGAAAGCATCCATAGTATAGAGTCCTTAATACAGATTCGACACGATTTCACCATCTTGGACTAAATCCCAATCTTCAAATCACAGAAATATTTTTTGTTTTGGTTTTAATCAATCAATGTCATATGATGATGATGATATAAACTGCCCAGGGAGAATTAGAGGTGCCCTGGCTATCCCTTTTTTCTTATATACACTCCAAAGATATGGTTAGACCTTAGCTCCTGACCTGATCCCATAGGGGCAAATCCTAATGTCTCTAACTCAGTTCTCACTCATTCCTTACTCAGGGTTAAAAAGAAATCTACTGGTTTAATTTGAAATCTTAAAGTCAGTGGAGTTTTGCCTGGGTAAGTAAAAGGAATGAGCAAAGACATTAGGACCTGAGGATTCATTGCTATTCTCCTACTACAATAAAAATAGGAAATGGATTATTGCCATGTTCTGCTTTTAGACAGTAGCTGAGAAAATGCACATTAAAAATTAGGCTTAGCAAATGTGAAGCGTTCTGCTAAGAAACACGCTTAACCACACAGAGAACAGTTTAAAAAAGGGAATTGTTTAAACTCACGGTGAGAATTGCAGAGATAATCGTCTGCGTACGAATGAGAGTGAGGACGACAGATGATCCGCACAGAACAAGAAGTGATTCTCAAGAACCTGGGACAGGAGCAGTGGCAGGGCAATGGCAGGACACAATTTCACACATTCAGATAGGTTTAAAAAAAAAAACACGTTCAAGCTCTGGACTGTGCCATTTTGGGACTCTTCTGAGTAGGAAGAGAGCGGAGCTGAGCTGCCTAAAAGGAAGTTTAGGAGGGATTTTATCTCAGGAAGGCAGTGCAGTGCATCCTTTTAGATGGTGGAGGTGGAGCACAGAGGGAGTAGTCCCTCCGCTCACGTCAGGGTATTGTGCCAAATAAGAGGAAGCAAAACTCCTTACCTTTTGCCCTCCCTGCAAACCCTACCCACCCACAAAAAGGCCAGAGACAATCTCACCCTTGGCATACATAAAAGAATAGAGAAACAGGTCCGACAATTTAAATACAGTTAGCATTTCACTTTTATGTTCCCTTGTGAGATACATAATCTGAAACCTACCAAATCCTGCACCTCTGTTTGCTAGGCTAGAGTAGGCGTTTCCACTGGGGGAAGAGGTGGCTGGGCTGGAGAGAGGGCTGTACGATGATGGATCAGCTGGATAGGTGTGACTGGTTCCAATTGCAAAGGGTGACGATTGAGCCTTGCCAGACTGTGACGGAATTTGCTGAGGGGGGAGAAAAAGAAGTTATTTTTATTGCTGACATAGCGGCACAGCAGCATGATAGACCCAAGTTTTAACAGTGTGAAATCCACTGCTAAATACATTGCAGATGAGATTAGGCATCTTATTTCTGTCTCAACCATAGTCAATTTCTGTCAACATGGATTACAGCTAATTAAGTTTAATGAAAGCACCAGATTACAACTGAAAAGTATAACAGGTCTCCTAATGATTAATATTCTCCATGCATTCAGAAAGAGAATGATTATTGTTGGTTCCCTGCCATAACTTGGGCTTTTTTCCACCTCTAATGGGGCCTAGAAATTAGGAGCAAAGATTAAAAATATACAAATAATGCATCTTTATTTGCTAGATGTCCTGTTTTTACGCTACCCCAGTTATCTGAATGCCTTGTAAGATATACCTAGTACTGTCAGATAATTAGGGTTTTCGATAATTGGGAGTGCTGGCGCAAGAGGCTTCAAAGTGAATGCAAAGCCTTCTGGGTTTTCTTGCCTGATTTTAGAGTATGCAAACCAGTTTGCCCAATGGCTACCTGGAGCACTGGGAATGTTCTATCTCGACCTGGGCAAGCAGTCAGCAAAGAGTGCGCGAGTGACTTGGCGGAGATGCTCAGAACTACTCCTTCAGGCGAAAAATAACCAAACTTTGCTCAAAGGGGGTGGTGCAATGAAATCAAGACCAAACACCACTTTATACTTCTATAATGACTTCAGAGGATCTCAGCGCATGTTACAAATAATTAAAAGTACAGCACCCCTGTGAGATAAGTCAATTGAGATGACAAGTGGGTAAGTGTCTCGCCCAAAGTAACAAAACACATTAGCAGATAGCGCCAGTAATAGAACCCAAGCATTCCTTTTTCCCCTCTCAGCCAGCCCACAGCTCTACAGAAGACTGATATTTAACAAGTTCTGCTCTTTGAAATTAAAAGCAGTAACATCTCTAGATACATTTAATGATGTGCATCTTATAGGCAATCAATGCACTGAAGTGCAGCTTGTCTCTTGGGCAACTGAGGGGGAAAATAGATCCCAACAGGCTAACAACATGATGAAAATGCAGTTCTTCAGTTTAGTTTCTAGCTAAGAAGTAATTTAGCTTTGAAGGTTCCCACATTGATGATGACAGCAGGACAGGGCACTTCTGTAAGACTCTATTGATTTTTTAAGATGGTAAAACACATTCTGAGTTCCCAAAATTGGTACTCTTGTGATGCAGACTTGACCAGGCTGATGGTTGACGTTAAGGGGAGATGTCACATTTTTTTATCAGGAATCCTAAATATATTTTCTATACAATGTAAACAATGAAAATAGTCTACATGTTATTTCAATTTGATTTCTGTAGCATGTGGAATATATCTGGCAGAGTAGTTGATGTAAAGTGAGGGCTGGTCAGCATGCATGTGAAGCGAGGAGACTAATATGGAAATTTATCTGCTGGTGAAATGATTGAACACATACCTTAAAGTGCTTTTATTGACTATATAAGAAAATGGAATGTAGACAATTATTAAACCAGCATTAATTATAGTCTTATTGAAACTGATTAAAACAAAAGCTTTTAGGGATTGAGTTGGTACTCAGCCCGCAACACACTGGCTTCTGCACAGGCATTTGAATGGAGTCAGAATGACAGGTGATTTGAATACAGTATGTTCTATACAGGCTGTTTATAGCGGAGTCTGGACACAGGGGTATGTCTGCAGCCTCCCAGCATGGGTAAACAGACTCGGGGTAGCTCTGCTTGAGCTAACGTGCCAAAAAGAGCAGTGTGGACTTTGTGGTTCAGGTGGCAGCTCGGGCTCTCAAGCCCACTCAACCCAGGTCTGAGCTCGGGTGACAACCCCAAGTCTTTGTCGGCGTTGCAACATTCATACTGCTATTTTTAGTGTGCTAGTTTGAGCAAAGGTAGCATGAGTCTATCTACCTGGACTGGGAGGCTTGATCCCAGCTGCAGTGTAGACATACCCATTTAAGCCTCCATCCAACAGAAACTTAATTCACAAGCTTAAATGTACATAGTCCTGTTGATTTCACTTAAAAACACATTTATGCAAGATTGAGGCCTTAAATTGGGATTTCTGTGGTGGTCACCTATGTATACATACGTACAAAATATTTCCCCCAAATAACCCTAGTTTTCCGTTACAGTTATGCAAGGGCGCATCCAGACACGAGTTTTTATGTTTTGACCAGATAAATCAGAAACGGAGGAACCGATTTAATTATTTGTGGTTTTAAAAAAGTACATTTTACCGAAATTTAAACAGGGTGTTTAATTTCTTCTTTTTGTAAAATCTGCAGGTGTACCAAACCCTTAATTCAGTAAAAACCCTGTAATCAAACACACCTGTCCTGGAAATGGTGGACGACTCCCTGTCCAGGCAACTTGACTCTGATTTAACTGACGAGAGATCTGTGATAAATTTTGGCCTGTTGAAGAAGAGGACTGGATATCGTTCACACCCGGCACGTGTACCACAGATGAGCTGAGGGGGAAAGAACAGAAAGTGACTTGTAGGCAATAATATGATATTTATGATGCATAAATTGTATGCCAGACACTGAAATTTTGTTAATCATTCCATTAAGGCGAGTTTTCCAGATTGTCTGCATAAGGACTAAATGAAAATGACATGATTTCAGTATTAAAACTTTCACGCATTTTGAAATTCTAAAATGTCAGACTGATTATGCAGACACAGTGTGCCAAATTCTTCTCAGTTAGATCCATGCAATCTCATCCATAGGGCTTGTACATTAGCATAACCAAGGGCAGGATTTTAGAAAGAAGTGTAATTAAATTATTTTCCATATTGGTTTGGCCCCCAATTCAGGAAAATCTCTCTCCTCAGGACCACACTTAAGTATGTACTTAACTTTAAACATGTGCTTAAAGTCAGTGGTACTTAAGCACATGCTTAAATGCTGTCCTGAATCGAGGCTTCTGAAAGGATGCTGTTCATAAATATTCTTTAACCTGTTTCTTGTCAGTGTTGCATTCTTTCTGTAAAAAGAAGAAAATATGTGTTATGTAACAAAGATGTATGTTTGATTAGTTCCTTTTAATTCTTGTTTTCTCCCATTGGTGCTAAAAAATACCACAGAGTTACAAATCAAGGTGAAAGAATCAAACAAACTAGTGTCCTAAGCCCTGGAATAAAAAAAGCAGAAAAACACAAATAGGAAAAAATGATTCCCAACAGAATTTGTGTAAGTTACAATTAATCGTTTCCCAGTTCTTGAAATATTTTACTTTATAATGAAAATTATACTCATGAGCATTCCAGTTTACCTTTTGTTTGTTCAGTGTTCTTTGTATGGAAATATTTGGACATAGTGGATATATTATCTATAAAACACACATTTGTACATAAACTTAAATACACATCCATCAATCCCAATATCTTATCTGAAAGAGCATGTTTGAGTACATATATCAGTTCTCATGTATGCTCTGCACTTCAGAGGTAATTTGTTGTTGGGTTTTGCCCAGGGGTGGAAAGGGAGAGCATCTGTAGTAATTTTTTATCCCTGTCTCTCCTCTGTCTGTGTTAATTATTGATATAACTTACAAAAACAAATAGATGCCTGTCATGGATTCATGTATGTCTTTATGTTTCTGTATCAACTACAAACTCCATTTTGCTTTTGTAAACGCCATTTTGATTGTAAAACTGTCGTCTTTTTACCACCATCTTGGGCGGGATGCCAAGAGAAGTTAGCAGAGAGCTAACAATAACAGAGCAATCAAGGGCCATTAACCTGAAGTGTTTCTCATTCACATGCAAGCATCTTAAGACAAGGAGTTAGCTGCAGCCCAAGGAATCAATTCAATTAGGTAAGCTAGTAACCACATAGTCCCTGATGGGAGACTTGAAGTCACTGAGGAAAGTCACCTGACAAACAGGACTGCAGCTGTTTTGGAGGGGGAGAGGGGAACAGATCAGGACCAGAAGCTTGAGGAGAAAGGTTGAGAAGAGGAGGAATCCGGGTTCCCCTGAAAAGACCAAATCCCAAAGGGCTCTTGGAATGGTGGAGAAATTGAGGCAGGAATTTGCATGCAGCTTTGTAGATCTTGATATCTCCTGTGCTATCTAAATGTAAAGTGTATGTATTTAGAAACTCCTTTGCAGAGTCTGTACTACTAGCTTTCACCATCACATGTCACTGAAGAGGGTCACAGGAAGCCAGACGGTTCACGGCCTGGGTGGAACTGTAGAAGCATGCAACAGCTATTTGGGAGTCTTCGGAGAGATGGCGCTAGTTTCTGGCCCTAAGCAATTGGACGATGGGGTCTCCACTGCCAAGAAGGGTGTCACGCAGGGGATCTGCACCTGGAGTGTGAGAGTAGAGGCCCAGAGCCAGGCAGACAGTGTGCCACAACTCTCCTCAGCCCCAACAGGCCAAGAGCATGTGGGACATAAGAAAATAAGAACGGCCATACTTGGTCAGACCAATGGACCCTCTAGCCCAGTATCCTGTCTTCCCACAGTGACAAATGCCACGTGCTTCAGAGGGAATGGACAGAACAGGCAATCATCAAGTGATCTATCCCCTGTTATCCACTTTCAATTTGTGGCAGTCAGAGGCTAGGGACACCCAGAGCATGGAGTTGCATCCTTGACAATCTTGGCTAATAGCCACTAACGATCTTATCCTCCATGAACTGATCTAATTCTTTTCTGATACCCGTTATAGTTTTGACCTTTACAACATCTCCTGGCAATGAGTTCCACAAGTTGACTGTGCACTGTGTGAAGAAGTACTTTCTTTTGTTTATTTCAAACCTGCCACCTATTAATTTCATTGGGTGACCCCTGTTTCTTGTGTTATGAGAAGGAATAAATAACACTCCCTTAGTCACATTTCCCACACTATTCATGATTTTATAGACCTCTATCAAATCCTCCCATAGTCATCTCTATTCCAAGTTAAAACATCCCAGTCTTATTAATCTCTCCTCGTATGGAAGCTGTGCCATACCCGTAATCATTTCTGTTGCCCTTCTCTGTATCTTTTCCAATTCCAATGTGTCTTTTTTGAGATGGGGCGACCAGAACCGCACCAGACTACTATACTGGATCCAAACTTTGGGTCCAGTATAGCAGCATGTTGGGTGTCCTGATGGGGGAGCTCATCAAGGATTGTCACAAAAGTGTTTATCTTTGTGCCACTAGTTGATGTGGCGGATTACAAGCAAATATGAAGTTACTCATCAAATTTCAAGGAGCCCAACAAAATAAAAATAACAAAACA
Source organism: Mesoclemmys tuberculata (assembly GCA_007922155.1). NCBI lineage: Eukaryota > Metazoa > Chordata > Testudines > Chelidae > Mesoclemmys > Mesoclemmys tuberculata. The sequence goes on from ML675644.1 coordinate 8,977,864, forward strand.
TGCCAATTGTCAAGATGGCTCCTGGCAATTTACATGCTAAAATGCCATAGAAGATCTAATTAAAGAACACTTGTGATATCATTACCAATTACAAGTTTAAGAACACACTGGTTTCTATAGGATTATATAATGTATTTAATTTCTAATTCACAGACCTCATAACCGACCGTTACTGCATTTGAATGGTTGTTCCTTCATTTTCAAAACCTGGGCTTGATCCAGTAGTCCCCAAACATTTTACCCCACACCCCCCTTCCTGCTGTCTGTGTCCCTGTCCTCCCCCATGCCCTCCCCCAGCTGGGGCTGGGAGCAGGGCCATAGTTGGGGGTCTGTGGTCAGGTCAGGGGGTTGGCAGCACTCTCCCCGCCCTCCCCCGCCCTCCCAACCGGGACTGGCTCGTTCCTGGCTGTGCTCCTCCAAATGTTCCTCTGTACCGCCTCCTCCCCCTGTTTGGGGACCTCTGGCTTAGTTTAACCTAGAGGAAAACTCAGTTACAATAATTACATGCACACATAGCTTGGGATTTCCTTAAATAGAGTTCATCGCAATATAGTTGCTCAAGACAGTTTCTCTTCGGTCACTCTAAACAACAGGAGGACAAAGAGGAACAGATTAGCCTTCAAGCAAGTGGCCTTCATAAATGACTAGACCATTTAGTATGGTCATAAATCATTTGGACTAAAATAAGACTAATGATGATAAAAAAAATCTAACCACAATGGCTATAGATATCACAAGAAGCCATTGTAAGAGTGTGCCGATTCTTAAACTTCAAGTGGTTTGTCAAACCTGTAGTATGAAGACGCAAAAATATTTTAGAAGCTACTAAAACACTCAAATTATATATGGTTCAAAGTTACCTACTGTAGGCTTTGCCTACAGACGGATTCTTCCTGATGAACTTTTGTTTGGGAGTCAAGTGGACGCAAAGGAAGAATAATTCATATTGTAGAGGAAATGTGTTAGTGTTACCTGTATTCTGTCTCCACAAAATCATAACATAATTCTCTTTCATGTACAGAAGCTCTTGATGCTGAAGTTGGTACAGTACCTGAAAGCCTTTCCTGAATGTCCTGGCTGGAATGGGCTTCCCTGAGAGTAAAGCTGTTGGTTTCCTGCCGTGGATGCTGAGGCCATCATTTTTTTATCCGCTATAAAAAACAATGAAAGAAAATCTCAGGAATGATGAAATAAACTAATAATTGTTCACTAGAAAATAACATGTATACAAACTACACAGTGTGGGTAACAGTCTCCTTTTTAATCCCTTCTGGGAAGGTCCTATGGAATACAGTACAGATGAAACCAAGAGGGATGTACGGAAATTAAACAAGGTGCAGAAGATGCTTTTAATAGCATCTTTAAATCACCCCATACAATGTAACAAAGAATTCTCTCTCTGCTAAAGCATGCAATAGGTTGGCTTAAAAATTCTACAGAAAGGTAACCATTTCCTATTACTCTATAGGTCTTTTCTTGACGGGATTGGATTAATGTTAATGGAGGTTACACATTTGCCCTGTGAAGGGGCTAGATCCTTCTGGCTATACAAAACACATATTTCTTTGAGATTAAGGCTTATTCAGTGTGGTCTAAATTTACGTCGGCATTAAAAAGTCTTGTCCTGTCTTGCAGAGCTACCAAATCTGTAGTGTTAATGACTGGGGGCTACTTATTTCTTGTGTAGGAGAGCTATTTTAATGATATTTTACTAGCTATTTTTAAGAGGGTTCTAAAAGAAAGACCTCTCTCGTTTGTATAATGGGGTGCACAATTTTGTCCGATCTACTCCCCTCAGCAACACTGGGAGTTATGTTCCTGAGTCTTCCAGGCCTTATGGTGGAATCTTGCTCACTAATCTGGCTGATCTGTAGCCCCTTAATACACATTAATCCCCCTGTACTCAGTAA
>ML675644.1:8979783-9004517 GCA_007922155.1 Mesoclemmys tuberculata
CTTTACTCTCTCAAAAAAATGATGCTTGAGAGGGCCTTGAGTGTCCTAATGGAATTAAAGATTAGCGAAGTCATACCAAGGCACTGTAAATGAGACATATACGGAGATGCCATTGACTTTTATATTCTGTTCTTATACTGTAATAAGCACATTTAGTCTTGTGAGCAGTCTCTTCGTTTGCTAAAACAACACAGGGCAAACACCCGGCCATTCACATTTTTAATACAACCTTCTCTCTTGTGTAATTCTGACAGCTGACACACCAGGGATTGAACCAAGGGCCTTTAGACCTGAAAACATGAGTGCTACAGTTTGAATTAAAACATGCCACCTTGGTAGCTGGGAGCTGTAACAACTCCTATCCTTTGCAGATCAGCACAGAGGCAGACCTTTAGGATACACTCACCAGTAGATTGCGTAATGGTATCATGACTGAGAGACTTTGAATTTATATTTTGCTAGCCAACTTGACTAGTACTTTGAGAAGAAATGGCAGGTCTCTGGTCTGAGAATCCACTAAGAGATCTGAAACGCAGTCTCAGTGTACTATGGGATGTCCCTTCTGCAATGTTTGATTATATTATAGGGTTGCCAACGCTCCAGGAATTAAAGATTAATGAATTAATCTCTAAAGATTGTCAGGAGACAAAACATCCAGGAATACGTCAAAAATCAAAATTGGCAACCCGAATTATACAGCGACAACTGCCAAAGCTTCTGGCAACCCTCACTTCCCCTTTAACAATGTAAAAGCCCTGCTCCACCTTTCCTACTCCACCTCCTCTCTATCTTCCCTCATCACTTTCAAGTGCAAAAAACTGCTGACCTCTTCAGAACTGTCTGCTGCCATACACCTCTGACAGCTCTCCGAACCAGGCACCCCCCACCCCCTTTCCACTGACTTCACTTGATGAAGGGGAATTCCTCAGGATGCGCAGAACTGGCACAGAGGTGATGTTGCAGCTCTTATGCCACGGCCCCCCCACCCCCGCCCCTGTTTCAAAGCAATAAACACACACTTGCTGTTGGCTGGTATTTCGCCAGGTGCCCTCAAGTCTGCTAGGCTCAAAATCCCCCTACCTGCTATTGCCATCCCCTCACTAGTTACTCATCGTTCTTCCCCAAACGGGGCCAACTTCCCCCTTTGATTCCTGCAACACCCAAACTTCTTGAGGGGTAGCCCTCAGCAGCGGCTGGTGTACAGAGGGCATTGGGGGCACTGCCCCACCAAAGTAAGGACGCGCACAGCTATAGATATTTGCCATCCGTATTTAGCAGCAGGGTGTTTTTTTCTCTGCATCTGTGACACACGTATCGCTTGGGCAATCAGGGTCTGGCAGGAGGTGAAGCGGTGGAGGTTACCGACGGGGTTTGCGGTGCTGCATTAGTCACCCATGCCACAAGCTGCGGTGACTGTAGAGTGCTGTAAAGTGCGGGGCTCTACCTGTGCCACATAGACCAGGCTGAGGTACCTTTTAGAGCACACCAGCAGGGTTTTCACCGGGCAGTTAGAAGGCAACTTTTTAAAGCGCTCTACAACACTGCCAGTCCACCACCGGTACAGACTTCACGGTCCAGGGGCACAGCGGAGGGGGAGGGAGGCAAGTTCCCCCTTGGCCACAGTGGGAGTGAAGGGGGAGAGGCCTCACCCAGTCCCAACCTCTCTGACAGGAAGGGAGAGGAGGGGAGGAAGAGGTCCTGCCAAGACCCCTAACCTCTCCCCTCTCACTGGAGAGGCCAGGACTGTCTGGCACTTCTCCCTCACTTCCACTAGAAAGGGGACCTCTTCCCCCCAGCACTCGGGTGCTGGGATTGGGCGGGGGTAGCTCAATGGCAGGTCTGCACAAAGGGGCTGGGATGCTACAACTGGGACTGGCAAAGGAGAACGGGGCCAACAGTGCTGAGAGCCTGGAGCAGCCTGGACAGCAGAGCCTCCCTCAGGGAGCAGGAAGGAGGAAGCAGGGATGGGATGAGGTTTGTGGGGAGTTCCGCTCGCCAGTTCTGCCTGGCTTCTCCGCACCAAGGGGGTAAATTGCCCAGCTTGTCCCAAAGGTGACCAGCCATCCCTGGTGGCACTGCATTAAATAGCTCACTCTCTCAAAATGGCTGCTGCTCAAAATGCATGGATGGATGAAGCAGGAGGTCTTTTATTTTAATGAAACACATGGCTGATGGGAGCCCTGCCTCTGTCCCACTATATCAAGCCTGTGTTTGTCAGCCCTAAACTATTTTTATAAACCAATAATCTGGAGAAAGGCGTCTAGTATCAACATAATGCAAGTGTCTGCAAGCCGCACGCAGGTTTGTCAATATTGTTTTTGGACACCTCAGCATGTTGCTAACCGGGAACCATCCCTTTTTATCATTAAAAGAGTCCTTGATCATGGCTCCCATGAGACATTCACACAGGGAGCACATCCAACAAAAAGCACAGCTTGTAAATTGATAAAAATGAAAAGAGAAATGGCATTTCCAAGAGCACAACTCCTTAACTAACCTCACAGCTTGCCAGACCCTTAACCCCGACCTAGCCACACAAACAGTTCAGAGCTGTTTGAATATTAGCCAATAAAGCAGCCAAAAAGCAAGATGTTCTTGCTCGGAAAACATCGTTCCAGTGTTTAGGGTTGGAGTCTTGCTACCTTCCAGCAGACCCCCTTTATGGCCTCAGACACTGACTTTCACTATAAAAGTAAACTGACAATGATGAACAGGAATAGCAGACGCCCCGGCAACAGAGAGACAGAATATCAAGTCTATATTGACGTTACAGTGCCTTCTCAGTTTGAAAAGGTCAAGCTGTACATAAGAAACCCATGCAGCGAGGTCATCTCCTTATACCTCTGCAGTTAAACACAATGGATCATTTCCTCCCTCACTGCAAGACACTTGCACATCGATTTATTTAAAAGAAACACAACTTTTTCACTCTGGGGGGAAGTGGGGAAAGTTCCGAACAGCAAGCAATTAAAAAATAAACAAAGGAAAATATTACATCTAATAGCAACATACACCTCTGAAAACAACATTGACCAAAAGAGGTTTCTGTTTTTAAAATTGCAAGCCAATCTTACTCAGCCTTGCTAGCATTGCTACTGCAATCCGTCTCAGTGAGGCATACCGACATACGTTGTCTGAAAAAGAAAGTTCTGTATAGTTACCTGTAGAAGCTGGAAGATCTATTAAGTAGGTTTACTTGCTTTTATGAGTTGCATGTCAAAGTGTACTTCTAAAAAAAAGGATGGCTACTCTTCAAAACTGCATGGGAAAGATGTGGCTACTAAATGAGAACAGAGGGTGGCTCTATCTATCTATTTAACAGCCTATCAGTCTGTCCTTTAATCCTCTGAGTAGTGTTCATCTTTCTGTGGGAGTATCTACTTCCAATGAATTCTATGCATCATTCTTTGAGACTCATTTGCCTAATGACTTCTCTGCCCCAATGCTTTTTTTTTTTTTGTTCTTTCAGAACAGTTTTATATTTTGTAATAACACTTAAAGTCAAGACTACAGTTTACAAAGACATTATTAAAAATGAAATACCAGAGGCTCTCACTTACAAGTCGTTATTCCTGCAAACATCTCGGCAAACCTAGGATCCCTCTCCTGGGAGAAGATAGTGTCTGGCTTCTCCACTGGCTTTCCACCCTCATGAACATTAGCTGGTATATTTGGAACAGGTACCTGTGGTTGACATATGCAAAAAAGAATGTAATTCTGCCCCCCATGTTTGACACAATGAGCTCAAGTGTAGTCATAATGTGGTTTGGTTTTGTTTAGATCCTTAATCACTTTGTGTTTAAAAGATCAGAAACAACAGTATAAAAAAAATCTGTTCAGAAATATCACCTGAGATAAGTCATAAGATGACAACCCATCTCTTTGATGTACTTCAAGCTCGGCTTGCTGTTGCTGAAGTTGTCTGCAACGAAATGACTAAAGTTACAAAAAATAATTAAGAAACAAAAAGGAGCAGGCTTGGCTCTCTTCTTTAAATTCCCAGAACCAATGGCAAACAAATTGAACAGCTTTCAGAGTATCTGTTGACAAGCCATTTCCTGAAAAGCCAAAATATTTTAAAAGATTTCTTATTGAGAAAACTTCAGAACACAGTAACGTTCTTGCTGCGCATGACAGGGTTAACAACGCTTGGAACAATAAAACTCCCATTGACTTGCAAGGAGTTTTTGGCTGTCTCCTGCATTCCCTTAGAACTCAACTTTTTCATAAATGATATTTAGGATTTATTTTTAAATAATCTTTGCAGATTAAAGAGCAATACACAGGGCCTGGGTACAGTGCCTGCTGAAGTCAATAGTAAGGTGCCCAATGGCTTGAATGGACGCAGCACCAGGCCCATACCAAACCACTGGTGGAAAAATTATTTCTTCATTTTATAGATTTATGTACAGATTATAGCAATATGATTGTAAAATTACTACTAATAGAACTCATATAGTGCTTTACATCAGTAGATCTCAAAAGCATTTCACAATCTTTTAGTGTATTTATCCTCATAACACCCCTGAGAAATATTCTCATTCCCATTTTATGGATGGGGACCTGGGGCACAAAGAGGATAAATGACTTGCCCAAGGTCACACAGGAAGTCTGTAGCAGAGCACAGAACTGAATGCAGGTCTGTCAAATCCTAGGCTATTGCCAGAACTGCTGAACTGAGCTTCCTCTCTAAATAAAAAAAACCAGAAGCTGGTATCTGACCAGACAATCTAAACAATGGATGTGGGGGGAGGTGGCAGTGTATCAAAGCATATACTTCCATATTACAGCTGTGTAGAGTTTGGCAGGGAAATAATTAAAAGAAAGGAAAAAGTATTGTATATGAAACCATTCTTAATAACCAACCCCATTCAGCATAAATTTGGTTCCATTCTCCTGTACATCATAATCCAGATTCTATTTATTTTCCAGAAGCTTTGTACAGCAGATGGTCTCCAGAAATAAATTATTTTTATATTTACTGGAAGACATCTTTGATAGAATCAATTTGTGTGGACAAATGCTGCAGAAAATGAGTAATTTTAAACATGATTAAAAACAAAAGAAATAAGTAATTTAAATGAAGAAGAATCCCTGTAGATCTACTAAATAAAAATTAGGGGAAACATGCCACAATGAGGAAGTACAGTCTGCCCCAAATTTTCTGTAACTCCCTGAAACACGTCAGGCATGGTTACGTAAGCATGCCAAATTAGTGAAATATCAGCAGACACATTTGAAAACCATAATTAATTTGACACTGTTATTGTCTATAAAGCCTTGTAGGGACACTCCTAATACATAATTAGTTAATCTTATTACCATTGATTAACTAGATTTGACTTACAAGTCATATGTATTAACATTTTACAAAATACATCATTTATAGAAATGCACAGATCTTTTATACTTTACATTAACATAGCCATGAAGGTATTTTTTGCACCTTTATCTTCACCCATTGTGTTTTTATAAAAAGATATAAACCCTCAGTACCTAAGTAATAACTTCACAAATATTTGAGCCAGCTAGAATAGCCCATACTTCACGACATTTAGAAGTTCAGAAACCAGCTCTCTATAACACCAAATACACTTGCAGAATCAATCTTCCCTCATTAGAGCTAGTATCTGATCCCATTGAAGGCAATAGCAATCCCCTTTCCCCCCGACTGAAACAGGATCAAGATTTTATCTCTAAAATCTCTCTTACACAAGCCTGGACTTTTATCGAACTGTCTGCATCCCCAAATCAGGTAGTTGGAAATCTTCTCCTAAATTCTTACATGGCACCCATGGCTGGAGGAGGAGACTCACCCAAGAATTACAAAAGAACCATCAACACCCCTACTCAAAAGATCAGACTGTTTTATGACTAGATTGTTGGAATTGTGTGTGTTTTCCTGTGTGAGGAGCTTACCGAGGGAAAGCCAATTCAAAGAGAAGTTTTACATTTAGTTCTGAATATGGTGAGGTCACTGGTTGTTCTTCTCGCTGGATAATGAGTTCCATAACGTAGGCCCTGCCACCATAAAATCTGGCTACTGTGCTGACAAGTTTATGATTCCAGTAGAATGTAGCTGTTATGGGCAAGCGGGGGATTAGGAAGTATCGATCATGGAGGGAGAGATGATCCCCCACGTAAACAGGGCCCAAACCATGGACGACTTTGAATACTAGGACAAAGACCATGAAATAGATTCTGTATTTAATGAGGAGTCAGCCCTGAGATGGGAGCAGCTGGGTGGCATGTTCTGATGACCTAATTTGCTTAGCAGATGGACTGCTGCGTTTTGTACCAGTCGGAACTATTTCAACGTGAATGGCTTCGTTTCTATTTATGGACTGCAATAACCAAGCCTGTGGGACAAAGGCATGCAACGGCATGACCAGGAATGTGACCATTAGAATGGGGACGCAATCTTCTGGGCGCCAGTTGCAAGAAAAGAGAAATGGACATTTTTACTTTCACACCTGGCGCTGGCCACTGTCGGAAGACAGGATAATGGGCTAGATGCACCATTGGCCTGGCCCAACATGGCCATTCTTATATTCACAGCCATTTGGCCATCAATTAGCACCAAAAGGAAGGAAAGGTACAGACTGACAAATATGTGAGGGAAGATGCCCTCGATGGTGGAGGATTCCAGCTTTATCTAACTGATCTTCATTCAAGTACAGTACTGATTTTGGCTAGCGGCTGAGAAAGCTGGGAGACCGTGCTGTTTACGCTGAACATAAAGGAGACGCAGAGTTGGGTTTTGTCCGTGTGCTGCTGTCATTTCAGCCTGTGTTGGCTCAATGGATCTCCTGACTGTTTATGCAGATGTTGAACAACATGAGGAAGAAGCTTGAGTCTTGGGGGACTTCTCGGGTGAGGGCTTTGGCGGTGGAGGAACACTTCACTGCCCATAACTCTTCACTTCACTTGCCCATAACAAGTATTTGGGTTTGATTTGAGGACCTGAATCATCTCAGGCATTTCTGTTTAAACCTTTAGTCTCTTAAAGGCGTGAGAGGAGCATTTGATGTCAGTGAGGCCAAATGCTGCAGGCCACAACCCCTCCTTAAATTAATACTGTTTCAACAGTATATCAGCACTTTTATATGATTTTTTTTCCTTTCACTTCTGATGGCTTAAGACAATTTAGAGGTAAATTTGGCTTGCACTATGCTAATGGTTTCTTTCCATCTCTTGGTTGCATCTTGCGACACTGTTTAAGGCTCAAAGGCAGGCAACCCATTCACTGTGGTCTAATCCTTACTATGACTTGTACCCAGCCACCAGTGATATTTTTCACAGGCAGGCAGACACCAAGGCTGTGATGTAGAGGTGACAGCAAGATCAGAGTTGGATAGGAAAGTAGGCCACCTGTAAATAATACCAGTGCTTTGACGATAACATGCCCCTGGCCTCCTCTTGAAGGAGTATGAGACTTGATAGACTGGAACTGCAAACCATTGAGTCTTTCCCTCAAGCAGGAAGAGATTACAGATGGATGGATGGTAGCAGAGGGAAAAAGGGGATTTCAGATGCCAGGGAGATGAACCTCAAATGTCTGGCTAATTTGTATAAATTCTGGGCTGACCCAAAATGTTAGATTCTTATCAAAATCATATTTTACAGTTGATTCAAATCCTAAACAGCTGGAGACATATACTGTGTAATACAGAATAATTTTTGCATCTTGCGTAGCAAACAGAAAAGGTATTTCCCAAGTATTCCTTGGACCATGGGTTCTCCTTAATAAGTTTATCAAATAGAAAATGAGTATGTCTAAAACAACCACTACTGTATGCAAAGGGATTCTTTATTCAGTAAGCATATAATACATGCTTTTCCAACAAAACTTCAGGAAGCAATTTAATCACTGAAAACACATGGGGAAGTTTTTCCAAACACCATTCTTTGGACGATAAATACCCATGAAATTGTGTTAACGTGAAAGCTACTTACATTGTTTTAATTGTTTTTATTACTGACTATATGGTGCATGTGTCAAATAGTACTTCATGTCTCTTCTATTCAATATAAAGTGTGTTCTCTTGATTCAGCCGTAGATATACAAATGAGCCAAACAAAATAGCAAACTTAATTAGCTCTGTTTGTTTCCCAGCTCTTGTCTAACCTGGCACTCCTCCACCTCTCTCTATCTGAAGAGACTCACCAGTAATACTGGGTAAGCTACAATACAAAGGAAGTGCTACACTAGAACATTTGTTTACATGGCAAACTGTACAAAATCCAACTAACTATAAAGAAATATTTAAATGCATCTTCTCTGCATTGCATTGCACTGTAAGCAAATTTAAGTTTAAAACTGGGTTTGGGTTTCTCATTTTGACTGCAAATATCAAAGTCTCAAATGCTGTTTTAGCCCTTTAAGAAAATATGCAATGTTTCGGAAACAAGCCAAACTAGGCACTGTTGAATCTTGCGGTTGGGATTGATTTAGATACTGCCTCACTGCCTGCCCTTTTGAATGCATGATTATTACACATGGATCCCTTTAGTCATTAGATTTCCAGATCAGACGTGTAGCAATGGGACAAGTCAGGATGGTTTTGGTTTTGGCAAAGTTCAATCATCTTGTACTGTTTACAAGTGAAAGCCAAAACTGACCCTGTTTTTGATTTTAGGATTCATGGCTTAGAGGAAGTGGTGAAAGATGATTTTTCTAGTTCAAGAGATGATACCCTACATAGCAAGTGGACTATTGTCTGGATCAACTGAGAACTCCCCAGGTAACTGCTGGAATTCCTGGCTCACGATGGGAGACCCTGTGAAATCCTCACTGTGCTGAGGATGTTCTGTGAACCTGAAGGATTTAATTGCCAATACAGATTTATCCAAGCAACTATCAGAATAAAAGATTGTACAAGTTTCCTTCTGAAACTGGAAAATTTTCTAGTTGAACATATGTGTCTCCGTATAAACTCTGGAATCACTACCTTATTATCCTGGCTTCAGTGTAGTCAAGAAGAATTCAAACTTTAGAGTGGGCAGTCTTCTTGTTAGGGAGAAATGAGTGGATGCAGAGTTGAGATGTCATCCCTACTCTATTTTTATTAGTAATAGATGCACATAGTCCCAGTTACCATTCTGAAAATAAGCTTGTGATATCGTCACTATCATGGGCATAAATCTCACTGAAGCAGCTGATTTCACTAGTTCTCTACTACACCTGAATCAGACACCAGAGCTGTCCATTGATTCATCCAGAATTCTGTCTCTGGTGGTAACGTGCACCAGATCCCTCTGAGGACTGCAACTCTACCACTAAAATATTTCAAGACCAATAGAAGTCTAGGATTCATAAATACACACAATAATTCATTCAGGCTCATTGAAAATAAAAACATCCAAATCTCTAAAGGTCAGAAAACAACCCATTTCTGCTGTATGTGCATATAAAAGTCAGAATCTGTCCATTCAGCCAGGGTAGCTGGGTTCATTAAAACTGTTAAATAAATGTTAGTTAATTTTTTCTGGAACTCAAAGAGGAAGATGATGTGCAGGGCTCTCCTTTTCAGCCGAACACAGTACACATGCTAAACATTAAATGCTTCGTTTCTGCAGGAAGTTTCTTTTGGATTATTACATCCAAAAGAAACCAAGCTAACTTTTTTTTTTTTGGCAAGGTACTAAGTGAACATTTGAACCCAAAGTTTAAATATCCTTCCACACAGAAAACTAAGCTGGGAAAGTCAACTGCTTCAATTCCAAAGAAATAATTCTAAAAAACAATTATGACCACCACTGCCCTCTACAGTCTTATTGGAAAACAAACTGTATTGACAGGACAATGCAAAATGAAAACTTTCTATTAACAGGCAAAACAGACGTCTCTGTAAATTCAACTGATATATAGATACATGTAGATAAATAGATACCAAATCAAACATATTAATATAGTATCTTAGCCTCGGTCATAGTGCCTATAAGATAAATACAGGTTTTAAAATTAATACAGCTCAGTAAAACGAATACAAATTTTAAAATTAAAAAAAAACTTAAAAACAAGATCAAACCTTCCTCAAAGATCTTTAAAATTACCGCTCTGAGACAAAATCCAAATATAAAACAACAAGGGTTAGAAATATATTATTTAAGCTAAGTCACATACTTTTTTCTTGATTTTGTGGCTGATCAGACAAACAGGGCGACAGGCCATACAATCAAAACTTTTCACTGCATAACAAGTATTTTTGTGTCTGAGCTGGTGTGATAAAAGACATCTGAGCCAGGAATGGAGCTAACCAATTATTTTTCAGTTGACCATACAAGTTATAAGAAAGCAGAGCACGTGATATGTTTTCAATCGGGCCAAACCTGAATGGACAAAGACGATTATGTCTCACAATACCAGTCTACCTTCTTTCAAACGCTGCACAGCTTGAAAACGCAGAGTCATAAAGGCCCCCTTTAACATAGTATTGTTCATTGCTTCCAAATATGGATATTCTTTACAGGAGAAAACCACAGGGACACATTTGTTGTGCGAACAACTGTCAGATCCAACTGTTTGCAAACATCTTCTTGCAAATCAATCAAGTTTGATTAAAAATATAGACAGACATTGTAACCAGGATTTTAAAAGGGACATTGCAGAAATATGAAATAGAAGTAAACATATATTTATCTGGTACCTTGTCTCAAACAATCAATCATGGCCAAATTTTTAAGCAATCTTGATCCAATATACTATGGTGCTAGATGCATTATAAAATCTACAGAAAAATCAAAATCTGATTTTGCATATAGAACTGACTGCATTGGTAAAAGAGAATATGCACCCATTGCATCTTCAAGTAAATCAGCTTGTTGGTCCCCGAGTTCATGTATAAATTACCATCTGTGCAGGCAAAAGAGATCCACTGATTCAATTACAATTAGACATACAAAAATGGGCATGCAAATCATAGGCTAATTCTGAAAAACTGCCCTTAATGAGTTGAGTGTCATGTATATACAAATGGCAAGGAAGCAGAAGTCAATAGAGCTGTGACCATTTACTCAAGCTGAAACTCTGCCTCAAAGTATCCAGAAAATAATGTATCCATAGCATAACAATAGCTGGGAAGCCTTACAATAAAAACTGCACTTTGCATGTGTGTATGGAGGAGAGAGGATATGGGGGGGGATAGATCAGTTGAACACCACGTTGATAGATACGTTTTGTTCCTTCTAAACCAGTACTTAAATTTACATGCTTTAAAAATAAATAAATAAAAACAAAACCCAAGATTTTCACATCTGTCCAAAAAAAGAGGGAAGGCCAAGCAATATCATCCTGTGTAAGAGAGAACATGGAAACATCATCTGTCAAACTAACAGCAGCCAGTCTCCATATTAGGGCAACATCTCTGGTTTGTTTTTCAAATCCAAGTAAGGATATGACAGTATCCATGTATTGGCACAATGTTATTCATCCCAGTTGGCTAGAGAGCCAACATGTCTTGAAAAGGAAAGTGTGGCACAATTATCAACTCTACTTAATCTATAGCTCAAAATTTAGATCTCTGGACTTTGGGAACAAAAACCAATCATTTCAGTTGGCATCCAGTTATCGGCAATCACCTATAATTTTGCATGCCTATAATTCTATGTCTCTAGATGTTTCTGTGCAAAAGTATGGGTGTGCAACTTTTTTTTAAATATATATAAATATTTGGGCATGCAAATCAGGTAGTTGAATAACCAGCTCCTTGATTCCAATACACAAGATTTGCTTGCTCCAAATGGGCAATATGTCTACTTTTTCAGGCACAGTTGTTATGTTATCAACAAGGATTTTATTTAGCAATTAAAGAGACCTCAGAGCCAATTCTAACCATTTATTTTAAGTATTGTTAGTCAGTGCATAACAGAAAGTGTATACCAGAATCTAGGAAAAACCCCTTTTCAGCTTGATCACCAACAACTTACACTGTTTGAATCAGTTCTGAAGCAATTTGGTACAATTATAGGACTGCATAAAGTTTCACTGTCACTTATGTTCTCCTTTTTCACAGAGGAATCTCTTATTTTTAACAACATTATTTTTATCCATAAATTTCCAGTATATTTGAACATCTGTTTATCTGTCTGGTACATCAAATATTTGCTGACTTAAGCTAACATTATAATTGTTTGCTAGGACATCACAAAAATAATATTCGTTGCTTAACAATTCTTGTAAAGGTTACCTCTTTCTGGTAATTCTTAGCAAACTAAAATCTTCTCTTCTTAACATGACGCCCAGGACACTTTGGGAATTTAACTCATAACTAAGATATAGGTTTTATAAACTCTGGTGCATAGGTTAACAGGTAGGATGTGTAAAAATGAGCATTTTGAAAGTGTCTGGGTTGCAAGTGTCAAAGTCAGTATCAAAACGCTCCCCTAAGCAACGAGGTAGAATATAGGGTGAGATCAGTTGAAACAGAGGAGAACGCTTACCATATTTATAAACTCTAAACTGCAAAACCACGGGAGAATTTGTTATGATAGTGAAACTATCAGTGCCCATCTACATTAGCTGAGTGCCTGTTTGGGATCTCTAGTACACATCCTAAAAGGTTTATAAGATAGATCTCAATTTTTTTTTTTTGAGTTAAACTTGTTTAAAAAGCCCAGCATAGTCCAGAAGCCCATTTTAAAATATCAGATTACTACTTTATTGTGTAAAGATCCATGACAGAAGAAAACATTTAAAAATTATAAAGTAATGGTTTAATCCATCTCAGAGTAGTTTGCGCAGCTGCTGGCTCTCACACTCTGTGTTATGAGGTTATCCAGTGAATAAGGCTGCACTAGATTCTTAGGGGAACTTTTGCTTTGGACGCAGCTCTGTAATACCAGTTTGGGATTAACATGCCCCTAAAACAGCCCCCTTCTCATGGATGTAGTCACTGATTGAGCCCAGAATAATTTACGTTCATAGTGACTGGAGCACATGACTCTAAAGGAATGGAGAGGCATTAAGCCACCAACCTAACACAAGCTGCTGCTGTGGTCCCGCCAGTGAAAAGAATTAAAGGAGCCAGGCAGCTTTGTAACCTCTACCCCAACTCCAAATTAACTGTTAAGTGCCAATCATCTCCTACTACAGTCCATTCAGGAGTTACTCCAGCTAGCTGCCAATGGCTGCAAGGTAATAGGGATACATCAAGAAGAGGAGGACCAAGTCTAGAATGTGGACACTGTTATAGTGCACAAGAGGCAGGAAACTTGTTTACATGAGCTTGCCACTCCTTTAAGTAGCTCTGCAGCCTTCCATTTGGGCTTATGAGCTGGGCTACCTTTTTTCTAGTCTTACTACTGAACTGAACTGGATTTAGACTAAGAGGTGAAAATCACCAACCCTCATTACTAATTCCTTAAGATATCCTGCTCTGGGCATAAGTTCTGCTGCTGTAGGCGCTGCGCTAGGCTGTAATGTGGGCTGGATCATGCCTGTTGGGCTTTTCTGATTTCATGGGTTATAGGGGATATTTGTTTTTAATCTGTGATGCGCCCATATGCTCATGACACATCGTATGTGCTACTACATATGTTAAATAGAAACATTTATTTGTGAGCACTGGTAGTGTACATAATCCTACTACAGTGTGGGGTAAGGCTAAACGAATGCAACTAGACACAGGCCACCATGAGCTTAAGTTTTTTGCATTGGTTATATCAGCATGTTTTTAGATTAAATTCTTTCAAGAAAGCATATAAGAATTCCATGAAAAACACATACTTAACATTAGTGTTGGTGCAAATGATGTATTCTATCTCATCAGAATAAGGATTCTGAAAAGTAAAGCTGCTGGTCCTGATTAACATCCACTCCCGGTTTTTGGTCCGAAAACGATACATCACAGATAGGACTTGGCCTTTCAGTTTAACGACCTGAAAAAGTATTTGTAAAGGTTAGTGGCAGCAGACGAATACGTGATGCGGAAACAAATAATATACCACTAATAACTGGGGGATTTCAGACTGAAACTGTGCAAAGATACAGACACAATTGGGATGTATTCTTTATACAAACCCAACAACCCAAATCAACTCTGTGTTTGCAACTAGCCCCTTAAGAATTAAATCTACACATCTGTGGGGATCTACAATCCTTACGCGGCCCTGATGCCTGGGATGGGAAGTTACAGTGCTAGGCCCCAAGGACGTGAGAGTTAGATAAGGTTGCCTAGGCAGGTGGAAGCCGGCCAAGGATGGCGGACACCTCCCTTTCTTCTTTCTCAGCTTAGTGTCCAGGAGGTAAATAGAATAATATTAGGCAGCCGTGGGAAATGTTAAGCTATCCATGAGAATCAGCTTGTGCTTGTGCTGTGTGTATGCTTGTAACTTTTAACCAATCAGTAACTGCAAGAAGAGGATGTGAGCAGTGCATGAAGTATTATATAAGATGGCTTTTGCCCTGGAATAAACGACTTGGCTTGCAATCATATTGGTCGCTGTGCTTTGTCCGGCCCGCATGAACCCAAAATCAACGGTGGCCCCGGCGGATGAAAAGAAGCCGGGGGCAGACTGGGGACTCCAGGTTGTCTAAACCCAACACACATCCTGGATTACAAAATACTCTCTTCAAATTTACATATAATGACCAATGGTTTGTGTTTTTATCCCGATGGGAAGGCATTACAACAAGGCTTTAATGTGGATCACATATCAATATATTCTGAAAAAAATAAAACCACAGCCTCTTTTACCGGAGGAATATTTACAAATAAACCATCACAAAACAAAATTTGCACAATGTAGAAAACAAATGCCCAGATAAAACACCTTTTCATTAGGTTGTCCGACTATCTCTAGTTCCACTTGGCTGCCTGGCTGCCTGTCATATTAACTTTTCTTCAATCATGCTAGAAGTCAGACACACTTCCATTGCAATGTCTAAATTTTCTATCGGAGGAGGCATGCCAGAGCACCTGGTTCTGAAGTACCTCTGTCTGAATGTATGCCTAAAGCCATTTAAATTCCTGAATGTCCACCTCCGTCTCCTCCCGAGTAAAGTCTATCAATATATCCCTAGGTTACATCCATTCTCCTTGGATGCACTTGAAAGACAGCACAGTCAAAGCAGCTTGAGTTCATGCAACTGTTCATTACAGCCATGTCTTTTGATGTCTGGAAAGTCAAGACATATCTGCCCATCTTCAGGGTTGGAAGAGTCTTTGTTCTCACGTAGTTCGCGTGTGCAGACACAACAAGCGAGATTTATCTGTTGGCTCTGAACATGTCACATACTCCCTCTTCTGAAACCCATGACCACCACCACCCTAACAGAAGGTTCTTCAAAAAAAATCTATTCTCTCTCTCAAGAAGCACTCAATTCTTATCTCAACATGTGAGGAAGTCACATACATAAATCCTTAAGCACTGAGAACAGAGGACTCTTGAGACTTATGGACACATTGACGATAGGCCCTATGGCCAATTTTTAAACAGAAAAGCCCACTGATGTCAACTGAACTTTAGGGAATTTTTAAGTCCCCTTTGTTTTGTGCTTTACCTAGGGCTGAGGATCTGGCTCTGTGCCTCAGAGTAATGGCCTGCTCCTGTTTTCTTTGTATAGCCAAATCCTCCATTGGACTTTCTTTCACTTGTTCTTAGCAGTGACAATGAATGTTCTAAAATTTTGCCTATTTTTTGCCTGCACGTAGGTAGGCACAAAATATTAGTTTATTTGTGATTTTGTCTCCATTGTACCATCATCATAAAGAAAAAAAAAAGCGTTATAGAACGGCACTAAATTCATCCAGCTGCTTTTAAACTCCCATATAACATAACAATTCTCCAATAAATGAGTAAGAGCTTTGAAGGAATCCCACGAGGAAGAATTTAAACAGAGATGAACAAGCACCGACAGGAAAATACTGGCCAGGATAAAGATGATGAAAATTCCAAAATCACCCCACTAAAGAGGTGAGACAATTGCTGCGGGGTTGAGGGTGAAGAAACAAGAGAGATCTGACTGCAGAAATAAAAAGCACTGTTTGATCCTGTACAAGGTAAAAGGAACAAGCTGGGAGAAGAAATCAGGAAGACCATTACAAAATTTTACCAAGAAAGCCCTTGAGCAAGAAACCCAGCACTAAGAACAAAAACTACAGAAAGGAAAATGTTAAACTGAAACTCTAGAAAAAGACAGGAAGGACATGACCGGGACAAGATCAACTAATTAGAGAAAAGTGAAAGGCAAAGACAAAAAATCATGAGGAGGCATGGGGTGAGCACACTGCCCCGATGGATACTGCTGTAGGGAAAAAAAAGTCTCTGTCTCCAGAGTGCTAGGCATGAACACACCTGAGTGGAATATATGTCTGTACCTGCTTGAAGAAGAAATATAGCTTCTCCAGGTTTTGATATGACTTACATCTTATGAAGAGACTTGGCCAAACAGGCAAAACAACAAATCAAGACATCTCTAAGACTGGGAAACCTTAGCGTGGCAGTGTGCCATCAATTTTGCAAGAAGTAGGGGTGTAAGATAGGTTATTTTTATAATAGAATGAATACCATGAATACCTGCTCCATTATAATACAACTTAAAGCATTTGTGACAAAAGGCAGAGTAATAAGTTAATAGTTTGTAGGGGTTACATACTTATAACTAAACCAGAATTGGGATGTCTGGTAATACAGGGCCCAAATTCTACCCTTGGTTGCACAAGTTCCACTAAAGTCCATGGTAGTTGTATGTGAGTAATAAAGGAAGAATTTGTCACAAGTGTGGAACTTCTTTCTACAGGGGATAGTGAGGCTTTGATGATGATGATGATGTAGCAACACTTGGTCCCAAAATGGACCATCAGATCCCAAACTTCATAAACTCTGGAAAGACTGAAACTGGATTCAAATTTTGCGGCTTGAGCCCATCTCTCAATGTGACATGCCCAACTGACTTTAAAACAGAAATCAAGTCTGAAGAACATTTCCTCTCATAGCTATATTGTGATCATGTTATGTCTTGTCCATTATCTGATGGTCTGGCTCTTATTCAGAAGAAATGTTATGTTCCTTGAGGCCCGGCTAAGCCATTCACCTGAGCCACATGCAATTATTTTCTACAGTTGTACAGCAGGCTAGGTCATGTAATGCCTCGGGGACGGAAGGAGGAGATTCTGTGCAAATAAATGCTGTATGTCCTTGTGGAATCCTAATCCTCATCCATTAGGGTTTGTTGGTTTATTAGTAGTCTGTAGCCTGACTTTCTAAAAGGAGTTAACCTAGCAGAAACATGGTGTTTAGTCCATGTGGCTGTTGAAAACAGTTGGATAGGGTGAATTGCTCTAACCTGATATTTTCAAACGGTTGTATTTTAAACTGATCCATTGTTACACAGAAAGAACATAAGGAAGAGACACAAACTTCAGTAATGTCTGGAACAATAAAACCTATTCATCCTACTGGCTATCTGAAAACTCAGGGTTAATGTTTTATTTAAAATACATCCTTTTGTAGTTTCAATCCAATAAACCATATCCTTTTATCAACAATTTTCTACCACCACACCCGCTGTAAAGAATACAAAAAAAACTTACGTTAGTGTCCATTCTGAACGTTTTCCTAGTGGATATTAGATAGTTGTCCTCTGGAACCTTTGATATAGAACTCTATTTGTTGTTCTTGGCCTTGAGAACATATCATTCTGGCTTAATTTTCCCACCCTAATGAATGAATTTATCTTCTCAAGGAAGTAAAGGCTCTGAGATGTATGCTGGCAACCAGCCAACCAACTGCAAATCCCTCCCACTCTGCTATGCACCAACCTGCTTTTGACAGCATCGGCGACTTAAAAATGTCAGCTTTACAATGGATTTTAAACAAAGGCCACTGGAAATAATAGGTACTGTTTTAATAAAAAAATTCTTACAGCCAAACTACCAATAACAAAACAAACTGTAGTGATCTATTGCTCTGCAATCTGAATTGAGCACACATTAACTTTGTAATAATATATAAAGCATGAAAGTCTTTGGTGGGAAAAAGCTAAACTGTCTTAAGATAGTGCCACAAACAGGATAACACAAGAAGATTCAAAGCTAATGTTTAACCTCTTCTTTTTTTTTTCCCCCTTAAATTCTTTGGAAATAAAAACCACCTGGTGCATGGCTAAATTGTTTAGTTCACTCTTTTAATCACTGGTGGAAATAGCCTGGACTGCATTGCTACTGTACTGAATATAAATATTCAAAGAAGGAATTCTCCACTAAAAATAGAGGCAAACTGGCTTAGTGGCTTGAACGTTGGATGCAAAGCCTGGAACTACTCACTTTTAATCTCTGGCTCTTCCACTAGCTTGCTGTGTGACCCTGAACAAGGCACTTAGCCTGATCCATCAAAATACTTAAAAAATGAATAATTATAAGCACAGGAGTCGTTCCAATGGCGACAATGGCTAAAACTCCCACTGACTTCAACGGAGCCGCATCAGGAGGCCCTCATGGCTGAATCTAACTCCCACTGAAGTCACTGGGTGCCTATTCATTAACTTCCCTGGCAGCTGGATTGGCTGCCTCTGGGAACGTCTACACTGCACTCAGGAGGTGTGACTACAGCATGTACAGACATTCTCAAGCTAGCTTTGATCCAGCACGCTCGCTAAGAAGAGTGGTGAAGCTACAGCAGCAAAGGACATACCCAAGTTCCTGGACAGGCTTGTACTTGGCTGGCTAGCCGGTGCTCCACCGCGACTTTTAGCGAGCTACCTAGATCAAAGCTAGCGTGGGGATGTCGACACATGCTGCAATCCCACCCCCGACTGCAATGCAGACATACCCTCTGAGCTGCAGATTTCCTGTTTATAAAATGGGACTAGTCCTGTGCTAATTATCTTCCTCATATAGGTTTGGTGGTGTTTAATTAGTTTTGTGCCATGCTTTAAATACATATCATCTATAAGTCCACTGTTAACCTGAACCCAGACTGAGAACCACTTCCATAGTTTATGTGTCTTTTGTTACTTTATTCTGTACTTCGTTTCCTTAAATGATATATACAGAGCCAAATTCACTGCTGGGTAAAATTGGGACCGCTCCACCAAAGTTTATGGAGCTGTGCCAATTTACAGCAGAGAATTTAGACCAGAGGATATATTACAGATGGTATTTTCAACAGCACTCAACACTGGCCTGTGTGCATTCCTAGAGAAATCAATGGTAACATTCCCATTGACATTATTGGGAGCAGAGTTAGACCAACACTGAGTGTATCTGAAAATTCCTCTCTCTAGATATTTGTGTGCCTGGAACTGTTTCTGATTAGCTGTTTTAGTATTTTCCTCTTAAATATTTGGTTTTAAAGACATGGGAATGGAGCCAGTTTCAACTAAAAAAAAAACAAAACAAAACCATTCTTGCTGAAGACAACGCCTTGTAGTTCTCATTGACTTCAGTAGGGTCTACACAGGCATATCTGGAGGCAGTATATGGTTCTAAACGGGCCTTGAACATTTATTTTTTCTTTAGAAAGAAGAATGAAAAGAACATTTAAAAAGATACAATTTTTCTGAAAATGTAGCACCCTGAAGATCTGTTTGTTATCCAGTTTAAACTACTGCTGGAGTATGATTTACAGAGATTAATATTAATAGGAATTACTCCATATAATACATCCTTCATTCCCGGATATCAGAACTGACCCCTTGTATTAAGGAATGAATGCTAGGTTCTGTATAAAACTAGAAATAAATAAATGTAGTACTGTACCTGTTGGAAACTCTCTCTCAAATGGCTTTGATCTTCTGGATGGCAGAATTCTAAAATGTCTTTTCCCAGAAGATCCTAGAGTACAATATAAAATTGTAAAAATACAAACCTATGTGCTGATCCTACAAGGCTTTAGTTATGGAGAAATCCTCGCTCACACATGTAGTCACATTACTTTCAGTTGTACTACTCATCTGAGTGAGGGTTTGCAGGACTGGTAACCTACACTGCATTTAGGCTGTTGTAAAGATATATATTTTTTCTTTAAAAACAGTTCAGTAAATTTTAAATGCTTGTGAAAGATGCCAGGCTAATAGCCCTGAGGACTCTGAAATCTTCTATTAATCCATTAACATTTCACTTTAATATACTGTTTTGTTTAAAGAACTTACAGTAAAGCTAATTCAAATCAATATGAAAGGGAAAGTAAAATGATCAGGTAAGGACAAGATGTCTTGCCTGTGAACTACAATTGTTTAGATATGGAAACTCTACACTATTATTTGTGACAAAGTCATCATATAGAGGTCATTTGCTGTCCAATTATATTATGCTAGTCTTTATTCAAAAGAGCAGACATGAGCCTCAAGGAAAATAAGCTTCACAGTGGAGGTCTACTTATTGTTCAATAAATGGATAGAGAAGTTAAAATTTACAAATGTTACAATCTCTCAAAGCAGAATTTATATTGCTTTAAGAGAAATGTCTTGATTTCAAAGAATCTGAAAATTGCCTAGGATTTGAACCAGCTCTGTGCTAAAATCCACTGAATCCAAAAAGGATACAATGATATCCCCTGTAATTAAGGGGAATGATCTTAATTCTAGAGATGTGTAAACAGTATGGCAAAATTAATGACACTGCACATGAGACTTGATAAAGTATGGACAGATGGAGATTGGCTGAACTCTTGCATCTGTTGGAAGTTATTTTTTTATTTGCAAACATGGATAGAGAATTTCCTTAATTTGTTCTAACCAATCTCTCAGTTTTAAAACTGTGAACTGACCTGTGGTTGATAGCCAATCACACTGATACATCTTGGATCAACAAATGTGATTATTCCATCAGAGTTGTGTCTAGACAAGAACTCGGTAGGAACAGACATTCCATTCATGTCCATACACACAGGTGAGCTAGTTACCTAGGACAGATAAATATAATTTGGAAAAGGAACAGTCACCGTAAGTAGAAGCTGCTTTTCGACATAAAACAACAAAATCTTTCAGTTTACTGCCAACTATTTAAAGAGTTCATAAATAAAACAAGGACCCAAATAAAATGGAACCGAAATGGCTTCAGTTTAGTTCGCAGCACAAACACATCAGTCCACTACATGCACCTTGGACTAACAGAACACTATGAAAACAAGCTTATCAAAGGCATCCCACGAAGAAGGTTCTAGCAGCTAACAAGTACTGTGACACAGTTCTCTCCCATTGGCCTCTTAGGGTGTGTCGACACTGGATGTGACGGTGTGACTGCAGTACAGATATGCCTCCCCATGCTTCAATCATACGTTCACTTGCAGCACAGGCGTAACTTTAAGGGCATAATTCTAACACAGCAGATGATCACCATTCAAAGAAAAACAGATTTCCTGTAAATTCTCCTCAAGGCTTTTCAGAAAGAATGAAGCATTTCCAGGTTCCTTCTTGAGATCCATGCAGCCAGTCAAGTTAATCTACTTCTATTCATTTCTACTTGGGCTAAGAGTGAGAACTATCTTTGCTCTGATTTTCTCTTACATCCTACGTAGCCAGGTCTGCTAATGAGGCACAAGCAATTGGTACAAAAATCTCTTTTTGGCCTCTGCTCTTTAGCACAATAGTATCAAAATGCCAGTTAATAGACCAGGGAGGTTATTGGCTGTCACTTTATGGCTTACTGCTTGGCGCGCGGTTTTAAAATTTGTACTCCTTTGTGATTATACTTGTCCCCTGGGCTGCTGCTTGCCTGACTTTGCCTTCATTCACAGAGGGCCTGCTGGCTATTCTCGGATGGAACAGATGTTTCGACGCTCCACATGTTATTAATGGGATTTCTGGGCAAGAGTCTATTCTGGCAGCTGTAACACCTGCAAACTCCATAATTTCCTTCCCTCCACCATTTGGGTATTTTATATTTGAACATCGTGTGAAAGTGAAAAATGTCATAGCAAAGCACCAAAAATATTGTATCACTCAGAAGACACTATCTGCAGAAGTGATCACATTTCCAGCACGACGCAGGCTGCTCATATGAACTGATATTGTATGAAACGAAGTAACAGCGATGCTCTAATGACACTGTCATTCTACCTTTAAGAGGGAACAATGCAATCTTAACAGATGGGCATGAGTGAAGGCCAACAAGAGACCATTCATTAGGATCAAACGTTTTTGCTAATGGCATGATTCCCAGACAGGAACATAAAAACGGCTTGCTTCTTATGATTGAAAAGGTTCGCCACTGCTACTCGAGCTCCAGCTCAGAACATTCATCAGCAAGGAATGAAGGGAAGCAAAATACAGTGCACACAGAATGCCTCAAATATGGATGTAAAATCCTATTTACACTACTTTCTACAGACTTCTGCACATGGATCGGCCATACAGGATTTCAGCAATATTAAGAGCTTGTGCATGTAGAATAAAGTTATGCTTTGTAAAGCATTTACTCAGGGCCTCTTGATGGCATTAACTTTATTATTTTCAAATTAGCATTTGCAACTACAGTTTTCCCAACCAATTAATTAGCCTTTTAAATCAGCAACTAGAGAATATCTATTCACGTCAGTTTCCACCCTCCCCCCGATGCTTCCCTCTTGTGAGAGGCTCAGGAAACTTCCAGAAAGAATCATTTCTGCAGCCCATCCGACTACAAAGTGAGTCACTTGGCTGGAAGCAGACACCACAGCCTTGCGCTTTCCGTGGCATGGCACAGACATTAATCTTCTAACCAGATCCTGCAAGATTCTTATATAAAACTGTACTAGGACATTGACTAATGTTTTCTGCAGCAGTGTACGTAATAAAAGAGCATCTTTACCTGAAGCCTCCCTATTGCCACAAGGCAATATTTACTACCTTGTCCCACATCTGCATCTTCTTCTGGTATAGTCATTCCTAAAATAAACAACAGCAACAAAGCCACTGTTACTGCTAGGAAGGGTGAACCAACAGAATCAGTGGCCTTATTTTATAGTATATACCAAATAGCAGCTTTAAAAGAAAAGTACAACATGGATTACACACCAACATCATCATTTAGACTGCCTTTGTATTAAATGGATTAGTTTCCTTTATTATAAAATATCTAGCATGCTTTGTTATGCTGAAAGGAAATAGCAGATTAAAAACATGGGCATTTCATTAAACTATTTGTTTTCAGTTACTCAATGGGATTAATGATTACAAACATGAATAATATCAAAGCATATGGTTAGGCTATTTTCCACTCCAGTGTTACCTAAATAGAAATGTTCTTTACTTGAGTGTTGTTTACATATTATTCTGGTAAACTTTTTGAAAGTGGATTTCTCAATCTAAGATTTGAGTTAACAACTTCCTGTGATACACTTTTAAAAAACTCTTTCATTAGTAACATTGTTGATTTATTTTAAGCTGTTTACAAGCTCTTTTCCCAATGTTTGATGGAATTAAGACATAGAGAATGAGTCACTTAAAAAGCAGTTTCATGCATTACTGAAGTTATTTGCAAAGTCAGCTACAGTTTCTGAAACAACAATCATATTCAGACATTATCCCCAAAACATTTATTCTTTCTAATGTAAGTCACTCACACTGCATGCAATCTTAGATTGTGTAGAGGAGAACTGGATGTAACTTTTTTTTACATGATGCATGTGAAAAATGACTGGATACACTGCTAATTTTACTGATGAGGTTTCCAAGATAAAACTTTTCATACTAATAAGAACTCAGTCTTATCTGACCACACAGATTCTGAACATTACACACAGCAAGTATTTTCCACTTTTCCACAGTTATAAAAAGTAGTAAAATATACATGAATATGCAAGAAAATAATGAATATTTTGCACAATATACTCAATCTCTGTTGTCATTTTGTTCATTACTTGTAGCGAAGGTTGCATTTTGAGAAGCAAATTCTGAGTCTCAGATTATAATTTCACTTAATTCACCTGTAGATCTCAAAAGGACTTTACAATGGAGAAGATTTATTGCTCCCCTTCGACAGATGGGGAAAGTGAGGCACAAATGATTTGCTCAAAGTTATATAACAAGTTAGAGAGAAGGAGGGTGAAATAATATCTTTTACTGGACCAACTTCTGTTGGTGAGGGGGGGAGGAAAAGAGAGAGAGAGCGCGCGAGTTGTGTAGCTGAAAAGATTGTCTCTCTCATAAACAGAAGGTGTCCAATAAAAAATATTACCTCACCCACCTTGTCGCTCTAATATTCTGGAACAGACAAAGCTACAACACCACTGCAGATAAGAAGTTAAAGACAGAGCAGGAAATAGTACCCATGTACCCTACTCAGTGCAGCGCCCTTCCTCTTAATGCACACACAGATCCTAATTTGGCCCTTACTGAGCTTCTTTACATTTGAAACTCTTTGATGTTCCTAAATAAAAACCATACACTTCCTTTGACCTGTGCTCCCGAGTTCTGTGAAGAGACCAAGTTAGTATATGAATTTAAGGATACATTTGAAAGGAATCGTACATTAAATACAGTGCTTTAAAACACATTGAGTTCCATTTGTCCACACTCGTTTTCAAATAAATAGTTTATTTTGCAAACTTGAAAAAGGCAATTTTGGTAATTTAGGATCAGATTTTCATTTTCACTAAGGATTCTTACACAACTCTGGCAGGGTAAAGAATTCTTAACATGAATATAAATTATATTTGCACCTACTTCAAAGCCCCTTTACGCTCTCAGATTAAAAAGTAATGCCTTTAGTAGAACAAATATGACTAATCTATAACAAATATAGTTATATCCCACGCAGCCTGAAGAGTATTACTCATAGACTCATAGGTCAGAAGGGACCAATATGATCATC
>ML675644.1:9009517-9262120 GCA_007922155.1 Mesoclemmys tuberculata
AATCTTTGGTCCTACTTCCATCTGCTCGTCCGAGCCTATCCCCTGTGGCTCATCATGTCTGTCTTCCATTATCTGCTCAAACCCCCTTCTAAACTCAGCCATGGTTTCCACCTGCATCTCCAGTCCTTTTATCTTTTCTTCCAGCAGTTCTATCAGGCGGCACTTCATGCAGACAAAACTCCTTTCAGGTACCCCCTCCAGGACCATGTACATGCCACAGCTTCCACATCCGGTCATCCTCAGTGTGTCTCTCACTGCTGTCTCTGTCTCACTCATGGCCTCCCAACTCTGTGCCTGACGGTTCAGGCCTCACACTGCACCGCGGGACACCAACAAGGCCTAGGCTGCTGGCAGGCCCCTGCCCCTTCCCTCCTCTGGCTTGTGGTCTCCTCTGGAATCTCCCCCTGGAAACTCCCACTGAAACTCCCCTGTTAGCAGTCCTGTGTGCTGGCTCCTGTGCTGCTGCAGCTGTCTGTGCTGCTGCCCGAGTGCCTGGCTCCTTATATAGGACCCCTAATTACTATCCATATATAAAATGAGAGACATTAAAACACAAATGCAACAAGGATAAAACGAAGCACTAACATGAAAACTGATATAGCAGAGACATGGTGTAGGGTTTTTGGTTCGTTTTCACTAGTGTGTTTATGCATAGTGGAAGAAGTCTTTCTCAAGTCATCATCTGAAGATATAAAGCAACTTAAAAAACACACAGGGACAAAGTCTGGCTACCTCTTCTGAAAATGCAGGTAACTATATTCTGAAAAAGGAACAAGCACACACACTTAAATCTTTGTACGCTGACAAATAAAATTCTGGAGTCAGGCTATTAGTACAGGCTGGGCTCCAAAAACGTACGAAAAAGCCTTTACATGAGCATACTGTATTTCCTCACAGAGGCTAAAAGTAGTTCACCTGAGGACTGTGTGAAATCTGCAGGGGATGTTAAGCAGAATCCATTATCCCTTTCCCCTATAATGCTGTGAACGATAAACTGAAAATAGAATTGTATGTAGGAAAAAACAATGTAATTGCCATGATGGACAAGGAAAGGAACAGAAATAGCAGGAGGAGCATATACATTTGTCTCCAAGATCATTCATACAACAGTATCACTTATTTTGAGCTGTGCACACACAAATGCACCCACCCACACACACCATACTTTCAAAACATAACAAGGCACCTCTGCCTTGAGGAGTTTATGGGATTAATTTCCAAAGGTGCCGAGCACTTGCCTTTCCCACCGACTTCAATGGGACTAAAAGGTGCTTAGCTCCTCTGACAAACAGTCTCTTTAATCTAAAATAGAGAAGACAAAGACACAAAAGAATGCAGAATTATAGGGCCTCAAAGCCCATGGAGATCAATGGAAAGATTCCTAATGACTTTAATTAGCTTTGAATCAGACTCACAGTGTAGGTATAGAAAGGAGGGAAGAACCACTCATGAGGAGAAGATAGCAAATGAATAGGTTTTTAGGAGACAATATGCCTGGTGGACTGTTCCAGGATGCAGGGGCCGCCTGACCAAAGCTCTGATATCCAGAGGAAGAGAAAGATATGAAGTGACCTGAAAGGTAAGAGAAAGGGAGGCATAAAGGGAATGAGACTAGAAACTGGAGGAATTGAGAGGAGAAATGTAAGCGGGTGAGATTATGTAGGGGTTGGATACTGGGGCCCAGGAAGCTGAAGTTTATGCAAGAGACAGGAGCCAATGAAAAAATTCCAGGTTGGGGAGCAGAGGGGTACGGATGACGTGGTTGGAAAAACAGGAGAGGAAGCTGAATTTAACATGTAAATTCTAGATAGGCTGTAGGGGAAAAGTAGAGATTGCATCCGATGGGGAAACTACTGTAAGTCCTCAGTTGTGAACATCACACCAAGACAATCTTGCAAATCAAGGTCTTGCAGCAACTATTCTGTGTTCAGACAGGAAAATCAAAAATTTTCAAATCTGGTGCCCAAAGTTAGGCTTCTAAATTCATATTGAGACACCTAAATATAAGCAGGCTGTTTTTTAAAGGTGCTGAGCATCTACAGTTCCCACTGATTTCAAGGGGACTTGCTGGTAGTGGCTCATTACATCTGAAAATTAGGCCACTTATATTTAAGGGCCTAAAGATGGATTTAAGATCTTAAATTGAGGCAGTCAGGCTGGATAATGTTGGCGAAAGGCTCTCATTTTTCTAATGGTGTTTTCAACTTTAAAAGAAAAAATTTAAGGTATTTTCCCTCAGTTTCAATGAACTTTCTTATAGCTTCCTTAAGGACACAGCACACCACGAAAGAAGACAAAAGCTATGGAGCTAGATGGTTTCCATTTCTCATCATCTCTTTGCTGATGTGTTCAACAACACTTCCCTTTTTTGGAACTTGGTTCAAGTCCACGACTGCCTAAATAAATCTACAGCAACATAAATAATCTCCCACATTAAACCTAGCTAAGAAATGCCATTCCTCATGGAGTTCAATGTTGGCAAGTGGTGCTGTTTTTCTAAAATTCACTGGGTTTTTTTTGTTTGCAAGGTGGATTACATTAAGTCCGTACAACACACTGGAAAATTCATTAGCTGGTTTATCCCACAAGACACACTATGCATAAACCAACTGCCTGGAATTAATCAGTACATGACCCAGTGAATTGCTAACCCTTGCCAAAGCTTCTAGAGGAAAAATATGACAAAATGATTACCTGCTTGCCTGCTCTAAATAATTTAGGCAATATTACTGGTAGGATTTCACGCAGTATATTTTTGTTCTGGATGGAAATCATTTTCCCTACTCTCTCACTGATGGTTATAAAGATGCTACTTTACACCACTGTGAACGTACGTAGGGGTTCTGTACATTCCCTATAATATATTCCCTACTAAATGTACTCAGGTAAGGATAGGTGAATCAGATCTATGCACTGGTCCCATCACTACTTCATTTAACTCTTAACACAATGTGATTGGTTAGAATCTTCATTTGCCAAAAAATTAGTAACTCCAAGAGTTCCAAAATTTGTACCCAGGAAATAGCCTATGAAACTGGCCTGTTAAAAACAGCAATAAATTGAACACACATTATTCACAACCTTAACTTGTACCATTAGAGAACTTGTATTTCTCAACACCAAAACATATGCTACTACTAATAAATAAATGTAGCACTACATTTGTCCTTGTTAACATCAACAGCTTACAAAGCTAAATATGAAAATGGGAAAAAAAAAATCACAAATAGAGCTTGGCAACCAGAGGCCATGCTTAATTTAACACTTGTGCACTAACAAGGAATTTCCCATAAGGTAAAGGCATGTGTTTTAGTGGACATAAGGAAGCAACTTTTGAAATAATCCCTGATGAGCTTCCAGCTTGATCCCAACAACAGAATGCCGTATCTCCTATCATCCCATAACCCTGTACGCCATGTGTATGTATAGGGTGCAAAATAATGACTTGGGGATTAATGGTTTTACTATATTAAACAGAAAAATAGATATTTTATGGGTGTTCATAACAGTGGAATTAAAAAGTATATGATGTACCATGCATGGCTACACGTTATTTTCTAACTCCATCAATTATTTCCATTAGTGTGCATGACACTTTATAAGATCATGATGTTTCTTGAATAGGTGTATGCAGGAACCTAAATACCCAAAAAACCAAAAAGGGCCAAACAAAATTTTGGTTTTAAAATTGAAAAAAGAATAATAGTGAAAATTTCCAAAGAAGACGGAGTTGTTTTTTTCATAAAGCATTAAACACTACAGTGCTGTAAAGAATATTCAAGCAACTGTTTTGTTTTGCATTGTAAAAAGGAGCAGTTCTGCACAAACTTCTAGATTCAGGCCAAAACTTTAAAATAACCTAACTACTTTGGCATTTTGTGGCTAAGTAGTTACTGTAAGTCTATGACATGGAAGACTAGAAATGAATCAATAATTGCAAGACAAAAAACAAAAGAGATAGACAAATAACAAAAAAACCAAAAACAAACAAAAAAAAACCCTAAACACCACCCCAAATAAATAAAGAATTCTCTATTATTTGAAACTTCACTAGAATTTTCTATCTTAATGTGCCAGGGTACCCATCTATTTGATCTTTCTGATGGCAATGACTTCCCTGCAGTTTTCCTTTGGAAGCACGTTGGTCCTGGATTTGATTTACTCTTTACAAAACCAGTAACATGCTGACATGCTGTAGTTTCTCTCAACTAAATATTTTCCGTTGATGGTTATGTGATGAATAAAACTATTAGGAAAACATCATGTGGACTGCATAACATTTATTTCCTTCCAGGAATATGATGCTTTAATTGAAAAAAGACAAATGCAGGTCTTAAATTAAATTTAAAAATACAAGATTGGAAAGAAATAGAACTGGTATATTTTGTACGTTTGGTTATTAGGTACAACACTTCTCATCAGTCAGCAATCAGAAGCACAGGTTCTTATAGCCAGTTGGCAGCAGACAAAACAAAAACAGGATCAAAGACTGGAAAGGGTAAAGTTAGATTAAAAAGTGAGTCTTTTTCCCTTACTGAAAATATTTCAGCACTATATTTCACTGTTTAATATAACATACATCACATACAATAAGCAAATAATTCAACTCACTGGAAACCATAGTTTGGATTTTCCAAAACAAACTTTTTCATTTAGTGTTTGATGAATGAACAGCTTTGAGAAATTTACCCCGTGCAGACAGTCTGCACTAGGCCAACATCCCACTTGCTCCTAAAAATAGATCCACATTTTCCCTACAGTTACTTACCCACAAGCCAAAGACTGATGGCCAGGTTATATAATTTGTGATCCTACCCAGTTTAGGAGTGGTGTGGCATTGCATCGCCCCAAGGGGAGCCCTAGTTAGGACTGTCATGCCTCTTCCCCCCAGAACATGTGGGGAGTTTGCAAGCTGGCTCATACCTTGGGACTGCACTGCCTACTCCTCCTAATGTGCCTAACCACATTTCCAAGAAAGTGTGAAGATGGTGGGTATGGGTGACTTCCCCTGGAGGTGCACACATGCAAGGACTACAGAAGTCCCCAGTTCTTGCATGGGGTGCAGTGGGCACTTCCTGTTCTCTCTCCACACCCATGTAAGGGCTAGGGACAGACAGTCTGATCCTGAAAGAATAGATAAGCCTAACTGTGCCTTGAAAGTAAAAAAAATTAAAAAAAATTGGGGGTCTGACAGACCATCTAGGCACAGGGGCAACATAGTTATTTCATGATGGCAATCAACGCCTGGAACTCAGGCCTGCAGACCTTATTTAGATAAAGCACCCCATTAACTTCAGTGGCGAGTTGTGCTTGAAGGAAGACCGAAGAACCAGTCCAACCAATTCTCGGTGTTAGAATTTCCTTTATTCTCTAGACAGCAGAGAAATGATGCACTAAGGCTTGGTCTAAACTTACCTGGCGATTCAGCGGCAGTCGATGGGAGTTACACAAGCTACGCAGAGTACCTTGTGTAACCCGTCAACTGCTGTACTCCTGTTCTGCGCAGTGTCTTCACTGTATTGCGCCACTTGAGGAGGTCACCTTCCTGATCGATTGAACAGGTCTACACTGACTGCTCAATCGATCCAGATAGGTTGAGCTAACGGCAGCGACTTTGCTGCCGTCAGTGTGGACATACTTTAAACTGTGACCCTTTGTTCCACTCTTCCCTCCCTAATAGCACAGTTCAATAGGGTGTGGGTGTACTGGGCGTGCAGGGGAAGACCTTTCATATTATTTTAGGTCTCGTAGGGTAATTAAATATTAATTTCTCTTTAAACAAGTAAAGGTCCACATCATCATTTGTATTCGGTGGACCAAATTCTCTGCTGAAAGTCACAGAATTACCAGACGATAATCAGGCCCTTTACTTTTAAGAAAGGGATCATATCTAACCACCCCAAACACAGTCAAAGTTAGCACTAATTAACAAGATCAGGGGCATCTCAGGAGAGGGAATGAATGAGCCTAAACTAACTGGTCCTCCAGCCACTGTGGAGGCTTATTAACTGGGCAGTGTCAGAGAAGCTCGTCCTACTGTTGTTGCTCGTGTTGTGCCCACTGGCTGGCTAATGAGAGCAGTAATGTGTCGCCAACATATTATCAAGGGATTTCTGAAAATACTACTGCTGCTCAGAATCTCCTTCCTCTTGTCCTGTAATAAACCCCAACGCCCAGGAATGCAGGCCTTTCCAGACAAGGGGGGTGAAAATGTTTCAATTATTTTGTCATTGAAAATAAAATGCTCTCATATAACTGCAACCCAGAAGGGAGGCATCGCCAGCTGGCAAACTAAGCTATGTTAAGCACATAGAAAGAAATGTTTATATTTTGGTCCAGAAAACTCTCCTTAGATTGACAGCGTAGCTGAGAGTCCAGTTTACAAAATCTGAAGGGGGCCCGAGAGGCCTTTATTAGAGCATCCATATGGCAATGTATAAGCATATGAAAATCATCCTTTCCCCCAGAATATTTTAAACACCTATCATTTTGGTGCAAACTTGTTTATTCTAAAGGCTCAAGAAAGCATGCAACGGCTAGGTGCCTGCTGCTCTCAAAATGGGGGTTTAACACAAGTAATTTCTTTACAGGGTAGAGGAGCTTTAACAAATTCAATTTCCCCTGCATTTAAGTTACTTTGTTTATTTTGCATATTATAGCATTTCTAATGGTAACGTGCTAATAAATGCAGTTACATTGCCATTGACTACCCAACACCTATTTAGGGGCCAAATCTGCTCTCAGATAAAGCCATAAAATTCCCAAAGGAATTCCAGGTTGCATGATACCCTTCTGCACAAAAAAGTTCAAGGCAGGACACAGTAAACAAGCAAAATTTACCACATGGAAAAGGAAACCCTCTTGTGCACAGCATGACCTGAAAAAGACAACACGGCATATGCTTTTGGTCTGAGCAGTGGGAGTGTGGTTGAAAAGAAGACTGACTGTAAGAGCACATAAAAGGCAACTGAAATCCCATTTAAAAATGCTAAAAGCCAACATATCTGTTGGATCCCAGCACCTTGCTCATCTTCTCTGAAAGAGGTAGCCAAATGTGGCATTGTTGTTCGGTTAATTTAAGCCATATACTGTGTTTGACAGCACTTTGCTCCACTGACCCTGCTTACATATCAAGTTATCAGTGTTATCTTTCTCACAGCGTAGGGTCTGTAGTGATGGGTGCCAATTAATCACCTGCTAAAGTGCTGCAACTTTCAGATCTTAACCACCGAAGGAGCCTATGTATCCCATTAAGCATGGCTGGGTGTGCTTCTCTGGGTATTTATTTTGTATATTACTATTTAATTCACTTGTATTTGAAAGTATCAGGAGAAAAAACCCTAACAACTGAACTTCTCTTAAAAGCAAAAAAAGGACATTTTGTTAGAGGACTTCAGGCTTTTATTTACTCTGTTTGGAGATTCAAATGTCTTTGAAATATTTTGACATTCTAATTTACATTGTATCAGCTTTAGCAACCTTATTAACAGCAGTTGGGAATGCAAAGAGGGACTTTCATACTCCTTTGGGGTTCCAAAGTATGACATGTGGTTTGAATTAAGATGGTTTGAAGGCAGATGAAATTCCAGAAAGATGCATCATTTGAATTTTTGTGCCTCTCTCTCTCTCTCTCTGACTGAGATGATAAACATTATATAGCTTTTGAAAATATAAATTAGCACAGAATCAACCAGAAACATAAAGCTGCATGCTAAAATCTGCACTAACAAACAATGCATGGATTTAGTGTAATGGGATTTTTGGCACTCCTAATCCCTGGAGTAACCTGAATAATGTCTCTGGTATACTCAGCCTACAGCCACAAAAGGGTAAAATACCTCCTGTTTTGAGTCATGACAACAGGAGTTGAAAAGAAACTCCTGCAAATGGCCCTTCATTATGCTGGACTGTCTCCCTTTGTTCTCAGAACCCTCACATCCATAAATATTCTCATTGGTAACACTGCATTACAGTAGAAGAACAGGTTTTTTTTATTGCGGTGCAAAGCAGCAAGCAGACTTGTTTCCCAAAAACCCGCATTCAAAACAGAATAACTGAATCAAGAGGCAGAGATAGTAACATTCTCTACTAAGAAAACTACTTTTAAGTGAGGATCCACTTACCGAAACTGAAGCCAACATTTTCAAACATGGGCATCTAAAAATAAGCACTGGCTTTGGCTAGTTTTTCAGAGGTGCAGAGTACCTGCTGCTTCCATTGGCTTCAATTAGGTGCTCAAAACCTCTGAAAAAATCAGACTATTTTAAGTTAGGGACCAAAGTTTGAAAATCTTGGCCCAAATTTCTGTAGTTATATGGTACTCTTATTCTGAGTGTGCAAGTCCTGTAGAAGACAGTTAATAATCTGCCAAATTACATCACTGGTGGTTGTATGTCAAGAA
Source organism: Mesoclemmys tuberculata (assembly GCA_007922155.1). Taxonomy (NCBI): domain Eukaryota; kingdom Metazoa; phylum Chordata; order Testudines; family Chelidae; genus Mesoclemmys; species Mesoclemmys tuberculata. Next base: position 9,017,919 of record ML675644.1, read on the forward strand.
CCAGGGCAGCATATTGAAAGATTGAGGAGAATACAGATGCACATGAAGTGACTTTCTGATTTCAAGGAAAATGCGAGTGCTGTTTCCAAACTGAGATATACACGGACTAACCAGTTGAAATCAGTCCGATTCCACATGACTGCTCTATGTTTTAAACTTGATTTAATTCAAAGAGTATGATCAGCTTTTCTGTAATGCTCAGCAATGCTCATTTTAGAATGTCATAATAAAACCTCATGAGCCCGGGCATCACGTGCAAACCACAGGGAGCCAACTTGGTCAGGAGTTTTATGGTTCTTTTCACCTTCCTCTGAAACAAGAAGTGTAGGAGACAGGCCACGGATGGACCGTTGGCCGGATCTGGTGTGCCAAATTGAACAAACGTAGTAAATAAAAATTGCATAGGTGAGTTGAACACACTGAGCTACCTGGTTGAGATGACCAATTTATCAGACTAAAGTTGGGACTGGCAAAGGAGCCCATGGGAGTTAGGAGCCCCAGTGCAGTGGGATTTACCTAACTCCCTTAGTCTCCTTTGAAAATCCAAACATAGTGTCTAACTCGCCAGTTGGTCAATAGATTCTAGAGATCATTTTTAATTTGGTCTTGCCCACATTACTATGTATATTGCCCTTAATGGAACTTTTACCTGCTGGTGGCCAGGCCTTGATATATCCAGTGCAGTGCACTACAGCATACTGTGCTTCTCCTTCTTTCACTGGGCCTAGGCCATTCCTATACGAGAAGAAACAATAATTTACCAGTTACACTATTATTAAGTAATTGGTTATTAAGTAATAATACTTAACACAGCTCTTGCATAATATTCAACATCTCAAGTGTTGTACAAGCCATATCTCATTACAGGAAAGCATCATTTTATAGATGGGGATAACTAAGGTAGAAAGATTAAGTGACATACCCAAGGCTCCTAAGGTCGCTGTGATAGAGGCAGGATTAGAATTCAGAGCTGAGCTTCCAGTGCTGTGCTCATTCTATTCTGATGTGATCTCAGGCTATTTGTGAACCATGAGTCGAGCGTAACGTACGAAGACTTGTGCAGGTCAAACTGGGAGATTTAGCTCCAGTGAAACGGAAAACTAGAAAATGTTCATCATGACATACTGTAGTGGCAAATGAAACCAACTCACCTGTATCTTTTTCGCATGGTGGTTATTCTGTTCAGAGGTAAATGATCCAAAGGAGCATTTCCACACCTAAAAGGAAGCCAGCATTTGAAAGGGCACAACCAGATAATATAAAAGCTTGGGGGGAGTGCGGAGGAGACAATTTGAATCCTTTTTAAAGATACATATTCAAGTAATATTGTGTGTTTGCTTTTGATTGAGTGTCTGTTTGTTTGCTGATTTTACTTTTTAGTGCCCCAGCTATTTTCAAGATTTAAATAATAAAGAAATACAAAGAAAACTATTGGCTGACAAAAGAAATCCTACAGTTAAGATGAGGCTAACCACGAAATAGAAGAGAAAAAAAACCCCAAACAAATAAAAAAAACAGCCCGAAGCAGAAAATCCCAGGATTGGTTTAAGCAGAAATGGATTGCAGCAGACCACAAACACCTTAAAAACAAGTATGAGAACAAGACAAACATACAACTTAGGCCCTCAAATAAACCATCCAAACAAAATAATTCCAACTTCCAGAGGATTTATTAACACAGAGAAATCACACATTATATACTTGTGTATTCATCAATTACTTAGGTACTGGACGCTAGCCATTTGTATGTATACCAACATATAACAATGCTGCCCCTCACATGGTATAAACCTTTCTATGGGAATATAAGATAAGGACATCCAATATCTACAAATCTTAAACTACTTACTTAGGTATTATCCATGTAATGCCACAGAAATGTGTGTGTATATACTGGCCCGCAATGTTACTGTACTGAATATCCAACTACCTGCTACTTGTGTTCCAAACAGAGCTGGGCAGAAAAAGGTGCTCCCATCCCACAAAACTTTCTGAGATTCCAAAACTTCCCCCCATTCTGCACTGGGATGAGATGAAAACCTTTTAAAAGGAAAAAAAAATTCCCCCCCACCTACCCAAAAAGAGAGACAGACACCTCCTCCCTGCCAAGAATAGCAATAGCCCCACGGATAGGCCACTACCCTTAGATGTGGGAGAGACCCAAGGATTTAGGATTTTCATGTGAATGTCTTGATCACTGGGCTAAAGTGTCCATCTCTTTCTCTGGCCCAATGAAATATTTCATTATTTATAGAGTGGAACAGCTCCAACATGAGAGAGACCCACCCCAGAATAGCCAATTGCCTGTTGGTTAGGGCACTAACCTGGAATATGGGAGAGTCAGGTTCAAATCCCTGCTCCAAATCAGGCAGAGCAGGGTCTAGAACCTTGGTTGCCCACATCCCGGATGAGCTCTCTAACCACTGCGATATTAGCTATTCCGTTCTGTCTCTCTGTAAGTAAATGACTCTTATATTTAAGGGCTGCACGGGCAGCGCATGCTTTCTTACTACTGTTATGGAACTCCCAAAGCACACTCAATTCAAGGATCTCAAGGAGCTTTACACACCAGAACTGGTTAGATTTAATAATTATATGTAATTAGGATGTGTCACTTTACATGTTCAAACACTATGCAAATACAAATCAATCAGGCTGGCTGGTCTCAGGCTTAATTTTACCTTCAAACCTTTTGGCTTGTTTCTGTCTTTTTAAATCATAAAATTTTTTGCATCCTTTATTCTCAGCATACAACTGGAAACACACTGCAAAATGCGACAGTGTGCTAGTTCCCTTCAAAGTCACACTGATGGACCCTTCGCCACGTGACAGCTACTTAATGTTCTTACTATAACTCATCATTTCTATTACAGGGATGCCCAAAGGCCACAGTCGGGATCAGGCCCCACTGTGCAGGTGGCTCATGTTAATCACATTCTTGTGTGTTATTTGAGACACGAACAACAGACAAGTCACAGAAACTTACCAGAAGTTTGAAAATTGTGAAATAACCCTTCCGCCCCATCTCACGTTTACTCATGTATCAGGAATTAACTAGTTGACCACTGGTTAATTCTTGTATAGCTGGCTAACTCAGGAAGTAAATTCCTGCTTGTCTTCAAGCTATTTTTAGTAGTGTTGGTTTGTTGAAAAACAAAAAACAAAACCCCAGACAGCCTAGTTTCCCGCCCACTTTTGAAGGCTTCCTTCCAGAAGTATTGTTTTAAATAATCAAACTTGAAGAGACATTGGCTTATATTCCACTGTTTAGGATGGTGTGAGGCTCTCTGAAATAGTGCACAATAACGCACATTGGTACGGATATGATTTAATGACTTTCTTGCTAATTACAGGAAAAGGCAAATGACAGATTTACATTAGATGCAAAAGCACGCATACTGGGAAGGTCTAATCAGAGTACGTCAGTACACGCCATATTTTTAAACATGGTCAAACCTGACAAAGTGGGCCAAAATCCTGAGGAGTGAGAAGGGATAAGTGTATAGAAGTAACAGAGAAATATGTACCTCATCCTGCAAATAAAGGACCGTCTTGATCCCATGCACATTCTCATTGAGGACTGCTGACCTTCCTTCTTTACTGTTCCAGTCTTCAAGTCCAAAATTCGCCCTAGAAAAACCAAGGAGAGCAATTCACACCTGGTGCAGTATTTAATCTCAGATACGTCAAGCTAAAGAGACAGCAGGTTCATAAAAGATACACTTTGGAAGCAACGAGGGTCACATATTTAGAATAAATGGTCCTGAGTCTTTTTTTTTTTTTTTTAAACAGTTATGCATTGCTGCAACCATTGATTTCTGAGAAATTATTTCTGATTTACAATGGTCTAAGTGAGAGACGAATCACACCTGGTGCATTTGCTGTGTGACCCAGTGTTTGCCTGCCTCACAGCAGCTGCAAGGGTAGTCTGGGAGGTGGGGTGGGGTGATCTGAGGACAAAAGATGCAGTAAGGACAAGTGAAGCTTCCTGACTGGATCCACTGCATGTCTCTGGGTCAAGCAGCAGGTCTCTGGTTTAAAAGCTGCCTTTCTTCCCTCTCGCCCGCATTATCATTATTCTTGCACCTAGGCTGAGCGCCAGGAATACCTGCGGTGAGGGTCCACAAAGCTGCCAGAGGATGGAAAACAAGAAACAAGCAAAAAAAAAAAAAGGACACAAACCAAGTGGAGGAAATGAAAGAACAGCAAGAAAGGCAGAGAACAAAGGGGGTGGTGGTGGAAGAAAGGACTGAAAAAATGAGAGACAACAGCAACTATGCCAAGGCATCTTGAGCGGAGATAGAATAGGCGGAAGCTTCCATCGGTGAGTCGATCAGTGAGGAGTCTCCAGCTACTGACTCCTGCTGATAGAGGCAGCTGCAGAAGCAGCCAAATCAGGAGCTGCTGCTCTGTGGGGAGGGGGCAAAACTGGACGCAGCTGGGGCCGCCTGTTCACACCGTATCCTCCTAGACTCAGAACTGTGTAGGGGTCACCCTCACACACACTCTGTGGAAACCAGAAGCCAGCTGATGCCTCCCCTTCTGACCATTTTGTGGCCTTGGGGAAAAAACATGCAGAGAGGAACCAGCCAGAGATTCCAGCTGGAAGGAGCAGACGCAGCCAAGGAGAGCACCTTTGGACATTCAGGGTATGTCTACGCAGCCAGTGGCAGCGAGCCTCTAAGCCTGGGTCACCGGACGTGGGCTTATGTGCTACTGTGCTAAATACAGCTGCGTAGGTGGTGCTTTTAAGTTGCCGCTCAGGCTTCATTCCCCCGTCTCACTCGGCTTCGGAGCCCGAGCGCCAGCCTGAGCCACAAGGTCTACACGCCTCTTTTTAGTGCTGTAGCTTGAGCCCAAGCCTGTCCACCTTGGCTCGGAGGCTTGTTGCCACAGGATGCGCTGCAGACATACTCTTAGAGAGCTTTCGACACGTTGATAGGACTTCCTCTGTGCACGTGGGCTGTTTGCACCAGCTCTCTTCTCCTTCCCGATCTCTTCTTAGCTTCACTCCACACCTGCTTCTCCCCTGCCCTGTCCCCCTCAATGTCTTCTCTCCCTTCACTTTCTCTTTGGCTGATCCACTCCTAACGAACATCCCTCCCACACAAAACTCAGGGCGCTAACACAGTGTTTGCTACCATCACAGCGGTCACTCTCTGTGTTCTATCCCTTTCCCTGGCCACTGTTTGTTTTGTGTATTTAGACTGGGAGCTATTTGGGACAGGGACTGCCTACTACTCTGTTTGTGCAGTGCCTAGCACGGCGGGCCCCATCCTTGGCTGGTCCTTAAGCACAATCGTAATAAACATAATTAATAAGAAACAGAGGTGAACCAATGGCATAAATATACATCTATGTTCCCTGAGAGAAAAGCATTAAGTAATGGCCAGATACATAATGTGCCATGGAGAAATTTGGATCAGTAGTGGGTTTTCATGATATCGCGTCTCGCCTGCTAAGAACTGACACAAACTAATTTTACATGAGCCACCAAACACCCACCACTCATTATTAACACAGTACGGAAATGAACCCATGACACAGAGATGAAATGCTTCATATAACATTAACACTCTCTTCTCCCCAACTTTTTTCAATGAGAACAGTATCTTTCACTAATTCAAGCTATACCATTTTAATAGAGGAGCTTTAAAAAAAAAATTAAAAAAAACATCAACCATTTAGACTCATAGACTCATAGGTCAGAAGGGACCAATATGATCATCTAGTCTGACCTCCTGCACAAGGCAGGCCACAAAACCCTACCCATACACATTTATAACAACCCCGAACCCATGACTGAGTTATTGAAATCCTCAAAAGTGAGATTTGAAGACCTCAAGCTGCAGGGAATCGATCAGCAAGCGACCCATACCCCACGCTGCGGAGGAAGGCGAAAAACCTTTCTTTTTGCGTAGATGCAAACCACGTTAGCATAAAACACAATGCAGCTCTATTGGCATTAAAATGAACGGAAAATCTAAAACAAAGTCTCTCTCACTATAAACACACAATGACTTACTTTGGAAATGAGTTTATTTCCACAAATTAAGCTCTGAAATTACTATCAGATATTTAGATCCACAGAATTATTTTACTCCCACAGGGAAAAGGAATAATAATTGAAGACATGCACATCAGTGAATGGAAGTAAAATCTTTACAGAACACTTTAAAAATGAATATGGCAGCAGAGAGCATTCCCAATTTACTATCAAGGTACATTAAAGGTTTCTGCTGCTGTAGGAATGTTATCCTTGCTAACCAAGGCCTGGATCTGCCTTCAGGCAGAGCCTTGAGCAAGGGATGGTACGTAAACCACACTATTCCAGATGTAGGCCTGGGAGGCACTGTGATTCAGAGACACCCCTCAGAGGCAGAAATTCTCTCCCTGCTCCTGTGGGATGCAGAAAAATGGTGGTAATTTGATGCAGGCCCATGCTAGCAGCAAGTTATGACACCATCTCCCTCAACTCAGCTGTGCTGGCCAGCGCGTTGGAGGGACTGGGCCAAGGCTCAACCATTCTCCATCATCCTGTAGTCCAGAGGGATTTAAGGGGGAATGGGGGGGGGGGGAGTCTTACTCCTCCATTCTTCCTGTGCAACCTGTTTTCCAAGCCACAATCTAGCCTTCCTAGCCTTCCTAGCAAAACACTTCCCTGGACGTGTAAAACAGGAGAAAAGTTGCCTTCAAGAAATTTTTTTTTTTTAAATCCCCAAAATAACCAATATCAATTCCTGCAATTAAACTACTAACAAAAACCAGGAATAAAAATGTCTGTCAAAGAGTAATAGAAGTCTCTCTGCTTTTATCACCAAGCAGCAAACCAAAAGTATTTGAGCCCCCGCTACAGTAGTAGATGGCTACTAAGTTTAAAATTGCCCGTGTGCATTACTTTGGCACAGAATGCTTCCACAGGGCATGCTCCCCGAAAGTCACAATTTTAACTGTCATGTTTCATTTTGTAATGACCTCAGAAGATGTGTCAGAGAACACTGACTGGGTCAGCTCGTGCCGACTTACACCCCCGGTAACCTCAGTGACGTGCATGGTGAGTGAGTCAGAAAAGGCTTTTGAGGAATAGATATTATGACCAAGCAGCTTGTTTCAATTGTCACTGAAATGTTTATTAGCCTTTGGATAACTCTAACAATAAGCAACAGAGCTTCTGTAACACAACCAGAGTTTATGAGTATACTTATATTAAAATAAAGGAGGTGGGTGAGTTAATGTCAGACAAACAGATAAAAGGGCCAGGCTTTCAGCGGGCCTTCAACCAGTCTCCAGAATTGTTCTCACGAACTCTCTGGAGCAAGAACTGTCTTCTACTAGCACAACCAGGTTGGGTCCTCTAGATACTGCTATAATACAAATACAATAGTAGTAATTAGAATGATGTTAGGTCCGCAGGGCACGTGTGAATGTCAACCGGGCAGATGAGTCCCTAGAAAGCCTGTACGTACCAATGAGTTTGTACATGAGCCTTGGTGCAGGAACTTTTGTGGGCACGAGTTTAAAGGCTAGTTTTGAAAACATGAACCATGTGGCATTTGGAGTCCCACATGTTCTGAATATGGTGACCTCTCTCTCTCTCTCTCTCTCTCTCAAGCACGCACATACCCACCTGCCCAACTATAAGAGGGAGGTCTTGATTTTTAAGAGTGCCAGTTAAGACACATGCCACCCAGATTATCTGGGGCTTTTTTATCAATACTCATGAAAAATATGCTTTGCCACACACATCATTCCATCCATCTCACAGCCTCTTTTACATCAGCAGTATTCAGCCTTTATTAGCTCTCCTAATGAGGTCTGGAGAGTCACACACAATATAACCAAGGCAAGCTGACCTGATGCTGTATCACGATGTCTGTCAGGTATTTTCTCAGTGTGACGACACAAGACTGCATCAACACAATATCACCAGGTACTGATGCAGCAAGAGGCACTCCCCCCCTCCCCCCTCCATTCCACTCTTGACTACCTGGATGGAGCAGCTCAGATTGCGCCATTCCTAACTGTGGAGGGTTAAGAAATGAGGGTCCTGGCATATTTTACACTGCTGGATCCAGCTAGCACTCCTCGCTTCGTCTGGCACACACTTACCAGGCAGCTCGGGCAGATCACCAGCCACAGTTGCTCTACCTGGTAGCAAGCACCTATCAGATGTGTGAATCTCTTGGAAAGCCACAGATCTGCTCATGGCTCGAGGATCAGTGGCACAGATGGCCACCTCCTTTATCATCATCTCCAGAACTACAGTTTGTTTCAGTTGCTCACGTAGTGGACCCTAGAGTATCCCAAATTGCAATCAAGCGCATAGCAAACAAATCACAGCTGTGTGCCATGTGAGCAGCTGAATACAAGAAGACTGTAAACTCTGTATTCTGATGATAATTCTGTCATAGGGTCATAAGACATTCATCCCTCTGTGTGCTTCTGGAGATATATTGCTCATTTAGAATCTCCCCACAGGAAACTCATTTGGAAAATACATTTGATTTTGATGCTGGGAACAATATTCTGATTAAGAAATCTGTGCAGAATATTAATTTCAAATTAAAATATAATACTATACACAAAATGTTCATCTTTTCTTTTTTTTTTTCTAGTACTTACTGTAGATCAGTTTGAAGAGAAAAGGTCCAATAGCGGTAACACATCACTGTTACCTTCTGGATCACTGATCAGCTTTTGCAGTGAACTGCTTATTGTGTATTTGGTTTATTTGAGTTTCAAGCTAAATCCCACCCTCCCAGATCTAGCAAGTATGGTGCCTATTTCCGAGCCACAACACCGCTCTTAATGCCACTTGTGCCTCATCATCACTATCGTAGCTGCACAGCTTAAATTACACTGCAGCTTGCTTTGCAGAGACAATGAATGAAGAACTGGGCCAACTACACAGTAAAACATATGTCCAAATGCAAGCAATTTATAATTGATAACTTATTGAAAGTTCCCCATTACAGTTCAAATTCAAAGTGCAGCACTGCTTAAACAAATGTGAAGCAACCTAACAGCAAAACCAGGGCTGCTTGCTCAGCATGCAGCAGCAATGTTTCACCAAGCAGAGGCTGGGTCAGATGACCCCCGGGTCAGGTATTTCCACAATCCCAGCACAACTGCAGATCAGTCTGAAGAAAAGCGCTCTCTGGCCAGGAACCCAGACTCTCTCCCCAGCTTTGACAAGCGATCAACCTGCTTCCAGCCTTGTCTCCATCTGGCTAGGTTTGAACTCTGGCTAGGTTTGGATTCTGGTTTGGCTACGGACTCCGAACTCGGTACCGACCCCAGCCCTCGATTCCCTGGCCCAGGCCCAATCCTATGCCTAGCTGCGACCCATATTCCAACCACCAGGCCTGATTATCGGAGGCAGTGCCTGACGCCATACAATAAACCATCTGTCCCCTGAAAGACAAACCACAATACAAGCCAGGCTCCTGATGTCAGTTGCTACTGCTGTTAGGTGCTGCCAGAATAAAATGTGACGAGGGACAGGGTTCGGAAGATGAATTATCTGTGTAAAATTAGAGAGCGCTATGCAAGGATCTCATCACTAATGAGAATGGCAAGTAACCACTCCAAGCAGTGCTTTTCAGGCCACAGACGCGCCGTGCTGAGACAAGTTTTCGAACACTTTCTAAAAAGGTCCCATAGTGGTCACAGGTGCATCTGTACACAAGTACAAAACCCAGATCTGGCATGTGCAAATGGTTATTTGTGCATGTACCACACCATTTTGCACATGGAATTGCCAAACTGATATTCAAATCCTTTTTTCACACCAGAATATTTGAGATGGACCTAAGCCACAAAGTTCAGACCCAAGGTTGGAGTTTCTCAATGTTCAGGGGGTTTCCAATCCAGGATTTTGGCTCAAGCCCACCTTTATATAATAGCTGCAGGCCCTTCAGAAATGTGGCCCTCTGTGTTTAAACATTGTATGCCAAATTTTATAAGCTGATAATCAGACAGCCTAGGCTTTCTTACATTTTCCTCATTCTTTCTTTTGTGTATTTGATTCCCATTAAAAAGCCCGGGTGGTTGAGGTAATATCTTTTATTGGACCAACTTCTGTTTGTGAGAGGTAAGATTCCCACTAGACAGCAAAGCCTAATTTCTAATTCTGTAGCAAGCTTTTTTTCTCCACTTGATTCCAAGATCCTATAGTATATCTTCCTACAGATAGGAAATTAAGAATAAAAAGAGGTTTCTTCTTATTTCTTCAGAACTCCTCCCTGCAGAATGTCCTCCAAGTGCAATTTCCTCCAAATGCCCATCTTCATAAAGATACAATTATCATCAGACAACATTGTTTCCGCAACGACCAGCTGATGGACTGAGGGTCTGTTGCATGGCAGAGTAATACCTCTCTTGAGAACCAAAAGGCCACCTCTTTTCTAAAGCCAGGAGAGACTTCTTTTCTCTCAGTCCTCAGGAACGTACAATAGACAAGGTGTATAATGGGGCTTTCTACCTCCTTCTGAAGCATCAGGGATAGGCTGCTGCTAGAAGCAGAATTCTGGACTTTATGGAACAATGGTGGGATCTGGTACAACAAATCTTACATTCCCTTGGACATCATCACTAACAGCAAATATCAAGCTTCACGTAGTAGGACACAGTGTCTTGTTTTCAAAGGACAAAGTTTAACTTTTTTATAATTAATCTCAGCCCCTTGATTTTCTAAATATTCTTTTTTATTCCCCCTGTAAAGATAAAATAAATGACAAAATTAAAAGTTTGGTTTGGCCAACATAACAAAAGATGACTTTGTGCTCCAAGAAAATACTCCACACGCTGCTCAGGGAAGACAAATAGAACACAGGAATCTGCACCGAAAGAATCCTTATGAAAACCAAAAACATCTTTATTGTGGTATAAGAAAAAAGAGCAAACCGGGATAGGGATGCAGGAAAACAAGAGGAAATGATTAACAATAAAAGCAAAGTGATGGTCAAGTGACTGGTGCTATCAGATGTAGTTCCAAATATAAGCTGACCGCTGAGTTTAGGGGTCAATGGACAAAAGACTATTCTACAGTTGAGCTAGTTATTAGAATTTTAAAACCTTTAAAAGGTAACAGAGCCAATCATAAAGATTATGTGCACTGTGAGTAGTCTCAATTAACACTGCTAGTTGCAACCCTACCATACAAAACTGCAATGGTCACAAATGAATTATTATTACTACATTTGTACTGCACTAGCACATTAAGCCCCAGTCATGGAGCAGGGTCCCATTGTGCTAGGTGCCGTACAAATGATGCGCCCTGTTCCAATGAGTTTACAATCCAAGTAAATTCTTGGGAGAATTTCAAGAACATGATACAAAATGAAGCACACATTACAAAGTTCTCTCTATTACAGTAGCTCGGTCAAAGAACATGAAAGGTTTGGGTGGAGAGAATGTGATAGAAGAACTCTCCTGCTTCACTGAAGTCCATGGGGAACGGTATTAAATCTGTAGCATAGGAGTTACTCATTCCTTATGAGTAAGTGATGAATTAAATTCCATAAAGCTGAATTTTTGCAGCATTGCTGAGCAATCAGGACAGATTATTTTCTTTTAGTTGACTATATGCCCGGCTGGAGAAATGTGACAGATATCCAAATTTAGATTTTAGCAATTTTAATTTGACCTTTGATTACTTAATCCAAACTGTATGAGGATTTCTGATATACTCCAGTTAAATGTATTTTTCCACTGATGTATTTCATCGTCCCTTTACTTTTTATTTGTCAGTCTACTCACATGCACAGATTCGTATTAAATATTAAGGGCCCTATCTCAGCTAGTGTAAATTGGGATAGTTCCACTGGAATCAACAGAGCTGAGATGATCTGCACCAATAGACAATACAGCCTGAAAGCCATAAATAAAATATTTCAAATGGTTAGGTCAAATGGTCTAGATTTGATCAATTCAGCTAACGCTGCATTTACCATCAGTTACTAAAAAGCTAATTCTGACTCATTGTCATTATTGGATTAATGCAGTAAAACTATCAAAAAGGAAAAACAAAATATCCGTGTTTACATTATGCTCTTAAAATCATTAGCAGAGACCATCACACATTTCAAGGCAGCTCATTCAGGGCTTTCAGCTGAACAAAATTACAACAACAGGATATATTTACATCTTCCCAGTGGATCCCCAATGTTTCCAAATAGGCCTAAGCAATAGGCAATGTGTTCCTAACCCAAATGGGAAGGCAAAATTCTACTTCCTCCCTGAAACCCATATTTTATATAACATGAACACAACCACAAGGACATGAAATAGAATTTTCCTCCGGGGCGGATTGGCAGGGGCCACGGAGGTTTTTCGCCTTCCTCTGCAGCATGGGGCATGGGTCGCTTGCTGGTGGATTCCCTGCAGCTTGAGGTCTTCAAATCTCATTTTTGAGGATTTCAATAACTCAGTCATGGGTTCGGGGTTGTTATAAATGTGTATGGGTAGGGTTTTGTGGCCTGCCTTGTGCGGGAGGTCAGACTAGATGATCATATTGGTCCCTTCTGACCTATGAGTCTATGAGTCTATGAGAATGGTACTTTAGAAAATGTCACATTCACATTAGTTGTGTGCTTGAAATCAGTATGTTATTTAATATGTGTATGCAGGTAACGTTCACAATGTGCTCGGTACTGTCTGTGAGCATGCATGAAGACACATGCCCTCCCCTATCTTACAGTCTAAGGCCCCAACCATGCAGGTGACAGCAAACAGGCTGATGGTTGCACCCACAAAGAGCTCCACAAACTTAGATGGAGTTTGCTGTTGATGCAACACGGTCTATATGCTATCAATTGCAGGATATGGCCCCAGAAAGAAAGACAGAGAAGAAAGAAAGATCTGAATACAAAAGTTATACAAGTATCAACAGCACACAAAACATTGTTATATTATAATGTCAAAAATACCATCAATTAATAAAATAAATAAATAAAACGTACATCTCTGGTCCTCACTGAGAAGAAAACACTTCTAACACTGCACAATTAAAAACAGCAACCGCAATTTTACTCCAGGTATTCAAAGATCTCAGTGAGTTTCAGGCTAGCTACAAACAGCTTAAACATCTAGCCACACAATTGGCATTGTCTGTACTGTACACAGTAAATACCGTAATTGTATTATTATAGCATTCCCATTAAAAACATGACATGGTGTCACGGCATAGATCTCTCTGGCAGAGGCTAGCTTGTGTGCTGTTCATTATAACACCGCTTTACGCTCCCTCTGCAGCTCTCATCCCCTTTTCTTTCTTTCCCCTGTGACAAAACAACATGAATTCTTGATTATGTTTTAAATACATGGAGGGGGAGCATGAAAAATGCATGCTTCTTAAACACACTCTGGAAAATGACAAGCGGCCGAGACAAAGTGCGTTAACCCTTGAAGCTTGACCTCCTCACTGCAAACCTTTGCCCACACAACATCTGCGAGATGAGAGTGCCATTCTTTGAAATGCCCGCTTTCCATTGATTCAGATATAACACATACAAGACGATGCACAGAACGCTAGCCGTGCTCCACGGAATTGATATACAAGTTTTAAAGAAATATTCACATTTTTAATTCAGAAGAAAAAAAAGGTGCTGTGGCACAATGGGTTGTACCCAAGTCTTCCACCCTGGAAGGTGCAGGTACAGATTCCAACTAAGCTTATAATTAAAATGAGCCTCATCCCACAGGCGTTTGGCCACCATAACCAGCATGAATTCAGTCCTGCTTCAGAAAGGAGCAGAACAGTGAAGATGGTAAAGGGAGAGAGGGAAGGGCTGGTTCCGGTCAGCCCTGAGGTGTACTAGCCCTCATCCCAATAAATACAAATTCAAAATGAATCGATTTCCTTCCCGTTGTAACAGATCTGTGGCCACATATGATTGCGCAGTTATCATTGCACGGCAAGCCATGGCAACAGAAAACCACATGGGGGCAGCACAGATAGAACTCAGATCCTCCTCCTCCAAAATCAGAGGTTCCTCCTACATAAGTGAGAATCTTCTTCAGTTGTGAGCATTATGGGGCCTATGGAACAGCTTAACAGTTCTAGTTCCACCCAGCAGAGAGCAGTGATATAGACACAGACCATACACTACAATATCATGAATTCTCATTACACAGTGAGTTTCTCTGACTGCAGATAATAATTCCCAATAGCCTAACGTAGGATTTACAAGGAGTCCTGATGAATTATAGCCATATCTGTACACAAATAGCATAAGTAAGAAATATACATGCTTACTGCTTGATATATAAAAAATACAGGGTGTACTGTTGATTTATTTTCTTCACAAGTACAGATATGATTTCTTAATCAACGAGTGGAGCACGTGTAGCATGTTAGTTCCAAATAAGTGAAAAGAAATCTCACCTTATCAAACCACCACCCCATTAAATATGCTATGAATGAGCACAGGTTCTATACTGCACATTTTTTCTTTGTACTAATTAAAAATTCCTCAACTACCCATCACTTCCAGTGGACAATGCTCTACTTGAGTAAATGCAAGCCAGCAAAAACTGGCCGCCTTCACTGGCCAAGTTCTCAGTGGAACTATTTTAAGCTCTGTATTGGTGTCAATGTTTACCTCATTAATTGTGACAGATGTTGTATAAGCATTAATGTCATGCTATGGCATTCTTACAATAGAATGAAGTGTGGATTCATATCAATACCAATTAAAAGCACCCAAAAAAGAGTCACATGACTGAAATGCAGCAATTTTTGTAATTTTTTCTTTCCTCTATTGGCAAAAGGGAAGCTGAGCTGTGGTTAGGGAATTGTAAGGGTTTTTCCAAATGAAGTAAAACAGCCCATACTACAGATGTTTTCCTCATTTAACTTCTCCTTGCAAAGCTCAAGGCCAAAAGGTCTCTGTTGTGTTTGCCCTCACATTTGACCAATCAGTCTGTATGACGTAATTCTCCACAATGTAGGGCAAACATGCGTCATCCCAGTAACATTAAATAGGAAACTATCTGGGCTTTTTGAGTTTTGCAACTGAGTTATTTTTAAAAGGGTCGTTTTACGTATCACATGTGAGCTGCGCTGCAGACAAAGCCTGCCAAAAGTGGAAAGGAAACAAGTAAATAATTCAAATCACATGTTTAAAACGAATTAGGATAAAAAACAACAAAAAGGAGAAAAAAGTAGATCGTTTAAGGACAATTCTGGATTCCATGTACACTTGTACACATGTAGGTTTGCACAGTGCTTAGCAAAACGGTCTCCTGATCTCAGTAGATCAGGTGCTATCACAATACGAATAAATAATAATAGGGGTTAATGATTGCATCTCCCTTATACAAAATGAGATCGGCAACTCTACTGTGTGTTCTATTATAGCTTCCAGATGAATTTCAGGGGAAGGCCAAGTGGGAGAAAATTACAACAGTCTAGCCTGTAGGTGAACAAGGCATGAAAGATGGTAGGTCCACAACAGAGAGAAGGAAGACTTTCCAGAGTTGGAGATGGAACCCAAGTCCCAGAGATGGAAATAACTTCCCCAAAAAAATTTTTTAACTCCAGAATTCCATGCTGGGAGAATGCTTAGGAGTAATTTTATAAAATATTGTAACTCACAGATTAAGTGATATATATTAAATCTAAACCACAGAACAAGATGTGAACCACAGGCAGTTTTATGAACTCCATGAACATTCCTCCACCACCAAAATAAAATAAACAATAATAAGTTTTAATAGAGGCCGGTCACATTCACATTAAACTCTCTGCCCGCTTCAGGACACAACTGGAAGGTCTGCTGAGAAATACTGCTGCCAAATGAGCTCCGGTTTCTTGAATTTCTAATGCTGCTTTTATTGGGTCATCAAGATCATGTCACAAGTAATTTTCCTGGCTATAGGGTTTTCACAGGTTTTAATTCTATTAAATAAAAGATCAGCATAATCTGGTACCAGAATGTATCTGGAGTTTTTCTGTCAACATAAGCCAAGTTTAGATTTAACACCCTCTAATGACTTCCAAACTAATCATCAGGGGACACCAAGCCACAATCTGGGAGTGACCATGCTATGAGGTTCTACTCCACAATGGCAGTCGTTTTCCATCAAGAAAATGCAGAACAAGCTAAGTCTTTGACAGAGCATGCCATAGTAAGAGGAGAATCTGCCATGAATGCTCACTATTCTTTTAGCCCTGCCTTTGGCTGCTAGTAAATCATTAGTAGTAAAGGAGAGTTTCCACAACGACCAATGCTGCCGCACCTGGCCCACACACAGAATTCCCTTTTAAGCGCATGCAAAGCAACGGTAGCACCTGGCCGTGCAGCATCAGTCCCACAGAGGACCTTTAGTGTTATTTAGCTAACATAAACTTCAGTTTGCCCTTTCTATTGCGAATCTCGTTTTAAAACACCTCTGCATTACTGAAATGTTATAAGCCCCCACTTTTAGCAGAAGGCTGGTCTTACGTGTGGTTAGAAGCACTAAAAGATTGGACAGCTACAGTCTACTTTTCAGATGCCAAGTCCATGGCAAATTTACGTTGACAGTTAAGATAAATGTTTTGGCCCTGATTCTACCCTCACTTATATGGTCAGTCAGCTGATGGCAGTGGAATTACACTGGTGCAAAACTGGTGAAAGAGGAGAATCGGGCTCTATTTTTTAAGCTATTCTTTCCCCATGAAATGGAGTTTAGAGGCTTTTTTTTTTTTTTAAATTAATCCACCGAAAGCGTTGGGTAGCAGTGTCTTTCCTTCAGTCTCACTGACCTGCCATTAGACATTTGTTCTCATGACACAACCATTCGAGCTTGTGTTTCATCATTGTTAGAATAGTCTCGCTGTTCACTACTGGCTGGGCCCTTGAGAGTTCTATCATCAGCACAGCCGGAGTTGGGCCTGTGGGGCTCTCCACTGGGGGGGGCGCACGCCACGGACACGGACACCTTACTCACAGCTCGAGTCCTCCTGGGGCGGGGAGGAGGAGCGGTGATTTCCCAGTGAGCCAGCTCAGCTCTGGGCTGCCAGCTGTGGATGGAGGCGGTGCAAATGCAAACAGTGGCCCCCGGGCACTGGAGACCCACGGTCAACCGCTGCACTGGGCTACCTTTCGGCTTGGCTTACCTGCCTGTGAAGGCACATAAGAATCAGATCTCTTCCCACCACATGCCCCTGTGCAGAACACCATGGAGAAGTAAATGGGTGTAATGTGCCTGCTACTCCCAGCCCCCAAACAGGTATGGGGGAGTTTAGGGGACAGGAAGGGAGTGGGTGCACACCGGCCAGGGGAATGGAGCCAGTGCAGGAGTATGGGAGATAGCTGATGGCACGGACCAGCAGGGAACGACCACTCCTCTGGACCAAAAGAGGAGTAGGGATGGAAAGGTGCTGTGCCACACTGTGCTCGCAGCATAATCACCACTGAGAAGGCACCAAACTGAAGTTAGTTTGAGAGAAAATTCCCCTCTCTGCAGGGAAGCTCTTGATTCCACTTTCCCAACATCTACAGAGCACCCAGGGATTACAGAGAGGGAGCTCCCAGGGACTACAGAGAACTGAAGGTGATTCTGCCCTACGGGGCGGAGAGGAGAACTTTGACTGCTTTATCTGGAACGTGTCAATGAAAGCAGAGAACTCCGATGGACATTTATTTTAAGTATTCATGAAGTTTCCAAAAAGGAGGAAAAAGATTGCTGAACTGTAGATATTTCATCATGCCATGAGCACAGGAAAGCGAAACAAAGGAGACTGAACAAACATTTAACAGCAAAAACTGAAATTGATCCTTTTAAACATCTGTGATAACAGACATAAGTACGTTGCAGTTTCCAAGTGGGAAATTCACAGTGTGAACCTTACCAAGAAACAACCATGTGATGGTTATGTTCATGCCCCCAACATCTTCTAAAAAACTCCTTATTAAATACATTGCTGGCCACCTAGAATTATTAAACTGCAATAAATCTGTCTCTGAGGATTCAATCAAAGCTACTTCCTCTAGCCACCTTTACATTCAAACATCAGAATTAGCAAAGTGGTTTTGAAAATACAATGGATCGTCATTTTTCCTCCCAGACTTGTAGCCCAATGGGGATATCAATTTGAAGTAAAACCCATAGCAATGGGGATGGCCACTGCATCACTATATTTGTGTAGGAGTTATTTAATGAACAGATTCATCCACTGCTCGTTTGTTCCAACACTTGGAATTTTATTTTTCCAGCAACAGCCCCAGAGACCAGAGCAACACAAAATTCTCTTCAAGCAAACTAATGAGATCAAACAGTTCCTTGTTCCAACATTTAAATTACAATCATTTGCAAAGTCAATTACCATGGCGTCTCTTATCTCTTGGAGACCAGGATAGCTTCTTCTACATGGTAGTGATAACGGTCTGTGTCCTACTGGGTAGCAAGTGGATTAGAAAGTTTGCTTCTTTGTTTGCTATACCCCCAACACATAAAGCCAGATTCTATCCTTGGTTTCATCTCTGCAAGTTCACCGAGGTCAATGAGGTTACATGGCAGTAACTGAAGGCAGAACTTGGTTTCCAGTGTGCACGTTGGGCAGGAGAAATGGACAACTTACTGTTAGCAGAAACCCTAAACCTTTACCTACAGTTGGAGGCACAGAATATTTAAAAACTTTGAATTAACAGCAGCTGGAAATATTCAGGTTTGAGCTTCATTTTGCTAATCGTTTCTAAGTGGGATGTCCAAGAGCATAGACTTCTTGTTCTATGCTCTTGCCTACCTATACATATAATCTGCTGTTCTCATTCATCTGATTGAGACTATCATGGAAAAAGGCAATGCCTCGTTTCTCTAGCCTAATCTAGAAAGCCTACCACTGAGCATAGAGAAGCGGAAAGGCGCTAACTCTGATTCTAAATTGGAACTAACCAAAGATGCAATTTCAAAGGCTATCTGCACCATAGCAACTTTCTTGCTACAAGAACAAATAGTTCACAAAGCCCTAGGTAACTTTTGCACTGGAAAAATGGCATTGGCAACTGGCGGGGGTGTGTGGAAATTATTGCTTTTAACATTCTTTTATTTATACAATATGCCAGGAGGATCATAAAAGCCATAAGTTTGCTGAAAAATAGTCATCACATGCTGATTTGGTAGTGTCGGCCGAATGAGCCAAATCTCCCCCAGATTTCACAGTTTTAAACAGGATAAAATATCTTGCCAGGACTGACTACTTCTACAGCAAAACCAGGCTGAAATCTGAATCCTCAGCGTTCACGGTCATCACTTTTGTAATCATCCTCTGAGAGAATGTGGCGACTGTGCATTCCAACACAGTCCACATCCTGACCAAGAGGAGATGGGTTAGTGTGGCACCTTCTGCTTTTAAATACCTCAGTTCCCTGGAACCAGAGGTTCGAATCCTAGCATGGCTGACTCATCCCTTCATCCTTCCAAAGCTGATAAACTGAGTATCTAGAAGCCTGGAGGTGTTTTGGATGAGAACTTAAGAGTGGAGGTTCTGCCTACTCTGCTTGGACACTAAAGTTTTCATGAAAGTAGTGTTTTTCTTTGTGTAAATTTCCAGTCCTCTTCCTTTTGAGCAGCATGCTGTTAACTGTTTAGCTGCCAGCATCCACTGCAGAGGTAGCTGCCATTCATTGATATTGTATGAAAATAGTTTATGAGGAACAATGGCTTTACTTCAGGACAAAAGGCATTACATAAATGTAAAATACTCTAACTACCAATTCGCTATTAGTTACTGACAAAGTCTAGCTCTTCCCTATCTGCCCACAGGCTGATATTGTCATTAGGTCAGGCCAGCCACCTGGCGATAAGGATCTATGATCCAAGTATGCCGATCTACATTTGATTCACCTCTCCATCACTTCCCAGGCTGCAAGGTACATGGAGCCTCAGAGTTTCACTGTGTACATAAACAGCTCACTGAATCCAAAAGAGAAATAAACCATTGACCCTAGAAACAAGATTACACACTGCCAACACTATACCACCTCTGTGGTATGGAACCAGCCCTGATAAAGACGTACTCCACAGTACCAAATACTACAGAACAGATTCCCAAAGCAGCTGCATTACTGCTTTTGATTTTGCTGATTGTCTCACCACCTCAACAACAGCATGTTTATCTGAACAGAACAGAACTTGGTTCCTTTAAGGCGTTCCCTAACATGAATGTGACACTTAAAAGCAGAAGGAAATCTAGAAGAGCTTTATCTTTGGCCACACCAGATAAAACCCACTAGGGAGTTCATCTTCGGAGCCAGTCCTGATTCCCATAACAGCATTCAAAGACGACCTCCAAGGGCACCCACCATATTGCACTTTCTAGTGGAAAACTTTTTGCCGCCTCTGAATTTCAGGCACTGGAGTTTATTTTTTAGCAGGCTTGTTTGTACGGCCAAAGAATCGAAACCAATTCTAAACTATCACTGGATTAAGAAAAAATTGCTCCCAGTTATGGTGATATGTTGTGGGAGACATACTGCAAATGAAACTTTTACATTTTGTTTTCAATGGATGTGTCCGTTGACTTCCATTTTCCATTCATTAATTTATTGTTATTATCGGCATGGTACCATAAGAGGGTCGACAATGGGATTTTCCAGCATCAGATTTTGAAGTAGCTTGAAGTGGGCCTTCAGCTGTGCTCACCCACTCTTCCATAGGCAACTGAATATGGGTCTCATCCCCTGTTTAAGTCAGCAAGAGTCTTTCCATTGATTTCAGTGAGAATTGGATCAAATCCGAGTCTACAAACATGAGCATGCACAATATCCACATATGCATCCACAAACTGTTTGTGCAAAAGAAAACAGGGGAACAAACTCAGAGGACAGAGCTGGAAAGAGGACACAAAGTAGAAAAAGGAGTCCTAATATCCAGCCAAGTCCTGACTCAAGCTTTCAGATCTAAAGGAGACTATACAGTGTTGTTGTAGCCATGTCGGCCCCAGAATATTAGAAAGACAAGGTGGGTGAAGAAATGTCTTTTATTGGACCAACAGAAATCGATCTAATACAAGCTATTACCTCACCCACTTTGTCTCTGTAAAGGAGAATTGTTATTCCTAAATTTCTCTCTCATATAGTGTCATTTATTGCCTGTTGAGCGTTGATCATGTGTTCAGTGAGGTACGAAACATCCTCCTTACCTCCTCTTTGTTGGCCTTCTGGCAAACAGTATCCTTCTGTGGATTTTGCCACTATTTAACTTTTTGATTTTCACAAACAATCTGACTCTGTCTATAACATCCGGACCGTGTACACACATGCACACATACCTGGGAGCAGAGTCCTTTGCAGCTGGACATGAAGCTGAGTATGACTGCTGTCACAGAAAATATTTTCTTTAATTCTATAAAGGCATCCATCAGGCCAGAAAAAAGGTCTGTCACTGTTTCCGTTATAAAGCCTACTTCTAGTTTTAAAAACTGGCTGTAAAACTCTGTGCTAAGATTAAACTTGGCACATGAGTCCTCTGCCAAGAAGAAAAAATAAAGGTAGCAACTAAATTCACTTAAATCACTGTTAAGTCACATGCCTGCAAAAGATATAGTTGTTTTCTGGTTTTGATATTTTGTTTCCCCACAATTTAAATCAATTCCATTCCTAAAATGAAATGTTTCAAACCAAGAGTTTAATTTTGATCTCACTTTCAAAAGGTTTACAGCACTATAACTCCACTGAACTTAATTGAATGCTCCTGGTTTACACTAGCGAAAGATGAGAGTTAGGCTCCATTAGTTCAGAATGAAGATTATTCATTTTTGGTGTATTCTCCCCGCGACCCAACTTTTGTTAATAAAAATATTAGATCAGCCTAATATTGAAATTCCAGGATCTGATAATAGAGTATCATTTTTGTCTACAATTTTGCATGTATTATCAGTTCTGCATATGCTTCTGGTGTCTGCAGCCAATTCATGTGCACAAGTTGGAGGCATGCACAATTGTATAGGTGTAGTTTTACACACAAATGTGGGAGAGACCATCTTTAGACAGGCTGTGAATTTAGCCCTAAAACAATTAAACCCTTGATTTACTTTAATATCACCTGGAAGTTGTAGGCTAATCTGATGCTGCAATGAAGGGAGCTGCACGTGTGGAGAGAGAGCAGAATTTTTCCCTTCATTTTTCTGGGAAAAGATGGCACTGAACACAAACAATAGCTACTTTGCATCAAAACTTTTCTATATACCAAACTGAGTGCTGGCGAGGGCGTTATGTTGATTGAAAAGGATCATTCAAAACCTCATTTTAAGTTAAAACCAAGTGGAGCTTATATTAAAGTCTTGGCAGTACATTGGCCCCGTTTATTTAAAGGTCTTGAATATTTCTCAAAGGCAAACTGCCTCTTTTGTGAAACACAAAACACAGTTCAGGATTTGATCTCCTAAAGTTTAAAAAAAACTCTTGAAACACTCTTTAAACAATTTTTATTTTTCAAAAACAAATACCATAATTAGTACTTTTCTTACTTTCTCTCCCCTCCCTCTATCACAATTTCAGAGCCAAATTTAGGAACAGAACCCACGTGGTCATGCTGCTTAGTCCAGTTACCCCAGTAGATCTCACTTTGGAAGAAGAACGAACTTGGTGTTCATCTGGCAAAGCCAATGCACTTAATGGATCAGTCTGCATCCCTTCCAGACCAAGAAGCCCACCTCTTTAACCATGTGGTTAAAAAGACCAACAAGTGGTATATGGTTAGAGACATTCCTTTTGTTAAATTGCTTCCAAAGAGGCAGTTATCTTGTGACTCCATCCAGATATGTTTAGGGCGTCATCCTCCCAGCATTCAAGGACTTCGACACGGCTTTTGGAGAGTCACAGGCCAGAATTTCAGTCCCCTTACAGCAAATTTAAGTGGCATAGGCATGGGGAGGCATAGGGCCATTACGCTACTGCTATGTTGCTCTCAGCCTTCTCAGGTGTAGGGGTCAAGGCTAAGGGAAGAGGGCATGGCTGGAGCATGGTCAGTCAGGTCTCTTCTAGCATGGCTAACCATGTCTAACTCAGAGCAGTTCTAACTTACACTGCAGACCAGCTGGCCCCAGAGATCAGGGACCCTCCGCCATGCCAAGCAGATCTTGGATGCACCATGGGACCCGACTCACGGGTTCGGGAAGAGTACTTAAGGATAACCATTTACAGGTCCTGGAAATATTACTCAACCCTTTTCATACCCAGTAACACAACCTACCTAGCAGAATTAGATTGACAAGTTGGAAAGTAGATTGACAGGTCTCTCTATGTCTGGCAATACATCCTGCATGACTATATTTTAAAGGATACTCTGCTGCACATACTTTCCTCAGAAATTTGTAAGAGAGTAGGCATGTTATTAATTACTTGCAGTGCTTATTCTTTCTTCATGCCTACTCTAGCCTACAGCATTGTTTTGGATTTGTATTAAAACAGCATCCAAGTGCAGTCAGAATCGGGGCCCCTTTACGCTGACTGCTATATGAATATACGACAAACTGAATCCCTGATCCTGCCTCGGGATTGGCTAGCGCAGACCCCTGCGTCTGTACAATATCATCAACTACAACTGGACTCTCGGAGAGCACAGTTTTGACCAACTAGATTTTAAGTGAGGAGTCATTTTTCCTGTTTAGATACAACAAAAAAAAAATACTTTGATTATTCTCTTGAATTTCTTCCCTTTTCAGAATTTACACTCTTCTAACACACACAAATGCCTTCTTTAAGAGCACCATTTGTCACTATCACATTTCAGTCCTTGTCTTTCCTAGCCCATGTTGATCCATACTTTCTTGTTGCTACAATGTGTTATCAATTACCCTGCAATAAACATGCAGACAACTGTTCCATTCCCAGACAAAAAAATAAAAAAAACCTCCCTGAGTACGAAATACCAGAAATCAACCATTCGCCCTTCATGTGGAAAGCCAAACATAGATACAGCACTTAACTAACTCCCACGGAAAATAAAGGGCAAAAGGTGAAGATGAGCCTCTTTACTGCTGAAACTTGTTTTTGTCTATTTAATTAGACACGTCTATGATGCCCATTGCTACAACATCTGTAGCAGCTCAAATACCATCACATTTATGAGCCTTTGCATAGAGTTATGAACCCACATGATCAACAACAAGCCAGCTGCCTTCTACTGTTTGGAAGACTGTAAAAGACCATCACTGACCTGACCAAGCAAATCAAGTGCTGAGTAAGTCTATGTTTCAAGTCACACCCTAGATCAGTGGTCCCCAAACTTTTTTTTCTTGGGCCCCTCCTTGCCAATATTAGAATGTGTCCATGCCCCTCCAGGCCAGGAATGGACTTGTGGCTGGGAATGGGGGCACCGGAGGCTAGGAACAGGGTCAGATCTTCCCCACCCCCTTGTGGGGGATGGCCCAGATCCCACTGAACACCCCTGATGTTCTGCTGCACCCCCTAGAGTGGCACGTCCCACAGTTTGGGGACCACTGCCCTAAATAATGAATTTCACTCATATCTTCTGTACCTGCAGTCTGAGTCACTGGGAAGAAGTCACTAATCATCTAAAACAGTGTTTCTCAATGGCCGGTCTATGGACCAGCACCAGTCTTGGAGATCTCCCTGACACAGTAGAGGAACCCTGAGATCTCCCTGACACAATATAGGAAGACAGTCCCTGGTATCAAAAAGGTTGAGAAACACTGATCTAAAATGTAAGTGGAAAGTCCCCACTCTCTCTGCAGCTTCGTGCCTTTAAACTAACTTAGACTAGGGGAAAAATTCAATACTACAGAAATCCTGTGCCATCTGTTTCCTCCAGTGACTACTCAGAAAATATTTGCTAGTCACATTTAGTGCTAACAGTACAGACTCCATGATGCACATGAGGGAGGCACAGGCACACAAGGATGAGACTGCAGCCATTCTCACAGCGACAGAGAGAAGATGCAGCTGGGCAGACTGGCTCCTGGTTTCAGAATCCTCTTTTGTTGGAATGCATTCTCTGGTTGATGTCCCAGCATAGTTTAAGTTTGGGCTTTGGTTTTCTCCTTAGACTATCGCTGCGGTTTTATGAGAAGTCTCTTCTTTGGTTGAGAACAGTAGGATACGTTCTTTGCATCAGATTCACCTTCCTTAACCACCGTATTTCTCTTCTTCACGTGGGGTCTGGTGGGAAGAGGCTTTCACTATCTTTGGGGTCACCGTCAACAGCTGATGTCCATGGACTGTGCATTCTCGTCCCAGCCTCACCCTCCTTTATTTCATCTTTGGGTGCAGAAATCTGAGAAAGAGCTCACTCTCGTAAGTAGCTCACAGTCTGTACATCGCACTTGTCAGTGGCAGACTCAGAAACCCTTACAATGTGCAGTGGCCTCTCCATGTGCAGGGATCACTAACAGTAGGCGCTAACAGGGGAAGTCAGTGAGTGCAATGTAGTAATAACACTGAGTATTCGTATCCCGGTGCCACGCACCCATCAGAGGTTACTGCGTGTGAACTGATACAGGAAATAATGCTGCTTCTATGGCATGCTATTGTGTCTGTTCCCCAACCTCAACAGGTGAAAAAGGTGTTTACGGGGATGAGGAAATGCATATTTAGAAGGGGTGAGGATATTAAAAATTGTAACTTTTCTAAATTAAACTTTCACCTGAAAATCCCCTTGTTTCCCTGCATGGCCCCTCTGTTCAACAGCTGGTGATCATGGAAGGATGTGGGGTTTTCCTGCTTCCTGCGGTGAACTGCACTTTTAGCAGGAAAATCAAACAAGCAGCTGGTTGGCTTGCAGTTTGCTTCTCTTTCAAGCCTTGCATTGCCCTTTGTTTTATATAAAACAGCAACCTTGGAAAACTGAGTGAGATTGGGGGCTGCCCAAGTGGTTTGATAAAAATTAGCTTGAGGCAAACACTTTTCTGTATGGTTCTTTTAAAAAATATGCCCCTTACAGCACGGAGTGAGTCAAGAGGGGCTGGTGTAAGGATAGCTTCTCTGGTTTATGTCAACTTGAGAGAATCCTCAGCTGTGCATTTAGGGCAGATTTAAGTCCCTTTATGCTGATCTAGTAGCTCAAAGGGACATTTTCAGGGAGAGGATTGGACCCCAAATGTAGTCAGATTTTTAATTTTTTTTTTCCTCCATGCAAAGACAGGTTCAACCAAAACACAGCACAAGTTTAAAACTGCCTGAATATATTGAGAGTTGGCTTTTCAAAAGTGCTCAGCATTGGTCTAACCTTGCTCCCATTTGAGCAGCGCTGAGCACATTTGAAGATCTAGCTCTAGTGTAAGTGAGTCCCAGGGATAATTGCTTCTTAAACAGGAATGTGCTATATTAAGTGCTATCTATAGAGGGAACATGTACACTATATTTTCATAAACAAGGCATGTACATTTTAGAGCTATGTGGATCTCAGCTGCTTGCACAGATTCCTGTCAACATTCTGATTTTGATCCTGATGGATTTTCACAGTTGAGTTTTGCTTTGAGTTTCTGATTTGAATAAAGCAAATCTCTGCCAAAACCGCATCACTTCAAAACCCCATGGAACCATGAATTTGGCAATCTTTTGATATGGAAGCTGTAAATTGTGCCCAGGTTCACTTGAAACTGGGCCACAGTCCTTTCAGTTATGAAACACAGAAAAACTTCCAGCAAACCAGAGTGCCTAAGAAAGGGGAAAGCATGTGAGTTTTGTCTTGTTTGAGGTTTTGTTGGAAACATTTTGCACAGCTCTAGTGTTTTTCTTTAGCCTGAGTATTCCTCAGATATAAACATACAGCATAGCAAGACAATAGACACAAATCTACACAATCTTTAAGAAATTCTCGTTTTCTACTCTACAAGTTAAAATGGAATTTAACTCCATCTAGTAGCTCTAACACAGCCTATGCCCTATTAATAATGATGCACACGTCTCAGATTGGTGGTACTTGGTCTTGATGGCTTTAGATGCCACAGTTACAAGATAAAGATATGCATGTTTCAACTGAAGAGTAGAAAAGCAAAAGCATGTTGTAAATCACACACTGTAACTAAGAGCAGCAAGTCTCTTGTTAAAAAACCAGGTGATTCTGAGCTGCTGAGCATTAGATCTTTTGACTATGGTTCTTCTTAACAGACCACACGAAACTTTTAGAAAAGAGAAAAGTGTGAAAAACTATTTCAGGTTTCAAAATTGACACAAGCATAAAGCAGCTAAAAAGATCATAGAGTGAGCAAGAAACCAATCCAGAATCCAGACTTGAGCAAGCCAGAAATGTGAAGGTACAGCTAAGTTAAGGGAGGGATCTACAAACCAAACCTGAAGTCAAGTAAGTGGGGAGCAGATTCTAACCATACTAATAAATTAATAAGCATACCAGTATCACTGCACAGCCAGCAAGACAACGGTAGCCTAAAATCACTGAACTGAATTGCTTTTATTCATAGATAAAAAAGGCTAAACTGAAGTAGGCTTTTTTCAGCTTCTTAAAACTGGGATTTTGAACTTCAGGTGAGCTCAGAAGGGGACCATAATATAATGAAGCATACATCAGATATATCTGACCTGTCATAGAGTTTTCAGATGTACACAGCTGCTCTCTCAGCTTCTCCACATCATCCGGATGAACCTGCTCATAGAGAGTGCTGCCAAACCACTCTGACTGCGGCTGGTTCAGCACCGGAGTAACGGAATCTGATACGTAGATAACTCTCCCAGTCTCAGCTGCAACTACAAACAGGAACCCATCTGCAGCCTCAAGGATAAGATGTTTCAGTTCCTTGCAAAGAAAAGATTTAATTAGAAGGCCAGCAAGAAGAGAGAATTAAAGAATGCATCTGTCACACGACAACCCACAACACTTTGTGATTTGAATGACTGATCAAAGAATAAGTCAACCACATTTCCAATGCGGTACTGATACAGCAATGCATCCAAATTTGTTATGAAACAAATATTGTTCATCTCAGTAACTACAATATTTTTTATCTGATGATCTCAATGCACATTAGAACAATTAACTAAGCAGGCCTCATAATTCCCCTCTGTAATGGGTATCATTATAAAGACACACACAGACAAGGGAAATGACATGCGACAGATAATACAGCAACCTATCCTTATTAAAATGTTCTAAAAAATGTAACAGTGATTAAACCAACAGGATTCTTTTGAAGTGTAATATGATCTTTTAGATATACAAAATCTGTAAAATCTCATAAGGAATTTTATTCTTTTTATAATTTTTTTTAAACTATCCCTTCGAAATCTATAGTAAAGACATAACAGAAACACTTATTGAAAGATTATTATTCTCTATCAAATTCTGTAGAAGTTTTCCATGTGGAAAAAAGAGAGTCACTACTAACCTTTTCCACTCCTTGAATCATTCGTATGCTAAGGACCAGTTTTCAAACAGCCTCAAGCTGCTCTCTTTTTCTGCCCAGAACTCAATGCTCCTGCTAAAGAGCCCCTACCTTTTCCGTGCGCATAATGCTCGACTTTGCATGACAACCTCGGCATCACCCAACAGCTTCATTGGTATGTGCAAATTGTGGTGTGCACATATAAAAAAAAATGCATACCAACTTCGGTGGAAGCAATCACTTGCACAAAACTGGTTGATGAGAAGTGAAAAACTTGGCCCTATATTTTATTTCGGCTTACTCAGACTCCCTTCTTCATACCCACCCAAATCTGCTGCAACTGAAACTTGCATAGCAGCAAGTGAGGTTTCTGCAGCGTATCACTGTCTCTTTCACTGTCCCCTTTATTGTTCCGATCAAATAAGTCGCCTCTCAAATAAGGGTCTCTGAGTGCTGCTGTTTCAGAGACTTTTGCAGTTGTTATTCATGGTGGAGAAAGCATGCCTGAACAATGAGCATCTGCACTCGACCCTGCTGCCTACCTTTAATCTCATGCATTGATCTACACTGAAGTTTAGATAGCAAGTTATGGCTTGGGAGAAATTCCATTATGCGCTGGCGTGCACAAAACTGAATGGAAGGTGGATGGTACTGGGTGATAAGGAAGATATTTTAGTCTGATAAACTGATATCACTGCCCTAAAGAGTGGTAACCACTATCAGGAATACTGCTAATAAACTATCTCCTGACATGTATCTTCTTTTTTTACCACAGCGTCAGTGTATCAATTTCTAAAACACCAACTAAAAACCAGATGATTTTGTTAAAGAGGCCCACCTCCCTCTACATTAGCTGCAGCTTCTAGACAGAGGATCAAGTGATTCCATTTTAAATCCATGAAAACAGCTGGAGATACAGAAGGGTACACGCATTTTTTCTATGTCTCAACCAAAACGATACAATGAAAAGTGACTGGTCTGCCCCAAAGAAGAGCAACCAGGTGGGTGTGGTAACATCTTTTACTGGACCAACCTCTGTTGGTGATTGTCAAGCTTTCAAGCTTACACAGACATAAGAAGAGCAGTCAAGTGACAATGAGTCCCCCAGAAGCAAATTTAGAGAGACCCAAGATAAAGTAAATAGACATGAGCACTGAGAGGTCAGCAGCTGCTATTTGTCTAACAAACACACGTATTGCTTCGAGCCATGCTTTACATATGTAAGAACTTAACTGTTAAGTGCAAAAGTGTGTAAGTTACAGCCCTCCGAGTTCAACAGCACCAGCAGGCATTAGGAGTTTCCACTGGATAAGGCTGAACCTGGGCTCCCTTGAAATACCAGTTACATCATTTTTCCTATAGCAAAAAGGAAACTAGAGAAGAGTCTCAAGTTCAGATCCAAACTCTCCAATTCTGAGGTTTTACAGAGGGGGGGCCAGGGCCCCCACATGGGAGGGGGGGGGAGGGAAATGGGAAGGGCAGCTAGCCATATAGTTCAGATCCAAATCTGAATTTTCTCCAGATCCGTCTGTGCTCACACGTGGGCCCCTCTCACCAAATGAAGCAAGAAAAACAACATGAACAACTCACTGCCCCACTATCCCACCTCTCACTGTAATAGGGTTATTTGGCATGGAAGAAATAACATTTATGAAGCAACTACCTGTTCTGTTAGGAAAGAAGGCTTATATGCCCCATCCGTCGATTTATTTCCAGTGCCTCTCATAGACTTCATGTGTGAAACCGCCATCCGCAGAATCGTCAGCTTGTCAGGTTTACGAGCCAGTGCACTGCAGGTGGGCACCATATCCGACAGCTCAGTGATGTACTGTGTCATCTTATTTCTCCTGCGTCTTTCAATTTCACTGTGATTCTCCCTAAACATTTAAAGAAAGATCAAGCCAACAGACAAAGCAAGACGAGTACAAGAACTTCCATTTGGTATTATAAATAATACTTACACTTGTGTAGCATCTTTCATCCAAGAAGATCAAAGCACTTTACAAAGGTAAGCATTATTATATCCCATTTTACAGGTGGGACAATTGAGGTACAGGCCAGTTAAGTAAGACTTGCCTAAGGTCACACAGTGAGTCAGTGGCAGAGCAGAGAAATGAATCCAGATTTCTGAACTGCCAATTCCTGGCTCTAACCCTCTAGACAGTTATGCCTCAGTTAATTTAGACCAAGAAACATATGAGGTGCTGAGGGCTGTCAATGCCAGTTGAAGTCCCAACCGTTCAAGAGATTGTCTGTGCCTCCTACCATAAGGCCCTTAGTGAGATGTTGCTTGTAATAATACATAACCTGATCCAGCTGCTGATTCAAACAATGGGAATATTTCCATAGATTCAGGAGATCCGGTCCAAAGTAAGTAACAGTTATGACTAAAATTTTATAATGGCAATATAGACCCCAATCCTGCAAACTCATGCAGCAGACCTCAACCACTATGCTGGACCCCCAAGACCTCAATAAGGTTCTATATGAGATCAGATTGCAACCATATAGCAAGTAAATAAAATACCTAAAACAAATATTAAAAGGTGAAGTAGGTCCTGACTCGCTAGACACTGAACCAGTATTTATATAAGAGAACAACTAATTATAATAATAAAATAACAATGACAATATTCAACACTAATATCGTGTTTTTTATCTTCAGTGAAATTTACAGAGCTACCAAGAGCATCTCCACAATCGTCATATTTTACAGTGGTTAAATAACTTGACTCTAGCTACAAAGGAAGTGTGAGGAAGTCAAAGAAAGCTAGAGCTGGGACTAGAACTCAGAGGAGCTCTTGAATACCAATACTGCGCTCAGGCAAGTAGTGCATTAAAAAAACATTTTCAAAAACCACCACCAGAAGAGCTTTGGTTTTAGTTTGCCTTCCATAAAAGACATTTATCATTATAAAAGGTCATATCTTAAAGTCTTTTCTCCGTGTTTATTCAGTCAAAACTATCATTAAAGTCCATGGGAGTTTTACCTGACAAATAATTGAGTTAAAAACTGTGTAAAGGCTTCAGGATTGAGGGTGTGATTTTCAAAGAGGTCTAACAGAGTTAGGTATATAATTTCCATTCTTTGAAACCCCATCCTTAGTCTACAGACATTAATTTTCATGGCAAGACACTGCTCTTAGTCCACCTATAAAATTAATATTAAATTATGAAAAATGGTATCCAGTACATTGAAGGTTTTTTTCTCCACACTTCCCAATACCCTACAAGGAGGATAACAGACTCATTTCAATTTTATTTCCAAAGCTCTCAGCCCTTACAATAAATATATTACTGAGTTGGCAAACTGCACTTTAGGGTTTTTCAATTAGCAGCTGTCAATATCACATATAAATTAGGATCTGTGGGCCAGATCCTCAGCTAGTGTAAATCAAATAGCTCCATCAAAGTCAATGGATTTACATCAGCTGAGGAGCTGACTTATTGAACCTAGGTCATGTCTACACTGCCGCTGCAGCAGACATCAATGCAGCGGCATCAATTGAGCGGTTCTACACAGATGAAATTAGTCCCCCTCCCAGAAAGAAGGAAAGCAGCGTAGCTGGGAGAGCGTCTCCTGTTGACGTAGCGTCTTTAAGATGCTGCGCTGCGTAAATGTAAGTACGTCAACCTGAGATATAATAGTTACGTTACATAACTAGAGCTGCAGTGTAGATCAGGCCCTAGAAAACTACATTGCATTGCAGAGATGCATTTCTTTATTTTCTGAAATGGCGCCAACATACCATACCTGTAAAGTGGCAGCTAACTACAAGCATGGCCAGGACAAGCAGATGCCACTTCTGATATCAAAGCAGCTCCTTCCACTGATTTCAATGAGCTCAGTATGGAATTTTCTTGTGGGATTACTGATTGAGTCAACAAAATGTGAAATTGCAGATGACCACATGGAGAATCCACTAACACTCATCGGTACAACATGCGGTATTAGAAGAGACTAATTTATTCTGATTTAGGATAATTTAGGCCTGAATAACTAGGGAGTGATTCATGGAACCAGATTTAGCAAAACAATACTTTTCAGCGCCTTTTCACAACTATTTTTTTTTTAATTTAGGGTAGATATCCCAAGGTGCAATATTTTTCTCTTTGAAATATTCTAGTAAATAAGCAAGATCATAGAACATCTAGAAGAGTGGGAATGCATTGGCTTGTGATGCTGTGGAAGGTGTAGAACGTGCAGGATATCATATGTAGGTATTACATGTTGGACTCACTGTAACAGAATCAACAGGTTTTAGGGTTCTGTCTCCACGTTCACAATTCCCACTGACGTGAATAAGGTCCTTAGAGTAAAGCACCAATAGGTATACAATTCAGACAAAGCATATTGCAACTTCAGCCCTTAATGGTTCTAAATTACCATCTTTCCCTTTTGTTACGATTACCACCTACTTTGTTTACCACATTCTTTTTAATGGAGCATCTATCTGTTTCAGATTCTCGATGGTCTGTGAGTGAGTGATGTGGCAGCTGTGTTGGTCCCAGAATATTAGAGAGAGATTAGATATTAGAGATATTAGAGATCTGTGTAAACTCTAAAGTTTGTCTCTCTCACAAACAGAAGATGGTCCAATAAAAGATATTACCTCACCCACCTTGTCTCTGTGACCAAGTGAGTTGAATGACACAGCATGTTTGATGTAAAATGTATGTATACATAAGACCAAATGTATGTGCATCTGTGTAAAGAAGGGGAAGATTAAAGATGTGTTACATTATGAAAGTCCACTATTTTTCATGTTAAGAATTTTCACAGAAATGGTTCAAAAGTATATTATAGATATATTTTTTTAATTTAGAAATTTATTCCAGTACCGATCATGAAGGTATTTGGAGTGCTTTACACAGGGCTTGTCTACACTAAAAAAATTAAGTCAACTTAATTTAGATCGACCTACAGCCACTGTCGTGATTCAATTGGCGGTTGGTGTCCACACTACACTTCATCCGACAGTGGTGCACCCGCTCGCCAGGAGCGCTTGCACCAACTGTAGTGGGGTACTGACAGCCCTGTGGGGCTCACAGCTGGAGCCCCTGCCCCGCTGCTGGGTGGCAGCCCGAGTTGTGAGCCCCGGGCCAGCTCAATGTCACAGCAGGGAGCCTGCCAGCATGAAACTGACATTCCTGTCAGTTTCACGGCTCCAGCTGTGAACCCCTGCTGCTGCTGTGAGCAAGAGACAGCCCAGAAGCTGACAAGAATGACAGCCAACAGCCAAAATAAGTAAGGTAGTGTCTTCATGGACACTGCGTCACCCTAACTGCAGCAACATAAGCGCTGCGCCTCTCGTGGAGGTGGAGTTATGATGTCAGTGTAGTAGGCCACTTATTTCGGTGGAAGCAGCATTCTAGTGTAGACACCGACACAAGCAGGTTGATACAAACTACTTTACCCGACCTAACTCTGTAATGTAGACCAAGCTATAATTAAAAACAGAGAGACATGGTGAGTGAGGTAATACCTTTAACTGGACCAACTTCTGTCGGAGAGAGAGACAAGTTTTCGAGCCATATAGAGCTCTTCTTCAGGCCTAGTGAAGGTACACTGAGTGTCATAGCTAAATGCAAGCTAGAACACTGTTCAGCATAAGTAGTTCCACCATTCAAGGTAGAGTGGCCCATTAACACCTCTCTTTTTGTGCTAGTACTGCAGAAGTGTTAATGGGACACTCTACCTTGACCCGTCCTTTACAACATGTGCTATCTACTTAGGTCTTGTCTAACACTAGCGCTTATGCTGCCAAAACTCATGTTGTTTAGTGAGGTGTTTTTTTCACACCCTTGAGTGACAAAAGTTTTGCCAGCATAAGCGCCAGCGTAGACAAGCCCTTATACTAAACAATCTGTTCCAGCTTGCATTTAGCTGTCATGCGTGACGTACCTTTCCTAGACCTGAAGAGTTCTGTGTCTCT
The DNA here is from genome assembly GCA_007922155.1 of Mesoclemmys tuberculata. Taxonomy (NCBI): domain Eukaryota; kingdom Metazoa; phylum Chordata; order Testudines; family Chelidae; genus Mesoclemmys; species Mesoclemmys tuberculata. Next base: position 9,052,143 of record ML675644.1, read on the forward strand.
CGAAAGCTTGTCTCTTTCACCAGCAGACGTTAGTCCAACTAAAGATATTACCTCATCCAATTTGCCTCTCTAATATCCTCTAATAACCAACATGCCTACAACTGCATAGTTAAAAACAATCACATACAGAGACACCAAGGGACAACAGGCCCCCCTGCATGGAAACCGTGACAAAATCCAACATTCCAAGTTATTATTTTAAAAGTTTCAAAATATTATATTAATCCATAGGTCAACAAAGAGATTGACCAAACAAATAAACCTGACACTGCCCTGAAACTCACTAAATTTGAGCTTAGTAGACAGCAAGAGGGAACAACATGCTTCTTTTATAATGGTCTGATCCTGGAAACTTACATTCATGAACAAGTTTAGAGGATGGAGCCCGGGATTTATAATTCCTAACTGGTTTTCAAATAATGTTTTTGAGGGTATTAAATGTGGGTATTAGGAGGCTGATCCAAAGTCCCCTGAAGTCAATAGTGGGTGGAGAGTCTCCTATTGACTTTAATGGCCTTTGGATCAGGCCTCAGATAAGTAAACCCTACTGATTTGTGATCAGTCAGAACGGTATCATGTAAAATAAAAGGGCCAAAACGTATGTGATTTTCCTTGTTCCTACCTGGCCATCCTCTCTGCGTCAGAAGTACTTTGATCATCTTCCCATCTAGAAACAAAATAACCAGCTCTCGAAGCTAAGACGCACGGACTGAGAATTTTTGGATACGACTATCCCCTTCTTTTCTCTCAGCAGAGGATCTCTACAGAACACGCCTACCTTGCAAATTTTTCCTTACCACCAGAGATTTGATCATCATCATACCTATAAAGAAAATACGGTAGGTAAATTCAAAAGGCTTATACAAAACTAGAAAGTCAATACAAAGCAGAAGGCAAAGAAGACACTTGCAAGTGCAAACTACTATAAACTACACCATAAAAAGTGTGATAAAATGGGAATGATGGAAAGGAAAGGAAAAGAGGACTTTGCTGAAATTATTTGAATGGCCAGGAAACTGTTAAAATCTCTCCCTTTTTGTGTATTAATATGTAAAAGGTCAAAATATGTTCCACTGGTTTCACTTAAAATATTTGAGTCTTTTTGGTGTACTGCTTGAGAAAGTTATAAAGAACACCCATTGTAGAAAGCACCATTGAGCTGTTACTAACAGTAACCCATGAAACATTCCTGGTTGCACAGCAGTATCTTCTGCAGGCTGTATCTACTATCCATGCCACTCAGGACAGTGATGACACATACGCATTGTGGGAAGACAGAGACATCCAAGTGCAGCACGTTATTTGATGGACACCTTTGTAAAAAGCTTTAATACAGACACTGTACACTCCAGCAAGTGTTCTTAGTGAGCACTTGGGCTAGATCTTCAGCTGGTGTAAATCTGTCTAGCTCCATTCAAGTCAATGGAGCTACAGTAGAACCTCAAACACTTCCGGGAATGGAGGTTGTTTCTAACTCTGAAATGTTTGTAATTCTGAACAAAACATTGGGGTTGTTCTTTCAAAAGTTTACAAATGAGCACTGTTTTAATACAACTTTGAAACTTTACTATGCAGAAGAAAAATGCTGCTTTCCTTTTTTTTTTTAGTAGCTGACATTTAACAGTACTGTATTGTATTTGTGGGGTTGTGGTTTGTTTGGGGTTTTTTGGTCTCTGCTGCTGCCTGATTGTGTATTTTTGATTCCAAAGGAGGTGTGTGATTGACCAGTTAGTTTGTAATTCTGAGATGTATGCTGATTTACACCAGATGAGGATCTGTCTCGTTGTATGAGAAATTTACTGAATGTGGTGCAAATGTCTGTCATTTCACAAGGTGTATGTGTCACCAATGACCTCTTCTGGATGGAACGTCAGATTATTTTCCTTATGCATGGATCTCAGAAGGCTAAATATTATTACACATGTGCTACTACTAACCTCTCTAAAGTATGTATAATTATTGCATTCCAGTGGATGCAGCCTACAGAGAATAGAAGCCTAAAAACTACCACACAAGCCAGAGTATTCATGGGTTACTACCAGTGATTAATCAATCATGTTTCTTAAATAGGCATCCTTTCTGTTTATTGCCTGAACAATTTAAAAACTTGTATCTTCATCTCAGTGAATCCCATTCAAAGGTTATTATATAAAAAGAGGATATTTCACTAAGAAAGTGCTGTTAATGTGCTGTCAGCATGCTAAACTAAAGTGCACTTTACTTTTGTAAAGTTAACTTTCCAGAGACCTAAATATGTACATGCAATAAATAAATAATACAAATAAAATGAATTTAAAAGTTATAAGAGAAAAAGAACAGTTTAAAATGGGTTGCATGACACTTCCTCCCAACTCCCACAGCCCTTTTAATTTTCCAGGTAAATGAAGGAGTAAACACACACTAGTGCACATCCATGTGCTTTCTATTCTGTTCCAGATGAAGCAAAGCTTCTATGTTGCCTTCCACACCTGGTGCCCTTCTCAATGTCCTTCATCAAAGTGGAAGTCTGCTTTTGCATCATAAGCAATAGCAAAGAGTGTAGTGTCCTTCTCCATAGAAGTAGTGGTCAATGTTCATGTGTGTAGCTATGAACCCTTGCTAAGGTCACGAAGAATTCTCCCCTCCCACCCAAAATCTGGTTAAGCTCATGAGTTATACACAAAGGGCCAGCTCTTCAGTTGCTGTAAATGCTATACATCAAACTGGTGTGCCTATTTTTTAAAAAGAGATCTGGATGGATAAACTGAGGGTTGTGTACAGAAATATAGCACAACTCTATAGACACCTACTAGATGTGAGAGTTCTTGAGGCAAATATAGAGTTATGGTCAAGTGTCAAATACAGACAGTAAAACTTATTTTCTCTTATATGAAAAGGACTGGAATATGGTCAATCAGGTAGCAGGAATTTATAATACATGATGTTATATATTACAAATTAAATTAGACTAAATACTTTGGGTGAAATTCTGGCCCAACTGAAGTCAATAGGAGCTTCACCTCTGTCTTAAATGGAGCCAAGACGTCACCCTTTCTCTAGTGTTCTCCCAATGGCAGTCAGGGGCATAAAACTTTTTCTGAAAATACAGAGCATTAGTGCTTAAGAAAGGCCAATTTGATTTTCTATGTTGTGACTGTCTCCTTGCCATGGTAAATGCAAAGGCACCAGACATGGTTTGTTAGTGTGTGAGATCCTTTAAAGCTTCCACAGGCTACCCACGGAAAGTACATCATAATTAATAACCTTTCCTTTTTTTGAAAAGTCTTCAAGGGTCACCATCAACAAGTTTTTTTGAAAACTTAAAGTCTTATAACCACATTTCCTTTTTCACTGAGCCGCATTTCAATCCTCAAAATGGAGCTAAAGTCGGACTGAAGTGGCCCTTATTTTGCACTGACTATGCATGCTGTATGCATTCAAGATAAAAATTCACTTTTCCTATTTTATTTTTTCTCCTGGGATATGGTCATGTCCTGAAAACATAAAGGAAAAGGAGAGGTTCAATAGAGAGTGCCTGTGTCTCTAAACAGCATATGCTATTAAATGGGGGGAAAAAGGTATATGTTGCACTTTCTCCAAAAAGAGTACAGAAAAGGTCCTGGAGCATTAAACAATTAAGCACCAAATTCTATCTTCAGATGCATAAGCAACTGAATTTAACATTAGACAAGAATATAGCTCCAACAAAAATAAAAAGATAGCAAGACTCACAGGTCAAATTTTCAAAGCTCGCAGGACATGGGTGTTGTCGAGCAAAGTGCATGTGTCACTATGCTCACAAATCCCTATATTTATGCACAGATATCTGCATGCCCGAGTCAGCTCAGCATACTCAATATTTTACTTCTGTAGCAACTGCCTGAGGCACTTAAAGTACTTCACAGACAAGAACATTCACATTTTTAAAATGCCACTCAAAAATGTGGACTGGGATAGCTTTTCTGAGAGCTATTGTTGACCTTACTAGGTAAGCCATGATATGGTTCTAACACAATATCACTGTCCGTATTAGGTGGGAAATCCATTCTAGAACCCGATTAGAGACAACTGTGAATGACTGCTCTCATGGTTTGTGTAACTTGAGTAAAAACCAAATAGCTGTGGGCTTTTGAGTATACGCGGTCTGTCCCATATTTGTCTAATGGGAAACTGCAAACAATGTAACCAAAATTGAAATGAAAAGTGAATGGATGGCAATGTCACAACTTTTGTTTTTACTTATTCTATTGTAATTGTATTCTATTTATCTATCCTATTCTCTGTTTTTGCGTTCTATTCTAGCCAACTTTGCTGTTAAGTTACTGCTAAAGATACATACACAATATGTTAAAAAACTAGGATCTGGTAGAATATTTTAATTACCACACTTTTAAAATATGAACTATCATAATCAATATAAATCTCATTCAGACAACAGAAACCTTATTTTCAGTGGCAGAAAGACAAATTCAGCACTCGAGAATAACGGGAGTTCATTTCTCAAACTGGGAATAATGTAACTAAAAAGTCGCAAATGTCCTCATCGAGTTTCCATGACATATGTAATGTTTCGTGTGATGATGGAGAATGCAATAATTACATACGTGATCTGAGTGTTTTAAGCGAACAATACAGTAAGGAGATTCAGCTGAAAAAATTTGTCTATCAAATAGTTCCTGTAGGGCTTGACACTCTATGGGCTGAGATCTAGCGCTTATCAACCTATTTGCTGGCTATTCTGTGCCAGGACATTGTTGCCCAATTTGCCAACACAGAAGATGTTGCCAATGCAGTTCAAGCCAATCAGTTGGCACTGGGAGATACCAAATACACTTCAGCCTATGTGACTGTAGTTTTGTCTAGTTGTCTTTCTGCATTGAAAAAGCCAATCATTTAGCTAGGTACTTATAAAAGCTCACCTTGAAAATTTGCTGGGACCTTCCCCATCTTCATCATCAAAGTCCATTCTGAAAAAGAAAAATTTTAAAATAAATCATCATTATTTAAGGAGCCAAAGGTTAAATTAACATTCTGTCAACAAAAATCAGCACTGCTGCTATTTTATTTTCAATTTTAAGTGTATTTCAATGGGCTTTAGGTCAGGCTCTTACATACTGAAGTTCTCAGTTATCCACATAATAGAGATGGGGGTAACATCCATACAGACTTCCCCGCACTATCCCACCCACATGCTTTTGCCCAGGTCTGGAAAGTTCACATCCAAGAGAGAGAGGGAACAGTAGGCCAATCTGTACATCCATTTGTTTCTTGGCCTCTCTGCTCAAACTGGCTGCCATTAGTCCCAACTGATTGCAATTGTGGTGGTTTTTTGACTTGTCCTCTAGAAACTAAGATCACCAATCCATTTCACACAGGTCACAGTCAGCCCTTAAATGGTAATGCCTTTCACTCACTACACAGTTAGACTAGATTTAAATGAATTAGTGACTTTTAGATACCCCAAAGCTATGTAATACTACTATTACTCAAAACACACAGTATTTTTACATCTGTATGTTTCTATGCTTCATAAAAGGTGGGCAAGCGTTGCTATCCCAGCTTTACCATTGGGGGAACCTGTGGCATAACAAGTGACTAAAGGCCTGATTCAGACTGTACAATGATTTTACCAATGTAATCTTATTTACTCTCACAATCAGATCCAATTTACACAAATGTAAGTGAGGTTTGAGTCAGGCCCTAAGTAAGCGTCTTATCCATGGTAGGCATTTCATTATCATTCCTTCAATTAACAAATCATACTGTAGTTTGGAGGTGTTTAAACCCTTTTTGTGAGGCAACATGAATACTTCTAAGTTTTCTAAAACGGCTGACTGCAAGAAGACTTAAGTAAACTCCAGATTCCATACACCCTAATGTTCTTTATGACTACAAAGGGCATAACTAAGTTATAGCTAAGGCAAAAGAAAACTGCAAAGACTATTTAGGTGTTCACATTAAAAAAGGTTTCACTGAATAAAAGAAGATTTTTTAAACTGAAGACTAAAAATAGAAAGTACAACACAGTGAGTTCTGGGGATAAAAGGATTTCTTTGAAAATAAAACAAAATATAAATGATGAACTATGTAATGTAAGGGCCAGACAGTATCAGTGAATACTACCTTACTTCTTAATTTTATATCAATTTCCCTATGCCCTCTAAAAGATTTCTTTGGATGGCAGTAATCTACATACAATTGGAACAAAACAGAAAATAACCACAGGAAGTGAAAATCTCATCAGAAAAGACACAGTACTACTTCCCAGATAAGCGTGTGCGCATTTCTAAAGGAAGTGGTGATGAAACCACTTTCCCACAAGATCTCATAGAAAAAACGTGGTTTCTATATTTAAGTTGGCTGAAGCATGATTTCATCTGTGTTTGCATTAAAAATTACATTGCGCTCTTCTAATTATCACCAAGTTTTGTTTCAGAATCACTTTCTATATGATGAATGCTCATTTATATTTTTGTGGAGCAACAGTGACCTCCGGCGGCCAGAAAGGCTAGCTCTACAGAGATGCCTGTTTACGACTAACTCACAGCCCATCTAGTATCCCTAACAATGCTGCATTCAGTATGGGGCTCTCCAAAGAGTCTGAGTTTGCTCGGATCAGCTGCATGGGAGATATTTCTAACAAATGCCATGTTACTTTGTTGAAATTGTCCTGTGATCCTCATCCCTTCAGTTGATTTGGACCCTTTCACCTATGCTGTCACCACTGACTGAAGTCAAAAGAGCTCCATAGAGGGACAGGGGTCGGTCCCCGAACAGTCAACTGCAGGAACATTGTCTATAAAGCAAATCCTTCCCTACCTCATTAGCAACTGAAGCACAATGGAGAGAGAGTCAGGAATTTACAACAGGTGCTGCACATTCCCTGCCCTAGAGGAAATCAACCGGAGAGAGATGGGTCAGGGCTGGAGGATGCTTCATTGTGTAGCTCCTCCAATCCTTCCCCTTGTGGAAAGGTATGAAAGGGACGTTTTCCTTGGTGGGTTTTCCCAAATCCCAGCCAAAACGCACTCAGGTTGGGGGTTGAGAGCTGGATTTTTCCATGAGCATAACGTTCCAGCGTTAGTATGTTTGGTCCAATTTATTATTACTGGAATATGAAAACCTCAATAACGATGTATAAAGGGCCTGATCTTGCAGCCCTTAATCATGTGACTAGCCCCAACAGAATAAGTAAAACTAGTCATACAAGTATTTATCCAGGTAGATCGAGCTGAGTTCTTTCAATGATAAACTCTTTGGAGCTAGAGTCCCACACATATGTATAACAGCACCTACCGCACTGTGGGTGGGCTACTGGAATGCAAATAAATACATTTAGACATGTATATGGGGCTTATCATGGTAGCACCTGAATGCCTAGAGCTGTGGTATCAGGCTTTAACATACTAGACTTTAACATATGCAAATAGCTGAGTTTTTATTCCAAATATAAAAACGCCTTTTAAAAAAAATAAGGAATTAACTTCATAGAACTCTCGTAAAAATGCTGCACAAAATTAACATTAATGCTGGCCTTTGTTTTTAAGATGAGTGCACATCAGAGACGTATTAACTATAGGACATGAAAAATACTCTGATCATCTTGAATAAAACAGTGGGTTTAAAGTAAGTGATGCTAACTGGCTGCCTTCCACTAATGTGTATCATTCAGAATGAGGCAAACCCCAGAAGATAAAGAATCAGTTTTAACCTTTAGCATAACACAGCACAGCATGTAAAAAATATTCCAACAAACTCACCTTACCCCAACAGACAAGATCCTCTATTCAGAAAGAGTAAATTGCATGTCAGCAATACAGCAGAAGTAGCTTTCAAGAAGACAAATGACATCATTTCAGGAACAATATCGTTTGTCTTCATTTAAAATTTCCATTTAAAAAAGGGACTAAAAATATGCTATGCTGGGTTCTCATACTGAAGAGACAAGAATAAATTTTGTTTTCTTCTTTCACACAGTATTCAGCTGTTGTGAAAAAGCTGAATAGTAATAATTATAAAATACAGTAACATTCATTCAAGCAAGAAGCACAAAAGGGAGATGGGGGCAGGGTGAGTGGGGAAGATGGGGGGAAATGGATTTTAGGTAATGTTTAAAAGAGATGGCTTGAGGTGGCTATCCCTGAGGGGGTGGGTGGAAAACAAAGTTCCACATCCTTGGGCCCCATCACAAAGACAAAATCACCTGCTAACCTGAGGCTAAAAACCACTGGAGCCCTATAAAAACAGATACCGAGAGGAAAAAAACAAAAGCCAGAAGAAAGAGACCTGAAATATGGCTAGGGCCTACACCAATAAGGGCCTTAAAAAACAGCAGAGTAAAGGAAATAAATTTAAATAAGTCTGCATACTCTGACTGCCCTCATCAATGGAATATCTTATGCATTTCTACCTTTTTTTATTCCCCACAAAACATTTGGCATAATCCACAGAGAGGAAAAATATATTTCCTAGCTGTCAATGGAACAGAATCCTTACCTTGCAGAAACACATTTTGGACAGACAAAGATTTTAAATTGGTATACATTCAAACCCAAACAACAATTATTTTACGAGAGTGCATCAGCAATTGTAAGTGAAGAACAATTTTCAAAAGGACGCCAAAAGTTGGGAAAGAAGGCCATATCGCTGGCTGCATTCTTTTGTGTTTGATCTGAGGCATTCATTTCTAAAGTGCCCAAGGAGTCAGGTGTTCAAGGATGCATCACCAGGGAGTAATGAAAGGACTAAATGTTAGTTACAGTTTTGTTCAAAGAGAAAGTACAATGTATTAGACACAGCAGGAAGACATGCCGGACATTCTTTCCCTCAAGGTCTGAATACATAGACTGAATAAAATGCTTTCCTCTCTCCCACTTTAGGGAGGGCCTTCTAATCTAGAACGAAGATGCACTGATACAACATTGCCTTCTGTGCAGCAGCAAATACACAATAAACAAGTCAGAGAACTTTTATATTCAATACAATTGAAATAACTCACTTTTATCTTTTCTCCCGTTCTCCTGCATGTAAAAGATAATATGTACAACGGCAAATTTAAAACTCGGGACCAACTTCCAAGTCAATATTTTATATAACCAGCAGACCTCGCTTTTAGCATCAATCCTTGGCAGTCACTACGTAGTAATTAGCATTAGTAGCTGACCTGGCTGCCGCTCAACAGTGAGATCATTTGTCTGGTCACGTCAGAGTCAAAGACAGTGAGACGCTTTGTACAGTAGCCATTAAAAAGACATTAAAGCTTTCTCTCTTTTAATAGATTCCAAGGCTCGAAGGGACCACTGTTATCATCTTGTCTGACCTCCTGCATATCACAGGCCAGAGAACTTCCCCAGAATCTCTCCTAGAGCAGATCCTTTAGAAAAACATGCAATTCTTGATATTAAAATTTTTTTAGCATAAGCTTGAAAAGGTTTTTGTGTTAAACAGTGGAAAACGGACTGTAGTTTTTTCAAAGGGATAGTTTATGATTTTATAAGATTAACTGCACATAGTTCAGCATCGGTGAAGGGGGCTTCCATATAAGGCAGATAAAAGGAACAGATCACACCAGGGCTCCACACTCCTCATCTCGCTGCCAATTTAATTCCAGATCTAAAACAAGATCCAGATCCTCCTGTTTTTACTCATATGTGGACTGGGACCAGCCCTCCAAGCTATGGTCTCTGGTATTCCCCCACAAGACTATTAAAATTGACGGAACACTTTGGCTGACAATCACAAGAAGAGAACTCACAGGAATTGGGTCAGGGTTCTCTCAGGGGATGCCCCTCAGTGGAAGGATCTTTACTCTTGATGAGCCCTTTCTTTGTCATATTTAAGGGCAAACATAAGACAGACCCATCTACATGTGTATGCCTTCCCCTAACAGAACAGCAAAATCTCCAGGAAATGATCTCCTGACCACCAGCTGCACTTCATCTGCCTATGAAATCAGTTATGTCTGGGGAAATAGAAGAAAACATTTTTCCTCTGTGAAACCCTGAGGTACTTCTACTCCATGGTGAGGACACCCAGATATTACAATGAGAGGGGCCACAGTAATACATATGACAAAAAAAATACTGTCCTTCTTAGGGCACATTAGGAATGAGCAAAAATGATGCATATAAAATCACAATTTCCTTTTCCCCAGCAAAACCTCCAGCCATTTGAAGACATGAACTTGAACCAAACCTTTCTCAGATACTGAGACATTTTAAGTTCTGGTTTCCAATCAGTCTCAGGATATGACAAGCCAAAATACCTCAAGATACCTGCTGTAGTTGTGGTTTCTACACCTACAACAGAAAATGGTAATACTATACTGAAACTTTAAGTAGAAAATATGTAGCTGTGAGATTCTAAGCCGATTCTCAGACTGAGTAGGTCTGGATAAATTTGCATACACAATTAGAATCACATCTTGCTCTGCTTATTCATATGAAAAATCCCATTGAGACCAATGGGGCTACTCATCTGAGCAAGTTTTATATGATTAATGGTTTCAGGACCGACCCCAGAATTTTGGACGTTTAGCCAGTCTGTAACTCCATACCCTTTTGAGGCTTGCCCACCACTAAACAAAATACACACACACACACCAGCAAGTTCAGTCTTATAACATCATTCATCATCATACAGGGTGAAAAGAAAACCCAAAACATAAGTAGCCAGTGTTGTGCCACTGGTCAGTACATGTAGGCATTTAATTTATGAATGCAAACAGTTTTCAGTTTCACCTCTGAGAAAATGAAATAACTTACCCAGAACGCCTCTTTCCTCCTCTAGCAGGTATGGATCCTGCCATTCTCACCTGTCCTGTTGCCATCGGTGCAACAGGCAATGTCACCGATCCAGGAATATCTGAAGCCATTTCTGTGAGACAGAATAAAAATCACCTTATCCACTATGAAAGCTGCAGCCAGTAATAATGATGTACAGTAGGTGCTTTTAAAAACTATCAGTGCAGAGAGATCTTCCTTTTATTTTTAAATGAAGACAAATCCATCCTTTGTGGTTTAAGGACGATACAAATTATGGTAAAGTCACTACATTCACGCAATAGCTTCAGTTTTGTCAATGGCCACCCTGAGTGCAGTTGGAGAGAGAGACAATCACAGCATACAGAAAGCTCTGTATTTCATTTACCTATTAGCTCACTGTACTTTTGCTGCCTACTGCACAGAGCTGCCAATGAAACCTACCAGACTTTCACAATGCTTAAGTTTTCTTGCAGAAGTACTGAAATGAATTAAGTGATAGTGCATAATTTATCCAGATAAGGCAAGCCAAAAGTTTAAAATATATTCAAATGCAGTTTGAAAAACCTATAGAGTGGTAATTGTGGGCAGCCAGGAATCTAGTGGTTAGAGCAGAAAATTGGACCTCAGGGAGATGCTATTTACATTCTGAATCAGTGTCCCAACATGCAAGGCGCTATACAAAAGTACAAGACGACAGACATTTCCTGAAAAAGCTTACATCTAGGTTCTTATTCATATCTCTATCAGTGCCTCTGTGTGCTACCTTGGGCTAATGTGACCTCAGTGCCATGCTTTTCTAATCTGTAAAATGGGGATATTGACACTTACTTTGTAAAGTGTGTTGAGACCACAGAATTTAGAGGCTTTTTTATTATCCACAGACAGCAATTGGATGGGAAACGTTTTATTATACTTCAGAATGAAATACATTACTCTGTTTTTCTATAGTGTATTTCTTTCCATACCATAGGTTAAGTATACGTATGGACTTCGTGGAATCACTATAAATAATTTAAGAAATGAAAAATTCTCTCCCCCTCTAAAGCATAGATTTTTCACAGACTATTTGCTGTAGCATGTAACTGAGATACACCAATTTATTATTCTTCCCCTCTCCCAAAAGAGCTGGTAGACTGGAGCTTCTGAAAGGATAGAGAGGGACGTGGTGGTGAGAGTGAGCAATACCAAGAGAAAAAAGAGACTGGAAAAGAAAAAGTGTTCTCCGCACGCATGCACAGGATCTACAGTGACAGGAGCAAATTTGCTGCCGTCAATTCGATGTCTCTGGATCAACTGAGTGGTCTGTGTAGACCCGCTCAGTCGATTCAGCAATCGACCTAGGAAAACCACCCCGGTAAGTAGTGTAGCGCTGTGTCGAAGGGAACGCTGTTCCCTTTGGCGCAGCGCCATGTGGACGGCGTGCAGAGCAGATGCATCAAAGTTGATGGGAGATATACGCAAGTGATTTACGTCACTTGCGTATCTCCCGTCGACTGTTGCCAAATCCGGAAGATAAGTGTAGACCGGGTCCCATACACCCTCACACACACAGAGCACCTCATTACCCCCTCCAAATGCATTCTACTCCAAAATTCAACACTAAATATTAATTCCAATATTTAAAAATTTTTATTTAAAAAAACATCATTTAGAACCACACATATCAGGGTTGGCAAAGGCATCTTTGGTCACCTGGTCCATCCATGCATTGCTGTAGCACCATTTCTAAGATCTTTAGTGGAAGTTTATTGCTTTGGAGAATAAGGATTGAGGGTTGTTCTCTTTTTTCATTAGTCAGTGCCATATCCACAAGGTTCCGTAACAGAGCGAAAAACGTAAGAGTACCTCTAGAGGGGGGTAGTTGAAATCCTATAATAAGGGGGTTCTACAGAAGTGTGCATAAGGAAGGCTATTACAGAGGTGAACCTACACCAGTTTGAGGGACATGACATATATCAACCCTAAAACACAGAAGAATTTGAGCCTATGAAAATTTATTAACAGAGAGCAAATTAGTCTAGAAATCTTGTTATTTTTCCCAACATATTAGCACCAAAAAAAGCATGACAGGGAAGCAGAAACCCATTGTTTTTAAACATTTTCTTTCATATCTGAAGAGTACTTCATTCCTGACATTTTATAAAAATCTGTTACACAATAATGCACATTTTCAATCTCATTGTTTCTGTTCACCGCTGTTAGGAATTTCTTCTAGCACATTTATTTTATTAGCTGAATGCCTTTTCAACGAAGTAGCAACAGAGCAAAGAACTTAAAACAACATGCTTCAAAAATGCATTCAAGGACTTAAAAAAAAGACATGCCTACCGTATCATAAGACAGCCATAGTTTGTGGCATTTAATGGCTATGACATGCTCTATATATTGATGCAGCACATCAGCCTATTTACCAATATACGTGTACACATATTTTATATGCACACAAATGCGCTAAAACATAAAAGCTAAATCACTGTTTCTGAAAATAAGTTATCTTAAAGCAATACTCAGTTCCTGCCCTAAAAACCCATGGCGAGTTCTGCAGCTATCGAATCCTGGAGAAGGGTAAGGTTTAACTGTCCAGCTGTATAACAAATGCAGAGAGGGTAGCAATTCTAAGGGCCAAGACTGAGACAACAAACACACCTCTGAAGGGAGCGTTCACTACCTAATGACAGCATCATTACTATATAGAGAAGCCTCTAGCATTAACACATCTGACAAGGGGGCACCATTTCTGCATCACAGTATCCTGGGGAGCAAAGGCTACATAGATCTCCCCCAAAAACATGCACTCCAAATTCTGAGTACATGGAAACTCCATACAGGAGGTGGCCAGCAACCTATATAGCATAGATTCCAGAAAGTCTGACTTGGAAACTGGTTCAGATTTGAACTTTTCCTCAAAAGTAATTATCTCCATCCCTGCTTGCCAACAGTCACCCCGCAGGATCAGAGCCTCAATATTAATGTATCTCCTTCACATGCTAGAAAGCAGGCCCTAGGGCTCCACAAAGAGCAGGGTGATTAGAAGTTGGATGGATCAGAGAAGCAGAAAGGACAGGAACATGCAGCCCCACAGAACAATGTGCTTGTCTGTGGAAGCCACAGCCACAAGGAAAATGCGACTGGACAGCCTGCTTTCTCTGAAGCTGGACCTGCTGGCACAGACGGGCACAAGACACTAAGCTAAAAGGCTTGGAGATGCCTACGCGGTACTGCATTAAGGGAGACCTACAAATACAGAATAGAAGTAACCTGGCAAACAGGCCATAAGAAAAACTGCTGCAGGGAGCCCTCTGCTGTGTGAAGGAAGGACAGCAGAAAAAGGGATACCAGAAAATCAGAAGGGGATACCTGTCAGCAATCTAAATTACATCAGTATAAACTTGGAGCTGCTCCATGGAGGTAAACTGAGTTATTTTGGTATAATGGAGATCTAAATCAAATCAGACCTGAAAGCGCATGGGCAGTTTTAATGCTAGCTGTGAAATGGAAGTGCTTGATGCGTTGTACTTGTCAAAAAATGCCAGAAAGAAAAAGTTCTGACTTGTACACAGCCACATACACAGTTGATACTGTTGACGCAGACAGAAGTATTTCATCAGCAATGTGTATTAAGAAATGAGCTGGTCTCTTTCCTAGGATGGGAAGACTTCTTTTGCCAACAAAAATAAGGCATATCTAGCATACACAACACTTATTTAAAGTATGTGCATAGAGAGTAATGGTTAAAGTGCAATATGTACATTTAATCCAACCTTGAAAGCTGCCTAACACCTGGATACACTAAAGTGAAAAAAATCTTTGCAAATACTTTAAACAGCTTTAAATAACAGTTTCTCAATTGTAAACCATTTTTAAAGGTAAGACATTTGCTTTTGCATTGCAAATTCACAGAGTTACAAAAATTTCTGCAGGCATAAGCTTTCATGCATCTTGCATCTGACGAAGTGGGGTGCAGCCCACAAAATCTTATGCCTGGAGAAATTTGTTAGTCTTTAAGGTAATACAGAACTCTCGTTGTTTTTGCTGTATACAAACTAACACGGCTACCCCTCTCTATCTAGAACAGAGGCTGAAGACATCTTTTCTGCCACTCCCCTACCAATGCAATATGGCTGTACAGTATTTCATTGGTGTTGCATGTTGGTCTCGCCAAAGTACTCTGTGGTCTTTTGAAACAAAGAACGTTTTACAAAACCTATGTTGTTGTTTTTTTAAAGTATTGATAAATTCCAGCTCCAAATAAAAGAAGTTTCATATCTGTCTCAGCTTTCATAATAAAGTTTGAGACCCATGTTATTATTTATAGACGTTACAGCTTACTGCGCAAAGTGAAACACAAAACTAGGTAAAATTTTATCTGAAGGTTTATTCAAAAGAGATTTGTAAATATATGTATGCGATTTTTACAACAACCCATTTAAATTCTTTGTACTGCTGAGAATGATCTAGTGTGCTATCTTCCAGTACAACAACGGAGAGTCTAAGCCTCAGTGATTTTATTGCAGCAAGATGACTGGATTGGACTGTAGGGGGGAAATACTGATTTTCTTTTCTTTTTAGTTAGAATGTTACTTACCAGAGATGGGCCCCTGGACCAAAATCTCAAATTCAAACATCCCACACGCTTCTGAGTATTCAAACTGCAGATCTGGATTTGAATTCTGAAACTTTAGCTCAGCTCTAACACAAGACACGCTTATGGCTTTTAGCTGACCAGCTGCACATCTTTACAACCTGCGTCATCCAGCTGAAGAGAAGATTCTGCTACTGCAATCAGAAACCTCTGCTTTTTGTGATGCACTGAGATTCCCAAAAAGGACACTCTCTCGCCCATCTAGAACGGTCATTATCCAACATTACTTTCAATCAGTGTATTACAAGGTCTTTGCTCCAGCCCAAGACATGCATGACCTGCATAGATAACACTGGCCCTGATCCAAAGCCCATTGAAATCAATAGCAATCCTCCCACTGATTTCAATGGGCTTTGGAGCTCTTCAACTTCCAGACCTTGAGAGACAAGTGTTACATTTGCTATTAAATATTAGGGACTACTGAGGATGCTCCTTACAGTGTTTTTAGTCATCACAATTTATTGTAACATGATAAGTTGTATTAGAACTAAATATCAATGTATGACTAAACCGGAGAGATTCTAGTTTATAAATATAAATGTTACAGATGTGACTGCCAGTCCACAAACTGACTGAAATGCCAGCCATCTCAGAGTAAATCTTAATCTAAGCTTAACACACAACATTAAGAACATGTCCTGTCCCTTGAACTGAAACTGGTAAACATGTTTTAGATGTTCTACAAAGGCAGACTCTAAAAACTTCTTTAGGTAACGGACAAATACAGTTTTCCAAGTCATGAAGAATTAAGCTATACAACCACTAACAGATCACAAAGGGGTTTTACAACCTAGCACAGGCATATATAAGAACAAAATAAAATCATATTTGTGATTTCAGAACTCGCCAGGAGAGAAAACAGCCACCATGAAGAATATTTCATAAAAACACCTACAATAAAATCTAATTGTAAATTTAGTCACATCATCACTTTGGCATGTTAATTATAGAGAAAGAAAAAATCCAGGGAAATTCCACACAGCAGCACAAATGAAAAATAATACAATTATTTTACCACTTTATTAATATTATTATGCATACATTCCTTTAACAGATAGGTTAAATAGACAACAGATTGGAAAAATTTAACCATTACATAGGATATGCAAAAGAAGCGATAACCTTTAAACGCTCTTAACTCAGCGCAATCATATCAAACAAGTCTTAGATATAATAAATCCCACCTTTACAGAAGAATTTCTTTCCCGTGACAAAAACGTTCTTGAAAGAAATGTTATCCGCATATGAGAAACATCAGAAACAGCTGGGAAGAAATGCAACTGCATTGGTATTCTGCTCAGAAAATGTCATCACAGATCTGTTTACCTTAACTGTGGACCATGATTCAGCCAGCAACCATCTTGCATACTGATCAATTTATTTGCAGCAAAATTACTAACATTTTCTATATTAACCACATAGATTCTGGAAAATAGTTAATAAATCTTTTTAAAAAAATAAAAATATATAATAGGGACACTATTTGGTTACATTTTTCATTCCAGCAAAATGCATTGTACTTCATGGAGCTTCTCCTGTTATTCTACTGTGCATAATATGACATTATATTATATACACTTGTTAAAGGGATAGTTGAGGTTTTTTTAAAGTAAGAGTTTTAGGATTCACAGGTGAAGGTTAGTTATACCTGAAAAATGTAAAACCACGCAAGTAAGTATGTGATTCTTAATGGATCTGGTCTGCAGCATGTATGGCAGTATGCGCAGTCCTGGAAACTTAAGAGTGCAGGACAGCTGGGGTATCATTAGCAGTACTTCAGTAGCATTAGGAGACAGCAAAGAGTCCCTGCCTCAAAGAGCTTTGGCCTGTGTTTTGAGGTACCTCAATTTTTGGGTATTCAATTTGAGACATCTTAATGGGGCCTGATTTTCAGAGGGCAAGTACTCAGCACCTTTTGAAAATCAGGGGCCTTAATGGGGTCTCAAGCTGGAGACCCAAAAAACGAGGTACCCCAAAATCACTAATCACTTGTGAAAATCTTGGCCTATAATGGTCACTTATCAAGTGAAAGGATACTTCATTCTAGAGGCATGGATATGAAACACTACTTTTAAAATTAAAAACAAAACCCGCATTATCAAAGCATGAAGCTATTTATGTGGCAATTTTTGATCTTGGATAGGAATATACAATTCCAACTGACTTCAGTGAGCATAATGAATATGTATCCGAGGGCAGAACCTGGCTCAACTAGTGTAGAATGTTATAGGATACCAAATAAACAATGTATCAGAGCCAAGCTCTATAATGAAAAACACAAACTTCACTTACGAAACAGCAATTTTAGATAGGAAACTGCTTTACTTTGTAAAGACGGGGACTTAGCATTTTTACTATTCTACAAATATTACAGCAGATTACCAAAAATAAAAAATAATTATCTAACACTTAATGTACACTTTACGACACTGTCCAAAGGAAATTAATTATTTTTAGTGCATTTTTAGAAAAGATATTTGTAGATTTAAACTGAGATATTAGGTGCCAAACTTTTAAATAAAATGGGTCCATGTGTAATTCTACACTTACATTAGCTCACATAATTTCTACAATTGCACATACATTTTTGTATGCAGCCTGTGGCATCTTGTCCCCAAAAAATTTCGGCCCTAAAAATGCACCCCTTGTCTATGCAACAGCGACTTCCGCTCATGAATGAGCATGCTGTAGGTTTTTCCAAGTGTACCACTTCTGCATACTGTACATAACACCACTCAGACCTGAAAATAGAGCTTTTTTCTAATCTGGGAAATATTTCTAATTTTTGCTTTAAATTATATTAATAGTCCAAGGTTTTCAAAACTGCATCATCCAAGGCCAGGTCTATATTAGAAACTTATCACCATGGGAACACTGGTTGTGTGTGTGATTTTTGATGATGCTGTATCAGCAAAAGCCCTACCACAGACACAGCTACACTGGCATAAAAGGGCTTCTAACAGCATAGCTTACTTCACTTGGGAACCTGGAATAGGCTATGCTGCCAAAAATGCTCAAGTGCAAACCTGGCTGGACATTTTGCAGTGAAGGTTTGATCCAGCCCACGGTAACCGTCATCAGTCCTGGTGACTGTGTGAAATTAGAGGGTTTCTTTTTCCAGCTGATAGGTGTTTTTCACACCAGTAAACTGGGGAAGTTGCCAACCAAAGAAGCAGATCAGTACTGCCAATGCCAGGAGTTTAAAAATCATGAGTCAGAACCCCCTCACACACCCTCCCCGAAGTAAACATGATATTGTCCAAAAAATTATGGAGTTTTTCAAAAGGATAAATCACAGGCTGGGCGGGGGGAGACTGCCTTCTGGATTTTAAACTCCCTACGTTCATCCCCAACATCTCTGTGATGATTAAAGGCTGAAGATTCAACTTTATTGCACAAAAAATGGGTGCACACATATGTAGGCACCAGCACCCACGTGCACTGGCTTCCCCACCTTCATCGCTGATTCACCTTCATCTCTTCTCCTATTCCCACCCTTTTCTCCTCACTCCTGTTTTTTTCATCCCTCTCTTCTTAGCACATTAACAGCTTCTAGCTAGGGAAAGGAGGCACTTCTTGCAGCACTCTCCAGCAGATACGAACAATGGGCATTGTCGACAAATTCCAACATGCCATGTCCCGCCCCCATGGTTAAAAGAGAATTTGCTTGGACGCCAACTGTTAGAAGGACAAAAGGATAAAGAAGAATCGTTAGTGCTATTAACCGTTACCCATTCGTGAGTGTAAGTCGGCATGAGTGAGACTGTGCCTGAGTATTTAACACTCAGGGTGTGTCTTCACTGCAGAGCTAACCTGGGCTCTTATTCAGTTGTGACCCAGATTTAGTGCAGCTTTCTGAAGGACCGTCCTCATTCTCCAACAAGACAAAATAAAACTCAGAATTAAGACCAGGGGTACGCAGAACTCTCTTGGGTGATCAGCATCAGGGCCTGAGCACTTGGGTGAGCCTAGCCCAGGTGTGAGCAAACCACTCTACAAAGCTCTACTCGAATTACTGTGTCCTCATTGATGCTGCACTCCTCCATGTGTGGGACTTATGGGGGCACATCCCATGGTTCTTAGCACTGAGATAAGCTGAGCCTCTATGATTCTTTCCCAGTGAATTGTGGGAGGACGTGTCTATCTTTCTACACATAGAGAGGCGGTTGAGGAAAGGTATTGGAGGACTATCAGCACTCAAATGGGCTACCCTGTGTCCTCACTGCAAAGCGGCCAGGTTACCAGCCCAAGTAAATGCAGCACCCAGGCTTTAGCATATATCCCCACCCCCAGGATAGGCCAAGCAGCTTGGGTTAAAAGCTGCACTAAATGTGGCCCACAGTGCTTGTGTGGATGGGAATAGAGTTAAGGGCAACAACCGAATAAGAGCCCAGGTTCACTTGGCAGTGAAGACATACCTTGAGTACAAAATATTGAGGCTCACTCACGTTTACACATACTCACAAATAGGCACCTGCATGTGCAAATCAGGTAGTCCTATCGCTAACTACCCAATCTGCATTCTCAAAAGTCAGAGTTTCACATGCAATTCACTGGGCAATTTGCAGAGCGGCTGCAAAGCTGGCTTTGAAAATCTGTCCCTGGAATTGATCGAATTTTTAAACAACAGGGGGCCATTCCTTAGCTTGTGTAAAGTGTCATAGCTCAAGTTAATAGAGCTATGACAATTTACACCAGCTAAGCCTACGTCAGCACATATCACAGAATATATTACCATTCATAAGGGATGAATATTTTCTACCTTAATTTGTCTAAACAACAAAACTAGGACATTCAAGATCTTTTGAGCAATTATTCCCTGTTTAATATGGATATTAATCACACTGTACAGTATTAAATCATGTGATGTTCCGTTGCAAAAAGATTAGGATCCTCACACAACGCAGAATTTCCATTTAAAATAAATTATCATCCTCCCCCTCCCCCAATGATATTTTGAATGTGCTTAAAATAACTGCATAATTACAAGCTACCTGTAAGAACCAGAAGACAAAGTTCTTCCAATAATTATTTTTGGTAAATTTTACGTACTCTATTAGAACTAACAAATGCAATATAGGATTGTTCCATCATGTATGCAGGGCCATAGCTATAGAATCTCAATTTTATACGTCATGACTTTACCCATTAACATAAAAACTGAAGCAACATAACAAAAACCCAAATTGTGCAAATAAGCACAAGGAGGAACACCAAGGAAGTGTAATGAATCGTCTTCAATTTTCCCAAAGATAGATTGCCCTCAGTCCATTAATTCAACATTTAACATTTTCATTTAGTTTGTTTATTTAGTTTGTTTTGGTTGGCACTGCACCAGGAATTCACATACAGGAAATGTGTTTTCCTTTTTAAAATGGAACACTTAGTAGATGAAACACAGCAAAACAGCTGGCGGTAAAGTGGAAATTGTAACATAAGAATATGCAAAAACTAGACATAATATTGCATTCAATATTAAAAAATTACACAACGTCCAAAGACCATCACTATTTATTACTTGAAAATGATGGACGAGATTCTTATCTCTATTCCACCAGTACATAAACAGCCTCAATGGAATTACTCTGGATTTATACTTGTGTAATGGAGTTCACAGTCTCAATGTGAGGAAAAAAAAAAGTATTTTACTGTATTTTGCTGAGATCCAGACTGTGCCCAAATCCTGCCACAACTTTTCTACGATCTGACATTTTTTGTCTAGGTAGCAAAAACTTCTCATGTAGGCCTTCTGTCTCCAGTCTTGATTGCTGTAATTACTTGTCCCTCTTCCCCAAAGCCCACCTTACTGTCTTGTTGCATCCCTCCACACTATTATATCATGTTTGAGATTACCTGTAGGCTCTTCTGAGAGATTGTGTCTTGTAATGCATTTGGGAGGATGTCTAGCAAACTTTTGGCCTTTGTGATAAATAAATAATAATTGTTCAACACTTTATTATTCACTATTAGACTTTTTTTTTATCCACCCATCTTTAATTTATTTATTAGAAATGAATACTTCAAATCCGACCTTTAACTTTTTATCTTAGTCAGTATTAATTACTTTGGTCAACAGAAGTTGATTTAGATCTCTACCAAGAGCCAGTTCTTGATCATTTAAATCCAGAGCTATATTTTTCAGATCAAGGACTCAGCTGTCAGTTTCCAGGAATTATTTTACAGCTGTCTTTAGACTATTTATGGTGCTATAAAGAAAAAAATAAGTCAGACCAATATTATTCAGTGCTGTTCCAAAATTTAAATCATAACAAGATGACAAAACATCCCATTCCAAGAGATGCTGAGTGCTCTCAATTCCTATTAACTTCATAAAGCACAGTGAATAGTAGTAAACAGACAATGAATTAAAGTTAATGGATAGTAAATTTACTTAAAATGTTGACTAGGACTGATTTTAACAAACTATGGCAAGACACCAGCATTCTTGGGCATCTAAACCTTTTCCTTGCTCCCCCTAAGCTGTTATCTCCACCCATAAAGATACTGAAATCATATGAAAGTTTTATTTCATGAGTTGAGACACAGTAGGTTCATACTTTTGTTAGGCCAACTACAATGCAAACCTATTGCCAAAATGTCATGAGTGTGGAACTCAGAGCAATTTTTCTAATTTTAACTGTCCCCTAGAATTGGGAGAATGCTGCCAGCTGATTTCTGCCAAATAATCGTGTAAGTTTTTTAATGAATTTCCTTTCATCATGCCTGAACTCCTTTTATAATTGCTTCACATATGCATCCTTGCAATCCAGTTTTACTGGAGTGAATACTCACAGAAAGCCACGTGCACAAGTATAGTAGACACCAAACTTTAAATTTTGCTCGCTCACTAATTCATTCTGAGAACCAAACAATATCATGTGACTTATTTTATCAATCATAACAGAGTAGAAATAATGAATACCAAAAGTCAAATACGCAGAGAAATATTGGTAATCCATCAAGCGAAACCATTTGCAAACAATTCATTCATCTAGGAACTGAACATATAGTTTTGATGAAATCATAATCCACTTGCAACTGATCAAGCAAAAAAGACTACCTTTACCATTTAAATTACTTGTTGGAAATTACTTACTTGCATCTTTCAAATGATTTTGTAACTTATTTATTGTATCTGCATAACAAAAGAAGCATGTGCTCTGTGGATGCATAACTTTTAAGTTTCAATCAGACTACCACACTGGGTTTATCAAATACTTAATGATCGACATATTTAGGGTATCAGTGTGCACGCTTAGTTAACTAGGGCCTATTGTATTAAAATAATTACTGTATCATTAAACAATATTTTACTGACTGTACTAGTGCAGTGTTTCTCAACCTTTTTGATACCAGGGATCAGCTTCCTATACCGTGTCAGGGAGATCTCGGGCTTCCTATACAGTATCAGGGAGATCTCAGGGACTTGTGGCAGTCCATGGACCAGTCATTGAGGAAAACTCAAGTGTCTGCAATCCTGCTTAGTCAGCAAGTAGGGGACACTTATTTAATGTTATGATGCTGAACTGACCTTTTCTGTGTTTCCAAATCCCTAATCATCATCGTAAACCAAACTGAAGAGAAAATTAAAATTCAGTTGCCAGAAAAGTCACTCTGCAAAAATGACAGTTGGGGTTCCTTACTGAGTCTCTCCCACAGAAATTCAGATTGAGGTTTCTTAGTCTACAAAGACCACCCGCCCCTGCCCCCACCCCTGCCTCTCCTCCCTGAACTCCAGTTCTGTAAACTTAGCCTGGGTTCAAAACTCTGTGTCCTTTTGCCCCCTACATCACCACCAGTAAATATAGATTAGAATTAGATTAGATTCTAATTAGAATTTAGCTGACAATTTTTCTATTTTTAGTCTATTTTTCAATGAAGCAGGAAGCAGAAAACAATCCAGATCCCTTTTCCATCATTGTGACAACATTAATAAAGAGCAGATCTGTTTTAAGGTGCCATTATAAAAGATATTTTTCTGACCACCACCACATTTTACCAAATGGTATTGTTAGGCTTAGAAGACTTAGATTTTTTTAATAGATAAATGTCAGCAAACGTAGATTTCACCATACACACACAAACTGACCCAAAAAAAGTGTTTCTATCAATCATAATCAAAATTTACAGAGAGACAAAGTCAGAAAAATGTTGCTTAAGAATTTATTAGAGCTTGATTTAAGGATATTTACTTTGCACATTTTGAGATGTGATGTTGACAATTTATGTTTTAATGGTTATAACACTAACGTGAATCTCAATGTCTATTGTCACTAAATGATGACCCCCCCCATCATTTACAGCAACTATGACAATTTAAAAAATCAAAATTGAAAAAAATGCTTAAAAATAAACAATACTATCCATTAAATATTATGAAATAAAAATCTAATGCTACCAAGCCTAGGTACAGTCCAGTCTACAAACCACAGGAAAGAGCTGGGAACCAGAAAATCATGGATTCAAATGTGACTGACCTAAATCATCTAAAAAAGGTATTTCAATATTGTCCCCAAATTGCAGTTGCTAGCATTTAGCGATGGATTCTTTCAGTCAGACACCTAAATGGAAATTCCAAAACACTCCATTCTACAAAATTATGTGCTCTAACATCACATGTATCGACTCCTTTCAGTGGCTTTGGAAATTATCTAAAAAAACCCTGAAATTTTCTGCAGATGAAAAGATTTGGCCAAAGGAAGATGATTGTTTTTCTGCCCTTCACTGCTCCAATGACATTTATGCTGTTAAGAATGCCAGTCTCTCTCCCATGCTGTCCCATGTGAAAAGTGACACTGGTTTCCACACAGGAAAGATTCTAATCACCCTAAATATTAGCACGCTGTGGAACAGGCTTCTTATAGCTGAATATGGTTGAAACTAAAAATCATTTTATAATATCAATAATTTTGTTCTATCACCTTGGGGGAAAAAATGGATAGAGTGTTTGTTCCAGGTCCAGATTCTCTGATGTCTCTCCCTTAAAAGCGAGGTAAGTTTAGCCTCAAAACTCCTTTTACTATGTCAACATTACGACTTTTATCAGTATAACTTATGTCTCTCAGGGGTGTGAATAAGCCACCCCTGGGCAATGTAAGTTACACCAACCTAAACACCGGTGTGGACAGCGTTCTGTTGGCAGGAGAGCGTCTCCTGATGTTGTAGCTACTGATCATTGGAAGTGGATTAATTAAATCGATGGGAAAGCTTTCTCCTATCAGCTTAGAGCAGCTACATGAGTGAGAGTTTACAGCGATGCAAAAACAACACTTCCAGTATTTCCCTCTCCCCCCAACTATTAATACTTGTTACGATCAAGTTCAAATGCAATATAATTATGTGCATGCATATACCTACATCCCCTAGGGCTGTTCTCTGGGAGAGTTTACCCTTCTCCATCTCTGTGGAGTGGTGTCCTAACTCGCTGTAGGGCATGCAAACTCCTTAATGTCTGGGAAACAAGTGACTGCCCCACAGACTCCTTCAAACTCCCTTAGAGCGTGGCAACAGCAGTCTGCAATTCTCCCAGCCTCCAACAGTTTTAATCCTCCTCTTCTCCAGTGGGGTAAGGGAGTCTGGAGTCTAACTCTAACAAACTGGCAAAGTCCCTTGGACACCATCCTTACAGCAGGCCCTTCTGCTGGTTGTGCTGCTCTGCCACTGAGTTTTTCAATCTGGCTCCCCACTCCTTTATTTACATATGGCTCACCTTCTCATTGGTTTCACTCAACGAGTGACTCTGGGTATGTCTTGCTAGGCTCCTTTCCCACCATGGAAATCACCCAAGTAGCTTCAAGCAACTAATGAGCATGCCTATTACCTGTTACACCCAACCTGTCCCAACACCTGGATGATTCGGGTCCATCAAGCAAAGTCATGTCACCGCCACTGAGGAAACCTGCAGGTGTACACAGTCCCCCAGGAACCACGCATCTTTATATTGTCCATCTCAGTACTTGCCATAGAACTCATGGAACATTTTCAAGGTGACACAGTTGGTCAAAAAACGTCAAGCACTATCTCAAAGGTGCTCTCAAAAATGAACTTTATAAAACAACATCTTGGTTTGCTGACTCTCAGGTGCTCTCATCAGGCTGAAATTTATTTTCCTGACCAGTCATAAGGGTCAGCATCCACTGACTTACTCCATGGGTTACTATTCCACTTAGGAACTTAAACATTTTCCATTTCCAAACAGGATTTTTCTAGCTGACAGGACTTTAAGGTCATCCTGTTTTCTCAGAATTAAGCAGTGTTCTCACATTACCACCAATAACAAAGATCCTGAACTCAGAAGGGAGCTAGCAATTTTGTTGATCATGCATGAAACAAAACAAAATCCAGCTCTTACTTCCACAGCTGTATTGGCTCCGCAGGGCTGAGAGAAGTAAAACTTGTTTTTGTCAATAAACAAAACAAATGTGACTCAGAGGACACAAAGGGGACAGTTACCCGCGGTATCAAAGTTCCATTTTTATAGCTACTTTTATGACTGTAACCACTTTCCAGTGGTTACTGCTACAAGCGGCAGCTATAGTCAGTGGACTGTACTGACCTCTTCCATGTGACAAGGCTATGAGCTTTTGTAAAACCCTGACCCATGTCAGGTGACTGGGGATAGGAAAAAAAATACCGGGTACCAGTCTCTTAGCAGCTTTCCTGTGTGACAGGACTTTATCAGGATGAGAGGTTACACTGGATAACACAATCAATGATGATAGATCTAGCTGTTGTTATTCCTAATTATTTTATATTGCCATAATGTCTAGAGGCCTCAACCAGAATTGAGGTCAAGAGATTACTTCATCCACCATCCTGAAAGAATTTGACCCTGATTTTTAAACATGGCCTGACCTCAGCTTCTGATTTTGCACCCAGATATAACAGTGGGTGCAATTTTACAAGCACACAACATTGCAAGTACCTTTTACTGCACTTGGACAGTTACCCACCTGACTAGACAGTAATATGGCAGGTGGTATAAAATGCATCTGTAATTATTTGTGCCCCCAAATTTGTGTTCCTAGTAATTTCTGGGAACAAAACTGGCCATTTTTCATCAATAGATTTTTCATTTATTGTATATCCAATAGAAAGACATTTTGGTTTTTTATCCCCAGTAATACAACGATGCAGTATTTTAATTCTTTGCAGCATCAGTCATTTCTTGGTATGTCTCATCCCATAAAATATTTGCATGTCAGTGACAGTCAAACTCTACAGATATATTTTGAGTCTGCCAGTAAGCGAATACTACTGTTAAGTGTAAAGAAACATTTAAACAAGCATGTGCACCAGTAGCAAAGAAAAAACAACAAGTTATAGTGTAATTAACATATGAATGAAGAGCCAGTTGTTAATTGCTATCCGTTCCAGGCTTTCTGTATGAGTAATTTACCGTAAACACCTTACAGTTCCTATGCTAATAAAGTCAACAACTAAACACTTCAGCTCTCCACTGGCTTTATTAGAGAAAGATGATAACATTTGTATATGATTTTATTTGTCAGAGGTGTTTGAAATTTAGTTAAGGAAAGAACTGTCAGAGCAAATCTGTAATTTAAAATGCAACACTGTGACCTGTCCTTGAGCAAAATAGCAAAATGTGTGTGTTCATGGAGGGCACAGCTAACTTAACAGTCCCTGATCTTGGGCCAACTAATAAGAACACTGCACTAAAACAGTGCTTTCCATGGAAGGCAGTGTAGTTACTGGTTAGAACAAGAAAGCCTCATCCTCCCTTAGGGAAGATGGCTAATTCTTAGAGATGGGACTTTTTAAAATGCTGTTGAAGCGCTTAAGAGATGCAACACTACAAGGCAAGCATTTGTTTAAATAACTGTCATTGAGAAGTGGGAACACTGCTGAGCATAGCAACTGTTAACTTTGCTAACTCTGGTAGTTACAGTAAGTAGTTGTACAAGATGGAAAGGAATTCAAGTAGTGAGGAGGCAAGGAGACGAGAATAAGAGAGATCTGGGCCAAGAACAAAAAGGCAAGGGGATCAGGAAAAAAAAAAGAAAGAAAAATGGAAAAAGCAGACAAAAAGTGAAGGAAGATGGGATTGAGGAAATAGCTTCTTAAAAGGAGAGAGAAATTTGAAGAAAGTTCTCTACCTCTGGAATATGAAAATGTTTCAGCAGTACTGTATCTAGACTTACTTACAATGCAAAGGATTTTCCTATGGATGCAGTATGAAGGCCTCCTTTCCCAAAGAAATACTGGTATCTCCTGGATACCAAAAGGAGCTTGTAGATACCTGAAGATTATTTTTAATGTATAACCCGGATACTGACCGCCTTCAGCAATCCACATAGCTTGAGTATCATTATGAAGGGGTTTCCTAATAGGCAGATCCTCTGTTGGTGTAATTGGGTAGAGTCCCGTTTACCTCAATTTGCACTGACAATCTGGCCCTACATGTCCCTGTTGATATTTAGAAGCAGACATTCCATTTGTTATGAATCGCTATTCTAGTAGCTTTTTTGGTGTAAAAGGTTGCACTTACATTTAGTATCAGGAAAAAGAAAGCAACTCCAAACTGCATAAGCAGCACTGCACCGGGGACAGGGAGAAAAGAACAAAGGATATATAGTGAGAGATGGGACCTGGGCCACAGAGCATACAATCTAAATAAAAATAAAGACGACAAAGTTGGATAGAAACGGAGTCATTTTCAGAGGCACAGAAGGATTAACTGACTTGTCCAGGGTCACACAGAAAATCTTCAGCAGAGCCAGATCACCTAAGTCCTAGTCCAGTGACTTACACACAAGATCGTCCTTTTAGAACTGTTGTAGTTTTTCCTTATCTCCCCAAACCTTACAATATTTTTCTTACTGAAATAAGAAAAAAAATCAGCAATATTATCTCTATAGCAAAACTGTTTGTTTTTTTTATTAAGAGGTACAGTGAAACTTTAAAGCTTGAAGCATCATTCAAAATGAACCATCCAATGTTTTAATTTGCATATACAAACATCCTGAAATCAAAATTGTATTTTGAAATTCATCCCTTGCTCTAATTTAGATATATCAGATAGATATATGCTTTTAATGCAAGTGATTGCTTTGTAGACAGTTTTAAAATTAAAAACTGTATTACAGAATTGAGTCAAGAGGCACTGGAATAAATACATTGTGCTATGACTAGACTAAGGACCAATTCAGTAGAAGGAAAGCTAGGAACATCACAGGAGATCTTCAGTTTAACTAAGCCTATTAGCTAATGCTTGCTCACAGGGCAAGCTGACAAATGTCACACAGAATAAGCGTATTGGCAGGAACAGAACCCAGATCTCCCACAAACCCAGTCTTCCTTGCTTTCAACACAGACCAGGTGAAACCACTTAGGCAGGTGACACGATACTTCAGTCACCAGAGTTGTGGTCCTTGGCCTCTCTGCCTGCAACAGAGCCAGAGGGCTTCTCTAGACAAACAGCGTGAAGCAGTCTAGGATGTAAATCTACCCAGCCCTATCCTGGTGTGCATCAACTGTCCAAGTGGACCTTGCTGCCCTGCACTAAAAGCTAGATCAAAGCAGACTAGGAAAGTTCTCGTGCTGAAAGTCCACATAGACAGCGCGGGGGGGGGGGTTTAATCCCAACATCCTGGCTCCCCCCCCCACTGCCTGCAGGGCAACTGCTTCGTCCACTCCACTCTCTAGCCCCCTCACCACCTTCCAGAGGGCTGTGTATGCATGGGCACTGGGGCTGTGTGCACTGTCAGCGTAGCAAGTGGAAGCTAGCCCCCAAAACTTCCCCGTAGCCTCTCAGGGATCCCTTATCCCTGCTCCAGGGTTGTGGTGCGAGTAGAGATAAGGGACCCCCCAGGGGTACTGGAACCCACTGCACCGCAAGCCCTGGGGATACACTTCCCTGCTCCGCAGCCTGGCTGGGTGGTGTGTTTTTTTCCTCTGATAGCTTCATTTTATATCAAACTTTGAAACAGACAGACAAAAATAAACAAAACCCAGCCAAACAAAACCACCTTCACTGAACATCCTGTTTTAAATATGCAGAATTGCAATGTGTCATGTTACTAGTTTGACAACCCTGGAGACTGATGTCCTAATTATCCTCAGTACAGGAGCACCTGGGCACTTTCTTGCCACTGTGACACAGCCTAGAGGTGTAGAGCCCAATTCTCAGATTAGATGGTAGTTCAGCATAAAGCCATCTCAGACCACGGTCATTCTACAGAGACAGCCACCAAAGGACCTAATTGTACAGTTTGTGTGTGCTCCTTAGGGCACCGAGTATCAACACCACCACCACAGTTAAGAAACCGAGTGGGCAGTAGAGTTGCCTCACAGTGTACAACATTCCTAGGGCTAGTGTTGACATTCGGGGGCACTTTGTGATACATTTACTTTGAGATATGTTTACTCAGGTCTGTGCACTGCAATGTGGATGCCAGAGCCCTAGGGTCGAGCACGGTCAGAAAATTCTTAACCTAGAGTTAAAATGCAATGTAGATGCTCAAGTCCAGGGTTCCCTGACACAGGTCAGCTGATTCAAGTCCCACTTAGGCTTACATTGCAGTGTAGACATACTTTTTATGCATGGTAGATTTGCACCCCAGCCTGCCATTCACTAACTTTTTGTCTAAACAAGCCAAGCTAGTGTTGCCAACTCACACAATTTTAATCAAGAATCTCATGATATTTGCTGTTTTTCTTGAAGCCCCAGCTCCTGGAAATAAGTGATTACATGAGAAACTTGGCTTTAAAAAAATAATATTTAAGATTCTAGCCCTCATGGTTGCAGAGAAACTCAAAATGCAACTCAGGTGCACCCAAGAATCCACATTATAATTACGTATTTATTTTAAATGCCATGATTTTAAGCCAATCTCATGACTAGGGGGGCTGACTGATGAAGCTTTGAATTTTGGTAACTGGCAATGTTGTGATGCAAGCCATGGTGGTGGCTTTGTACCATAGACATTTAGGCTCAGATCCTCAAAAGGTATTTTGATGCTTAAATCCCATTGATTTCAAGCCACTAGAAATTGGATTATTCAATTTATTTCACACAAGATGACAAACAGCCCCAACGTGGTTACAACTTTCAGTTGCTACCAAACTGGAAATGAAATCTCCTGAGCGATCCAGATCTCACTCAATCCCCAAGGGAAAAAAAAATCAAACATTTATTTCATTAGGTAATTTATATTTTCATAGTATCTTGGCTAACACGAACATCAGTAGAACAGGAATTTAACTTTTGGTTAATTAGCTATTAGTTAATTAAATTTGACTTGAAAGTAACAACGTGGACAAGCCAATATTCTAAAAGTGATATATTTCAAAACAAAGAACCAGATGCAGTACTAAGTGCAGACTTCATAGCAAGCACCATTTGATGACAAGCCTGCTCCACCACCACAGTTTTTAGTTGTTAGGTCCCATTTAGCTTGTCTATGTTTAATATGCCAATCATGTACTATGAGGAAATAAATTATCTTTGATTCTTCATGACAATGAAAATGAGCTTTGCCCACACTCGCAACCTGCTTCACAGCTTTAGATAATCTGGTTAGTCACCCAGACCATGACAAGCCAACAAAATGCCTCTACCACAGGGCCAATACGCCCCCCTCCCATGATAAAATCTGCAGGAGCGGGGGAAAAAAACAGATTTCCTTATGGAATTTCCCCCACATTGTTCTGTCAGTGGGGTATACAGTTACACAGACAGAGAAATAAAGAGCAGAATGAGCTGCAGGTTTCTCCCCCAAGGTTCACAGGGTATGTCTACACTGCAGTTAGACACCCGTGGGTGGGCTGTACCCGCTGACTCAAGCTCTGCTTTAATTGCAGTGTAGGCCTTCCAGCTCAGGCTGCACCCAGAGCTCTGGGACTCTCCCACCATGCAGGGTCCTAGAACTCAGGCTCCAGCCCGAGCCTGGACATCTACACTGCAGTTAAACAGCCCCACAGCCACAGCCTGAGTCAGCTGGCATGAGCCAGCCACAGGTTTTTAACTGCAATGTAGACATACCCAGAGAGATTAGGGGATCCATTAAGAAGCTTGGGTCCCTGGACAGTATTGTTCCTTGAGGTCACATAATCAAGGTTTCCTGGCTGCTGCTAATCTCAGCACCTTCCTTAAGGCGGGTTCCCCACCACACAAAAGTAGGCCACAGAAAAGCAAATATAGCAGCAGGCTGTATTTCCTTTCCCAGGTAACTTCTGTGGAAGAAGATCACGTTCTGCATGGACACAAGGTTCTGTGCTATTAGATCCCAAGTAAGGAACAAGGCTAAGATCATATTTAAAATCGGATGTATCTACAATTACAGAATACCTAGTGTTTCCTTTTCTGATGTTATGTTAATGTTCCCCATATCATGGTAATTTTCTTCCACAAACCTAGAATATGAGTAAACACACATATTATATGACAGCAACAGATTCATGTCCCGCCTAACTTATCAGCTGTTATTAGAATAAAAAGCTAATAATATCAGGAATTATAATAATTAATAAAGGGTCATCACAAATTAATTGCTCCATTGTACTTCCCTAATACTATGGGCCAGGTCCTCAACTGGTGTATATTGGCACAGCTTCACTGAAGTCAACTTACATCACCTAAGGATCTGGCCCAACACAAATACAGCAATGAAATCCTACCACTGAGGTTACCATAACACACTGCCAAATTTGCAATGGTTTTCTTTTCAGTTTGTCTGCACTGCTTGGTGATATATCTAAACATGTTATTCTGTTGTTTGTATTATCACGTTAAGGCTACAACGGAAACCAGAGCGAAGTCTTTATACCACCATATCTCCTAGGGTCCTTGGTCGATCAAACATGGTGCTACACTTCTCTATTTCTGTGGCTCAAAAAAGACTTACAAGTCAATGCAGTAACTTTCACACAATAATTCAGGCATGTAGTTTACAATTGGCAGTAGGTAAATATGCCTTCTGGCTCAGGATGTCTGTGCTTGAGGCTAACCTGTTTTAGCTCACAAGTGAAAAGATGTCCTGTCAACTCAGCCCCATCACTGGGGCATACTGGTTCACGTCATAAAACCACTATGCAATTGCTCACGTTTCAGGATAACTGGCAGCCTACTTAGACAAGTCGAGTTTGACAGGTATTTGTAAACCTGGCTGGGACACAACGCACACCTTCATTAAGCTTGCCGCCTTCCTGTCTCACTTAATTCCAGAATGCATCCCAAAATGGATGAAGTTTATTTGAAATTCCTCGTCAGTTGCAGCATGGAGGTACATCACAAGGATCTCTACACCTTTTAAGGCCTACTTTGCGGCTACATAGGTATCTATGTGAAAACAGTGCAGCCTCTAAGGCCTGATATCTCATCTCCTACATGCCACAGGAATCTTTGTGACAGTCACCGACAGGTCAGTATGGAGGGTATTGAAGAGGGAGGGGCCAAAGATCCAGTTGCCCCAACAAATGGTGTAAGTAGCATTGAGACGCTGTGGCCCTTATTTTATTTTGTAGCCTGACGTAGTGGCTGGAAGGAAGGATGTAATCTTGCATCCTTGACCCTAAACTTGGGAGGGTGAATTTCAACTGCTGTTCACATGTGCTAAAGCTCACTTACTGTGGCTCTATGTGGGTGAAGTGAATTTCATCTTTAACGCATAGGATATTGTAGGTTGGGAGCTAAATAATATTTACTTAATAACCTTTCATCAAATATTGATTTTCATTCAATATTTAAAATTCTGAAATTAAAAATTGATCTTAAGGGCCAAGCATCTGATTCTAGTCAACGAACACATGAAGCCAAATGCTCACTAAGTCAAATTCATTGATTACAATTCCACTAACTTCAATGTGAATACACGAGAGTAAGAAGAGCAGCATTCAGTCCCAAGAACATGGGTGAAATTCTGCTGATCTTAATCAAGCAGAACTCTTATTGCAGCCAATGAGGGTTTAACTAGACCACACTGAAAACATAATAATTTGGCCATATATTATTAAACTATCAAAAACTAGAATCAAAACCACTACATATTTTTGTAAGCGTGCCACTCATTTGCTTGGAGCCCAATATAATTTCAACTGTCCCGTTAAGATTTAGTTGAGGATTTATTTTTTAATTAAGCAAAACACACTTTTATAATATATACATTGACAATTTGCTCAACATTGCTTTACTACATGCTGCATTCATTTAAACAATAGCAGGCATCGTATTTTATGGATGCTGAATGTATTTACTAATATTTTATTGATTTTCATTTGATTGCAGCTACAGTAATGCTCCAAAGAATGACCCCACCAAAAATCCAAAACAGGAAATGTTTATGAGTTCCTTCTATTGACAAAAATGGTTAAGAAATGTGTTGCTACACCATCCACAAAAAAAACAAACCACCCACACAAAAAACACCAACCACAGGTAGGTTGGTCAAGATGTCTTACTTAATATTTCTGACTCCAAGCAAAAGTTTTACAACTCAGTTATACATTCACCCCTCAACATTGCCTCCCCTCTATGTACATATTGTTAACAGTGGAAATTCTGATCGCCTTAGCTATAGCAATGCTAAAGAAGGGCTGCTCAACACCTCCCTGTAATGATCTTATATTTCATCTCATATGCATTTCGCTCTTTGTGCAGTATTACTGCAACCTATTTTCTGCTCACAAACTGGTATTTTCTCTTCCCCCCACTTGACTGTTTATGTTCGGGTAGAATTTTAATCTTCACCACCTACCCCAGGGAGTCGGGGTAAGCATGCTGAGTTAACTGTAGGGAGATGGGCTACTGGAAACGGACAAGGTTTTCTTTAGAGGTACACAGCCCTGGCTAGGGAACGCTTCGGTTCAATACTGCCTTACGGCCACAGATTAAAGAGTGAAAACGGCCCCGAGCCTGAAACAGACAGACTCTGACACCCATGAACTTTCCACCATTGTTCTCCACCCACAGCAAGCTTTGGACGATGCTGGAGAGAAATGACAGCTCTCTCCATCCCGGGGAGCGGCCCCGCAGGAACTGGTCCAGGGCCGCGAAGGCAGACGCACACCCAGGGCGAAGGAGGTCTCGGGTGCCTGCCCTGCCCCGCACAGGCAGCCCGCCCCGATCCCGCTCCCTCCCAGGAGAGAAGGGGGCGCGGGAGAGCTTCGGACCCCGGCTGCCCGGAGACGCGGGATTTGCCCCCCGCTGCTGGCCCGTGACCCCTCCGCCGGGGCGAGGAGCCGGCCCGCCCGTCCCCGCCACAAGGGGGCGCCGCGTGCGCCAGGGGGCGGTGGAAGCGGGGCCAGGCTCGACTCCCCCGCGTCCCGCAGGCGTGGGGGGGGGGGCCCGGCCCCTCTGCCAGCCCCGGGCCACCGGCGTGGGTGCGCGCGGGGGAGGCGCTGCCGGCCCGGGGGGTCCCCGCGACTCACCGGGAGGGTTGACGGCCGCCGGCGTTGCCATCTTGCCTGGGAGGGCGGATTAAGAGAAATGCAAACGGGGGGGGAGATGCAAGGGGGGAGGGGAGGGATGCAAACGGCGGGGGAGGGGAGAAATGCAAATGGGGGGAGGGGAGAGGTGCAGGGGGAGCAGCCCGGGCCGGCAGGGGAGCGGGCACCCGTGCACCCGGTGCGGCGCACAAAGGGCAGGGCAGG
The DNA here is from genome assembly GCA_007922155.1 of Mesoclemmys tuberculata. Taxonomy (NCBI): domain Eukaryota; kingdom Metazoa; phylum Chordata; order Testudines; family Chelidae; genus Mesoclemmys; species Mesoclemmys tuberculata. The sequence goes on from ML675644.1 coordinate 9,087,135, forward strand.
GCCAGCCCCCCGGGGCGCGGCGCGGGGAAGGGGGCGGGCTCCCCGGCGCGCACGGCCGCCCAAGATGTCTGATGCGCCGGCTTCGCTTCTGCTCATGCTCCGCCGCCGAGCCCGGCTCCGGGCAGCGCATGTGCGGCGGGGCGGGGGGTGGGGGGAGCCGCCGCGCTCCGCCCGGCCCCGGGCTCGTTCCCTCCTTCGCCCCCGGGGATCCACCGAGCGCGGGGGCCGCGGCCCGTCCCTGCGGGATAAAGCGGCTGCGCGGCCTGTGTCGGTCTGTCCGTCTCGCCTCCCTCCTCCCGGCCCTGCGGAGCCGCCTTGGATGCTTTGTCGCGCTCCCTGCCCTGGCCTAGACCATCCCCCCGTGCGGGGCAGCGCTGGGAGCTGCCGGGGTGCGCAGGGCAGGCGCAGAGGAAAGGGGGGGATGGCCAGACAGACAGACAGACAGTCCCCCAATCCATGAGCGAAGGCCGTGCCCCCCCCGCTGGAATAGTGCCCGCAGGGCGGGGGTCCCCTCTCCAAAATGAGCCGTGAGAAGGGCAAAGGGTACAGAGAGAAGCAAGGAAGGAGCAGGGCGGGGAACAGCTGCCTTAGGGGAGAGAGGGAAAAGAGGGGGACTCTTCGGCTTGGATTTTGGGGGGTGCTGGAACAGAGGGGCCCCCACTTTTTGAAGCGGCAGAGCCGGGCCTGCAGGCTTGTTAACACAGGTGGAGTTGGGGGAGCTGAGGGCCCTGCTGCCCACCCAAACTGCAAGGCAGGGAGTGGCACTGGCAAGGGCTGCGCTTCAGCTCCCCTGCCTGCCCACCGTGCCTGTGCCATCCTCTTCCGTGCTGGACCCACCCCACTCAGTGGCCCCATCCCTGCTGCTCCTCTTCCCCCTGAGGCCCTGGCTCCTAGAGCTGGGTTGCTGCAGGGAACCCTGAACCCTCCACCTGTCCTGGGCAGCGCACCCAGGGGCGGGGACACAGGGTGGGGGCTGTTCTGGGGCACCCCTGTCCCTGCCCAAGGCAGGTGGGTGCATGGCTCCATGGCCAGCTCTGAGCACAGCCCACACACCAGCATCCACTCCCGCCTGGCCAGGGGATGGAACCTTGGGGGGGAAAGAGGAGGAGCAGAGGGTGGGGCCACAGAGGGGCCAGGGCCTTGAGGAAAGGGCCTCATGATGCCCCCCACTTCTACTGAGGTTCCAGCACTCCTGCTTAGAATAGAGACGACCAAGGGGGGATATGACAGAGGTCTATAAAATCATGAATGGTGTGGAGAAAGTGGATAAAGTATTGTTGACTCCTTCCCATAACACAAGAACCAGGGTTTGCCCAATGAAATTAACAGGCAGCAGGTTTAAAACAAAAGGAAGTACTTGGTTTCACAACACAAAATCATCCTGTGGAGCTGGCTCCCAGGAGATGTTATGAAGGCCAAAATTATAACAGGATTCAAAAAAGAATTAGAAAAGTTCACAGAGGATCCATCCATGAATGGCTATTAGCCAAGGAATGCAGCCCTATGCTCTGGGTGTCCCTGGCCTCCGTTTGCCAGCAGCTAGGAGTGCACAATGAGTGATGGATCACTAAATGATTGCCTGTTCTGTTCATTCCCTCTGAAGCACCTGGCATTGGCGTTGTTGGACGGCAGGCCACAGGGCTATATTGGTCTGAACCAGCGTCAGGCGTTGACGCCTCCTTTCGCCAGTGGGTGCTGGCAGGGATGGAGTCTGGGGGGGAAGAGTTGGAGCTGAGGGGAGAGGCAGAGCAGATGTGGAAAGAGGCAGGGCCACAGTCAGGATTGGTTTTGATCGAAGTGCCAACCAGATCACTGTCCAGGTCAGCCCCAATGGGTGCTGAGCACCTCTTTTTTTTTTTCCCCCAGTGGTTGCTACAGAGCCGCTATAAAGTGCCTTAATCTTTCCTGTCTCACTGATTGCACAGTTACTTCTCTTTGAGTTTGAAAGGTGCTCTGTTCATTGCAAACTGCACCTCTAGTTTATGGTCCCTTAACACATTAGGTAAGAGTCTGTATTAGCTTTGCATTTTTCAGTGCAGTGAGGGAACGTAAAAGTGTAATAGTTCAGTTCATGGAGCTGTTGCAGTCTGTCTTGTTCTCTTAGATTTGGCCTTTCTAGACTCTTATACAGATGTGTTAGGAGTTGTCTAATGTCTTGAAAAATGCTTAAAATTGGGGAGGGGGTTGTTTGCACTTATTGCCAGGAAGCTAATGTTGCTGTCTCCTGCAAGTGATATTATATCTAGGAGTAAATCATAGGTATTCATCATGTGAATTGGTGACTGTTTCTCAAGGAAGTGGTTGTCTTCAAGGAGATGAAGGGGGGAGAGTTACAGTGGGATTTTACTTGTATCCAGTGGCGAGAAGGCAGGTGTAGTTTTTAATGCAAGGTAGCTAGGTTAGGTCAGCACTAACCCCTCCATGCCTGTGGTTGACCGCACATAGTAAAACTCCCAGGCCTCATCGCCACTTTGTTTTTACAGCAGGATAACTTTTGCATCTTAGTTATTTCATGGTAAAAACATTTTTGTTAGTGAAGACATAACCTTTTGATATTATTTAACCACACGGACTAACATACCGAATGACACAAAGTTATTCCATCTGAGCCAGGTGGTTTCCTGATGATGAATTCTTGAAAGTTTTCCTTGATTCCTAGAATCATAGAATATTAGAGTTGGAAGGGACCTCAGGAGGTCATCAAGTCCAACCCCCTGCTCAAAGCAGGACTATTCTCAGCTAAATCATCTCTGCAAGGGTTTTGTCAAGCTGCAGCTTAAAAACCTCTAAAGATGGAGATGCTACCACTCCCTAGGTAACCCATTCCAGTGCTTCACCACTCTCCGAATGAAAAACTTTTTCCTAATGTCCAACCTAGACCTCCCCTTGCGGTGTTATAGTTCTGATCTCTGAAATGCCATAGTGCTAATTGAGAAAATGAGGCGTATGGAAGAGGGAAGTGGAGGAGGGGTACAGAGGAGGTGGTTGGGGCATGGAGAAGGAGAATTGATACCTAACACGTGAAATGTTGGCTGGCCTGTGTAAAAGAGAGAGAAAGATTCTGGGTGGCCTGTCTGAGACTGCATACACCCTTGTGTTCACCACTTTTACAAGGCTATGATAAATCTTGTACAAACTATGCCTTGTGAGGTATCATTTGAAAACTCATAGTATGCTGATCATACTGTCCTGGTAAAATGTGTGTGGCAACATTGTACGTAACTTTATGAGATTCTTCTTTATGATGTTACCGAGACATATTCCAAGTCTGCAAAAATGGACACAAACCAGTTCCTCAGAAGCAAAAGGCAAACTGATGCTTCAGCCAGGTGTCAACAAGAAGGTGACCAGATAGCAAGGGAGCGGGGAGTATTAGGCACCTACCTAACAAAAAGCTCCAAATATTAGGACTGTCCCTTTAAAATCAGGACATCTGGTCACCCTAGTCAAATGGACTATCATCAGGTCAAATGGCCATTCCTTGGCCAGAAAAAGGATGGGGGCGAGAAATTTACATCTTGGCAAAGAAACAGCTGGAGGTTCCCATCTCCACAGACTTTCTGTCTCCTGCACCTCAGCTGGAGAGGATTTTCAAGAAAAAAAGAACTACCCCAAAGGAGAACACACACCCCAAAATCCTCTTCTCTCTCTCTCTCTGCCCACAGTGTCAACAACACATGAAGGACAAGGAAAGTAACTGAACTGGGGGAGGGATCTTGGCTGGAAGGAATCTAGCCAGTAAGACTGCTGAGACATGGTGAGAAAGAAACCTTTTGATTAAATCTACCTTTTGATTCCTCTATCTTAATCCACACAATAAAAATAATTTAACAAGCTATGTTCTTACCTTTTATTTCTTTGTAACCAATTCTCATGTATATGCCATATTACTTGTAATCTATCTTTCTGTAGCTAAACCACTGCGCTTGGCTTGAAATGTTTGGGAAACTCCATTTGAGATAACTGGATTTGTGCATATCATTTTCTATTAATAAAATTAAACTTTATATGAGCTTGTATTGTCCAGGAGGGGGCTGGGCAGTACAAGATGCACATTTCTGCGGGAAAGTCTGGGACTGGGAGTTTAGTGATGTTGCTCTGCAGTGTAATTCAGGCATAGCTGGCTCTAACACTCATACATATAGCAGTGTGCAATTTATATGCTAAAGGCTGTGTGTGAGCAGACCAGGAATGGTTGTTCTCACAGTGAAGCAGTGTAAAAGGCACCCCAGGCTGGAAAATTGAAGGGAAACAGCTGATCAACAGTCCAGATTGTAGCCTGGATAATGTCACAGAGCGGAAGTTGTTTTTGTTTTGTTTTTAAATGAGGAAGTTTTTAACTGTCTCACTGAAATACACACTTCAGAATCCTTCTGCAAAGAGAGGTTGATGGTTTTCCTAACTGTAGTTATTGTCCCATAAAAATACATCTCTACTAGACTTTTTTTACTATGTGAAAAAATATACAGTAAACTAAAACTGAATAAAGAAGCATGAGTAGTTTTTGGCTTTGCTTTGTTAACACATGTCTAAAGGTTTCTTTAAACCTAAGCTTTCTGTTTCAATAATTCACAGGATTTAATAGTGAAATTTGTTTTAAATGTTCAATACATAGAGTAGAAAATGAGCAATATACCTTGTAAAGAGGTACTGTAAAAACAATAGCATTGTTTCCAAGTGCTTAACTACATTATTTTTATTGTGGGATTAAGATAGGGGAGTCAGTGCCTTGAATGGAAAAACATTACATACAAAAATCTCCCTCAAAAGTAAAGTTAAGGATCATATTTAAACCCACAAAAGATTTAGGAATTCAGAAACTGATTCTGCTATTCTATAGTCCTCTAAGCAGAGCATTCACAGGAATTATATACTACTATGCCAGAACCAGTCTTACACATTACCCACATTCTCAGACATAAATAGGTGGATCCAGGAACATTAGATAGCCTTAGTTCCTAATTTCCTTGAGCTTGTGCATTTAACTATCATCATTTTTCTGTTTGTTGATGTATCTCAATTTTCTTTGTTGTTTTTAAAGTTTAAAAGGTGCCATAACTTTTCATGAAACTATACAATTATCCTATACCCCAGGACACACACATTTGTGTAACAGAGGCTATATGTAGTAAAACTGCCAAAAGAATATTTGTGTTTATCACTCTTGGTAAGCAAAATCACATTAAAATAATTGGTTCATTCTAGCTTTCTGATAAAAAAAGGGGCATCCTCACCTTATATAATACAATGCAGGCATTTCCTAATATCCCCCATAACAAGGCTTGGCAGAAATCCATTTGTATTTTTTCCATAATGTTGATGTTCCATAATGTATAATGTTCCATAATATCGATGTTTATTTTAAAGCTTTTTTTTCTTTTAAATTTTCACAGTTGCACAAAATTATGGGGTTTAGGCTTTATTTTTATATTTACCAATGAAAATTTTCACAGTAGTGGGAAATTATGGAAGCAGAGGAGGCCAGAAAATTAATTACAGTAGACATCAAGATGTTAAAATTAATGTTTAATAACCATTAAAACACCACATGTCAAAATATACAAAGTAAATATCCTTAAATTAAACTGTTAAGTTCCCAAACAGCATTTTTTTGTACTTTGCCTATCTGTAAATTTTGATTATCAACAGAAATATTTTTTCATCGGTTTTGTGTGTATACAATGAAATTGACATTTTCCAATAAAAATCCAAGCCTTCCCATAACAATATCACCCCTGAAAATTCAGTTTTGAAATCTTGAGAGTTCAGCTTCATAGCAAAACTTTGTACTGCAGTGGACAAAGCGTGCTTGAAATTTCACTTGAGCCCTATTTGAAATCCAATTTAGACATCTAGATGAAATTAGAGAGAAAACCTGTCTGTTGCATTATTATAATCAAACTTCTTAGCTGTGTTCTTTGATCTGTGCTCTGTTTGTAATTGAGTTAGATGTTGTACTGAATTCATTCAAAGGACTCAGATGGGTTTGTGCCAGTGTAGTACACATGCATAAGGTTACACTCCTTAAGTCACACATCAGTTGGAACACTAAGTAACCTGTTCAAATTTGGATGACTAGATTCACCTAGTTAAGATGGAAATAATGGGATGAAATTTAGAAAATGAACAATCATGAAAAGTCTCATAATATTTAATAAGGAAATTATAACCTTTATGCTTTTTTTAAAAACCACCCTTTAGAACGTAAAACAATTATATGCTTGTTATAAAATTTTATGGGATGAATAAAAATAGACTACAGAAATGATATTATACTCTATTGAATCTTGTAGGTTTTTAAGAGTAATTTCTATAGAATCCATTGGTTTCATTCCTATTACATTCTGCAAGACTTTTTCCATTAGGAAAAATGAAAATGTCAGGGAAAACTTCCTAATGGAGAAATCTTAGAGTGTGGCATATTCTGCCAAAGGAAGTGGCAGAAACCTCATTATTTGAGAAATGTGAACTGAGACTAGACAAAACAATAGAACGTATTCTGTAGGGAAAATTCCTGCATTAGCAGAAGAATGGACTAGATAATCTAACAGAATTTTCTCATCTCTTACTTCCAAGGCTCAATGAATTCATCCATATACTTAAAAAAAAGATAGAACTAGTTTATCAAACATGAGAAAAGAAATTGCTCGTGCAAAAAAATGGTGCATATACATTTTCTGCACAAGAATTGCTAAATGGGTGCTGCTTTTCTTAGCTCTAACATTGCTTATTGACACTCTTGTGGTCATTGTGGTTAAGTGACATCATTAAACAGAGAGACCACTTCAGAATAACTAAGTTAGGGCTCCAGAGGGGTAGCCATGTTAATCTGTTTTTAGCAAAACAGCGAGAGTTCTGTGGCACCTTAAAGACTAAGAAATTTATTTGGGCATAAGCTTTCATGGACAGAAACCCACTTGGGTTTCTGCCCATGAAAGCTTATGCCCAAATAAATTTGTTTGTCATTAAGGTGTCACAGAACTCTCACTGTTAAGTTAGGGCTAACGCTATTGTGTATAGTAATAAACTGCAATAGTTTTCATGGCAATGACAGAGACACATGAAAGAAAGCTCTGTGAAACAGCTGACTAAGAAAAGCAGAAAACCTGTGTACAGTCCCACTTATCTGAACCCCTTGACATGAACATTAAAGACAGTATCAAGCCATAATGTTTGGAACTGTATCCAAGCTGCAACATTTGCATATGGGTTTTGGGTTGACTCATTTTAGAGACGGAGGACAGATCCAAAATGTTCAGATCCCAGTCTTTACATCTCCAGCGCTTGGGGGTGTTCAGATTCCAGTTTTGTCAGATTTTGCTCTATGACACTGTGACACGCTGTACCCCACATACACCCTCATGGTGTGATTTGTGTATCATTCATGTTCACTCTTACAGTGTGACTGCATGGTCTCATGCAAAGTATGCCATGTAAGGTGTTTTTGGAATCACGCCCATTGCCGGACATAGATGATCACCTGAACCCAGGGGATGAGGAGGAAACTTGTTAAAAAGAAAGAGACATCTTTGTCTTGGCTTTCCCCTGGAATCCATCTTCTAAGTGACACCAAAGACTGAGAATCTACCCACAGGGAGGGGAGGCCCCTTCACTAGGTCAGAGACTGATCACATACATGAGGCTGGGTGTGGGCTGACCCAGGAGTGGGTGATTCACACAGCAAAGCGGGGTATGTTGGGGCCCAGAAGTGAGGAATTGGGGTGAAACAGCTACCCAGCAGTCCAGATTTCATCCGGGGTGGGTTGGGGGGGGAATGTCACATGCACCAACCCTGTTAACCAAAATAGCATCATTTGAATTGAAAACTCCCCCATTTATATGCAACACTTTTTGCCTTAAAAATGCCATGTCCACAGTTCCATTTGGATAAATGAGTTTCTGCCATTTCATGATCAGGACATCTATAACAGAGGCAAGAGATGCAAGTTTTTCCATTCAAATACTGTAAAACATGAAATGTCATTGGCCATAGGACCTTAAGTTCCAAGCAATGTTAGGGAATTAACCTTGATTGAAGCAAAGGCAAAATAGACGGAAAGGTGAAGACTCATGTACGATATTAAAATGGAATTCTGTTTTGAACCATGCCTTTGCAAAAATGGTAGCATGGGGTTCCATATGCAGAGTGGCTCAATGCTTTTTGGTTAAAAATAATACAAATAAAGTTATGTTTTAGTCAAAGCCCTGCATAGTCAGTCCTATTTCAGGAATCTGAAAGGCAGCCTGGATTCTTTCTGACTGACTCCCACATGACCAACAGTAGACAGCCTGGCCAAGTTTTTCGAAGTGACAAAGGTTTTCGGGATCCCAATGTGAGACACTTTAAAGAGGCCTGATGGTCACCCGGAGGGCATGAAGAACCTTCTGAAAATCAGACCCCTACAAAAAGGTATGTCAGGTTGGGCACCCAGAAGTTGAGATACCCCAAAGTCACTAGACCCTTTTGAAAATCGTGTCCCTATCAACAGTCAGGTATAAGCTCCTGACGCAACTTCCATTGAAATCAACAGCCAGACTCCCATTAGCTTCAGTGGTGCAGTATTGAATTTATAGTTAGCAGTTCTGTAGTTTACATGCAAATGGAACCATTTAACTCACTGATTCGGCGGTACTAACAGGAGTAAAAACATAGTCCAATGACATAGGACTCTACATACAAAAAGGGAAGTCTAATAAGTAAGAAGGTACCTTATGTACATAGTCACCGTTCAGAGTGGAACTGCATTAACATTGTACAAATTTCCTTTTTTTCTCCATTACCTGCTGTCATTCTGCCTGGAGTGGCTCATGACCGTGAGTGCCAACATCAGGAGACAATGTCAAGAAGCAAGGCAGATACTTCAAACTAGTGGCGTGTTCTATAATTAGATGTCACCAACTCAGTAACAAGTGTGAACTCCTGAAGTATATATGAAGACTATAACAGTCTTATCATGGAGTCACAGACAGTCCCCTTGGGCATTCCAGTCTATTTTGCCACCCAGGCAAGCTGGGCTTAGTGATGGATGGTTGCTATAGACTGAAGATCACAGCATATTCAGATTGCTTCCAGTTCCAAGAGACCAGTCACTTATCCCAGATCATTTGTACCTTAGACCTCACACCAAAGACAACACTTGTAGCCAATCACATAATAAATCCTTAGATAGTTTGCTAACTAAGAAAAGAAGAAATGAGAGCGTTATTACAAGCTTAAAGCAGGCAAACATATACACAAATGAGTTACAGTCTATAGTTTCAAAAGGTGGCAGAGTTGTAGTAATGTGTCAGCTCTGAATGTCTTAGGGCTACCCCAAGTTGACCTTGGGGATCTCTGCTTCCATTTTGTAGCTTTGGCCCAGGGAGAATTCAAACAGCAAAAGATGAAAAATTTTCTTGTCAGCTATTTTTTGATTTCCGTCTTCCAGAATTCAAGATGATGGGATGAGCCCTTTTGCATGTAGCCTCTTCCTGGGTGTAAAGGGGCAATTAACAAAGTTTCTGTATTGTGATGTCCCACAGTGGCCCATTTAGTTTTCATATGGCTTCTAGATAGGCAGGAGATGATCCTGATTGGGTTCACACTTTCAGAACAAATATTTGTTTACAGTTACAAAGCAAAATGGTTAAATATTACCTTACAGAATGTGATAAAGATATTAAGTGAAATTAACGCATGCAGCAACTTACAAGCAGGTCTAAACACTAAACACGTTGTTTATAAGTCTAATACCCATCTTAACCATACTAACATACAGGTGAAACAGACTAGTTTCCGGCAATGAATTTGTCCATGTTTGGCTAATGCCTAAAGCCTTGGCAAGAGCTGATACCTGGTCTGCCAGCATGACGCCTGCTTTTTTGCATGCTGTGACTGTAGCAAAATGTAAACATTTACATATTTGTAACATCCCCACCTCTTGAGAAAAATATTTTATTTATTATTTCTGGTTTTCTTGGTTTACAAGAGTATTTCCATAAATTGATTTCCATAAATTAATCACAAAATAATCTGTCTGATTTTTGTTTGACATCATAAAACAATAGGACCAGAAGAGTTTTACATTTATGGCAAAGCCATTCGAAAAACATTTTATGATCATGAGATTTTTTAAAATGCCTCTGCCAAGACACAGGAGGCTTTAGTTAGGTTGGAATGTGAATTTATGAAGAACATTTTAATGAGTTTTATAAACATTTGCTTCCCTTTGCATAGTTTTCTTTATCTCTTCAGAGAGCTTTGCTGGGGACCATAACTGCAATAAGACTAAAACTGTGGAAAATCTCTTGGATTTAATTGTACTGAAACAACCAGAATCCTTGGTGATGTGAAAGGCAATTTCCTCTTTAGAAAGGGAAGAAACTATGATGGGCTTGAATCATGCTACCCCATTCAGTTAAATATAGAGCAGCTGATAAAAGAGCAAGTATGGAAAGAAAAGGGCTGTCTGATTTAATCAAATATGTGCTCTCTCTTTATTTAAAACATACTACAGCTCCACAAGGTAATGATTTCAAAAGAATCCTAAAATAGAACAGAACACATCCACTTAATTGTCTAGTAATTGTCAATAAGTTTATGTTTGGCTCTACAGGTAACGATTAAGATGCTATGCAGATTCTTAGCAGACCCTTACATTTATGAGAGTGCACAAAATATTTGTAATAGCTTCTTTACTGACTTTATTTCTGAAGTTGACAAGATGTGCATGTGCAACCATGGCTTAATGACCATATAGTACATGTTTAATTATGTTAAATATAATCTCAATTAAATTACTTTCATAATTCATTTCTATGTACTTTAAAAATGATTGACTATCCCCAGCCATATGTTTTATGCTTCTTTTCCTTCTTTATTTAGACCTCCAGACATTTTTTCATTTGTACATATCAGGGGTCAGCAACCTTTTGTTAGTGGCATGCCAAGTTTTCATCCCCCCGGGCCTGCCCCTTTCCCTCTCCCCCATGGGATGTGGGCCGAGCGCCCTGGCCAGAAGCTGCTTCTGGCCCCAAGAAGTGCTATGTGGCGGCCGCTCCCCCCTCCTGCCCCCAGCCCTTCCCCCACCACCCCTTTCCCGCATGACATGGGCTCAGCTTGAGTGTGAGTGCTGCTATCATATGCAAAGTATGGCCAAGTGGTGATGAGTGACAATGAAGTTGTGTAGGTTAGTGCTCTCCCTTGGTATCTATTGGCACATGGGACAACTTACTCCTTTTTGGAAGATCCCACTCTCCCTTCACTGCTGCATCTCTTCCTCACTATGGGCAAAGTTCACCTCTGAGCAGGGACCCCAAGGCCTATATGCTGTTTAAATCCCACTTAAACCCTCCAGTTGGGATTTAAGTGGTGCATAGGCTTTTGGTGGAACCTCTCCACAGCAATGTATTTCACACTGTGCGTGTTGATGATTGGTGAAAGCAGCTACAAAGAGAACAGTAGAAAAGTGGTGAATAATTCCCCAGGCCAGAGCCCTGAAAGGAACCAGTTATGAGGATTCCCTTGTGCTCCTCCCAGCCTGGAAAACACACGTGCAGTCCTGTCACAATCGCCATGTATCAATTGCTATGCTGGGAGGTGATATGAGACAGAAAACTGGAGCCCAGTAATTTCCAGAAACATCCTTTCTCTACTGTAACAATAATACAGCCCCCTCAGGGATTTTGTTGATCCCCAGAGCCCTGAGAGCAGGGCCTATTATGGCTGGGCAACTGTGCCCTTTTGCATTAGGACTGTGCAACCTACAGAAGCCTCCGGGTAAGCTCAAAAGCTTGTATTACCCACCTCGTGTCATGTACTCCGTGACACTTTTCAGCATTACCCAAGGTGTCGAGGATGAATCGTTGTCACCAGTTTACAGCATAAGAGAGCCTTGTCTGGGACCACCAAGGGAAACCTTCCCAAACTATCACAACACAAGTGCTCCCCTCTGTGCTTTGCAAGCCCCACGTTCTCTCTCTGTAGGCTAGCAGTTTACACAACCCACTTAGTTACACTCGGCTATCCAGTCCTGTATCTCCTGGACACCTTCACTACGCACCAGTCCGCAGCCTTCCGGGAAGCAGTGCAGCCCAGGGCTCTGTTTTCATCTCAGTTCAACGCTTTCTTTAGCACAAGGCACTAGACAGTCTTACAGTGAAACCAAACTGAAGTTTATTAAACAGACCTCGAGCTAGAGATTCAAATAAAAGCAAGTAAAAGGGTTTGGAAACATAAGGTTACAGGTAAAAGAAAAACATAAGATGCAAACTACATCTTCTACTTATTAACAAGTTACTTTTCTGTCTAATAAGGTATCTCACCAAAAGATTCTTCCTTCCACACTTGTCTCGTCCAAAGAGATAGGATCCACTTTTTACTTTTCCCAAGAGCTCCCTACCCCCACTGGTAATCACTCCCCACCCTTCCTGTAATGAACAACAACTTGAGCCATATCTTCTGCTCTTAATACAATTACAAGCCATTGTTTTTTAGCCTGTCCTTCAGAGAACCCTCCTGGGGTTCGTTTGTCTTTGTTCTAGGTCCACCTGGACTGACAGTAAACAAAGTGATGTCTCCAGGGAAGTCCATTGTTCTCAGCATTGATTGGGTTAGGCCCGAGACCCTGCCTCGCCTCAGGTGACGAGTCTCACTTCAACAGCTTTGCAACCTAGTGTTCTACCTTTTATATATTCCATAAACCACTGCTCACACAAACATCGCACAATGACCATTACAATGAGCAGAGCCTACACACGACCCCCTTCAGTATAAGAATGAGAAAATGGTCGGACGCAGATGTAATTTACCTGCCATGCCTGTGTCACATCCCCCAGGCTGAAATCACAGCCCTGGTATTTGTGCCAGTGACTCCTGTCAGTGGAGACAGGCGATGAAAGATTGCAGACTGCACCGCTGGATAGTAGATATACGAAATATTGCCATTTGGTGCTTATATTATACTACAGCACAGCACCACAGGGAAGTACTGCTCCAAGCAGTTTCGGAAATGGTGCTCTACACATTTCATCCATGTCTACACTTGCAGGTAAATCACATCCAGCTCCTTTCTGACACCTGCTGTCTGCAATAGGCAGTGTCCCTAGAGAAAACAAGGCTTTACAATTTCGCCTGGTTTTGTACTAAAATGATAATTGGCCCAGATTCAAAAGGCTCATGAATCTTTCACACAGGACTGGGCTCACCTTTGGGTTTGTAATGCAACCTGAAAACCAAGTTTTCCCGTAGGTTCAGGTTTAGTCACAAAAATTTCACATGGCTCTAATATTCACAGGCGACGGCAGAAGAACCAGAGGGGCACTAAACCATCCAAAAAAGCATTTTATTAGGTTCTCTCCCTGACTCTCCTGCTGGCCGACCTTGAGGAAGTCACTTCACCTCTTTGCCTTGGTTTCCTCATTTATAAAATGGGGCTAAGTGACACCAACCTCCATTGTAAAGCGCTTTGACATTGACTGATAAGAAATGCAGAATGAGAGCCAAGTATTTATTAATTATTATTATGATAGTCAGCATGCTATATAACCAGTGTACCCTTCTCATTTCCACTAAGCCAGCGGTTCCCAAACTACGGGTCATGACCGCAAATGGGGTTGTCCCATCACGGATGGGATAGTGGCAATCCCAAGAGTGCGGAGGATGTCACTTTACAAAAGGGCGCAATCCAAACAGCATGACCTCACACACACGCAAGCAAGGTCAGGCTGGGAAGAGGATCCCATTTTGTAGAGCAAAATGGTGTGTTCCATACGGTGTCACCTCACCGGTATGATTCATGTGAGGTCATGCTACACAGTGGACGCCATGTTAAAAGCAATCAATCAGAAAATGGGGTCTTGCAGGCAAAACGTTTGGGAACCGCTGCACTAAGCACAACCACCAGGATTCTCCAAGGGGCCTCTAGGACTTAGGCACCTAACTCATTGAAAATCCCATCCTGAAATGAGAGTTGAGCAGCCAACAATGGCCACTGGATACTACATTTCCCCTGTGAATCTCTGAAGAAAAATGCTCTGGAACATCCCTTAAAATCTTTTGATAGGCCAATCCCTTCCCCTCCCTAGGGCAGCCTGGTTACAGGGTAACAAAGACCATTAAGAAGATTGGTGTCTTAATGTTATCTGCAGCCAGCATTAAATATTAAGAAGGGCTGGGGAGAATATAATCCTATGTAACATGATATGAATTCAGAGACATATGCTAGTAAAATGCCCAGAAACATATGCTAGTAAAATGCCCATGTGGAAGGCAACTTACCCTTATCTTCTCCTACCCAAGATAACAGCAAAATAGCCACTATCTGTGTAATTACCAGCTTTTGGATGGTACAGCTCAAGGTCACATTGATTGGGTCAGGTCAGTCATTGCCTAGGAGCAGACAGCCAGTTGAAAACCACACAGCAACAATGCCTGTACCAGGTTATATTGTCATTAAACTATTATTTTAAAACAAAGAAATACATTTCTTAAAGTACCAGTGTTATCTCTAGAATATATTTAATGTGCATTATGGCTGCAAGCATAGCCTAAATCTGAGTTTCCTAATTTTTTGTATCATGGCTAAGTACCAAATCTTGGTCCCTTTGAAATCAATGGGACCAGGATTTAATAATTCAATTCAATGATATGGAGGTCCACTTCTTAGTAAGATGCTTCCCATCACCCCCTGGAATAAGAATAAAGGATACAAATTTTAGAGGTGTCAAATTTTTTCAGTGAATAATACGTTTGCTGAAAAAGGCAGTTGAAGGGCAACAGAAACTATTAATGAATCAGCATTGAATTCAGCAAATAGTTTCTAAAAAAAAAAAGGAATTATTTTTTGAAAAATTTGAAACTGCTTGAACATTTTCAGAAACAAACCATTTTGACATTTCATTTCAAAACAAACTTTCATTTCAAATTGATATTCATTTAGAAAGGTCATTTCATTCAATGCAGACAAAATTTCTTTTGTTTAGGAAAGAAAAAAACAAAAATAATCAATTTCAGTTTAAAATAAGCAATTTCCCCCCTGATTTTTCAGTTCAGCTACTAATTAATTTTTTACTCAGCTTTAGCTGTAGCATTCGTCTATGTTTACTCCCAACCTTCGGAACAAAATACACATGAAATATGGGGTTTTACAAACTGAATTTTTGTAGAATTGTTGTTCTGTGGGAAATTTAAAATTTTTGGTTTATGCTGATTTAAAAAAACCCAAATTTCTAAATGTCAGTTTCCCATGGTACAAAAATTCTATTTTCTGACCAACTCCACTCCAACAAGTGTGAACTTCCCCAGTAATCCCACTGGGATTATGCAATATTGACATTTGATTTGTGGTTACTAGCTTCAGCATTAGCTGCTTCACAGTTGATAACTGGTTGCATTTGCAAAAATTAACATGCTTATCTCACAAGCCCAAATGGCATAACCATTTGCCCTAAGTTCCAGCTTCCCCTGGAACAACTTCTACCATACATTTATCTGTTGTCATTAAAAAAAAAATTAATGTAGTAAAAACTGAAAGGGCGGAGTCACTATAAAAGAAACCAAAAATAAAATCAAACTAAATACACCCATTATTTTATGTATTGTGCAATCTGCATTTACTAAAGGTCTCCTTTTTAAAATTTAAATTAAGCTGCCACAGAATTTCCTGATTTACACAGTTGTTGTGAACTTCTACGGCTCATGTAACATGAAGCTTTTCCATTAAAAATCAAATGCAAAGGGGTGATGTGCCAAATTTTAGCCTTGCTACCTGGAGGAACGTTGCTCCCAGATTTCATACCGAAATAACAGGCAGACAAACACAGGCCAACGTATTTGAGCTCAAGCCTCTTATTCACTTGAAATCAACAAGTCTGCTCATACAAGAAAGGGCTACAGGGTCAGTCCCTTAGGCGCAACAGGAGGTCTCAGAAAACCGAAGCAGAGCCTCTGTCCTCTAAATCAGCCCAAGAAATTGTGTGATCCTTCCTACTTCAGAGCCATGTCCCACTGGCAGACACTAGACAATGTTGTAGATTTCTACGGCTAAAGAGGGAGCCATGAAAGGGCAAGGCCTGGGGTAGCCCGTTCCCATTTAGGGTTTTTGTTCTTCTGCCGATAGCTTTTGGCAACAGAGCCAAGGCGGGTCACCACACAATCAACCCCTGAGCCTCAAGAATACAACAGGTCAGAGTCAACTTTCTTGCATCACCAGAGATGAGCGATAAAAGGTTGCGTCCCCTCTGTGCCAGTCACCTTCAAATTATGCAAGTTCTCTTTCCTCAAGGGAGTCATCCCATTGATTGTAATGGGATTATTTATGTGACTAAGGATGACTCTCAAGAGTAAAGGTTGCAGGATCAGGCTCATAATTTGCTGTTGGACTTCCATGACTGGACAGCATTTCTGTAGCATAAGCCAGCCTGAGGCAGAATCTATCAATGGTTAAGACAACCAGAAACTGCCTGGCTTGGAAAACTGTGTTTGCCTTTGACAGAATATGTCCATACACTTTAAACACTACCAGGTCATTTAATTAAAATATGCAGTGATCGAGTTCCAGGGTGAAATTTGCCATATACTGAAGTCAAGCGCAAACTTCCATTGACTACAATGGGGTCGGGTTTTACACCTAGAGGGTCAGTGCATTTAGTGATGGGAAGATGAGGGCAAAGGTATGTCCACCTGGTATATCCGTACCTCTCAGCAGGTGGACCCAAGCTCTTGACAAGTATGAAAGATAATTTAAGTTGCAGTCTTGGACAAATTACCTGGAAATACCCAAATATATGGCAATGCATTCTGTATATCTAGGCACCGAATCGACCTAAGTAAGCAGAGAGTACCAAACCAACATTAAATTGCCTGTGAAGAACATACTGATATGCCAAAACAGTGATGATAATATTTTCATTCCTTCTTTTTCAGTTTCAGGCACTTGAACGTTTTCAAAGCAGTGATTTTAAAGGACAAATGAATTAGAAATTTCTAACATACATGGGGTGCTGGCTCCAATTCATCATCATTTTAAAAACTACCATTTTTGTTTCTATTCTTAAAGGAGGGTTTTGTTTTGCACTTCTTAAAATAAATGCTTGGTGAGGTTCATGTTAATACTATCGGGAAAAAAAACAATTCTGTGTTTCTTGACTGATGAGCAAGTGCGAAGACTTTCAGAATTATGATTTTGAAGCAATGCCTCCTCGGTAGAGGAATAAGCATGAATTTAATGCAAATTAGAAAGAGCATACTGAGATATAAATTAAAACATAGGGAATGACTAAATATTGCATAACTAAAGATATAAGAGCCAAAACGGAAAGGAGTTGAACAAAAAATATTACCACCATGGGTATTACACTTGTAAAATCTCTTCCTTCCTTGCTTAAATATATTTTTCATCCTACTTCCCGTATCAGCTGCACTCTTATTTTGGGGGGTGCAGAATTGGCTGTGCAGTATTTAGTCATCAGTTAAGTCTTTAATTCCATAGATGTTGAGGTCCTCTTCATTGAAAATGAAATGCCAGTGAACGAGGGGCCTGATCCTGAAACTATTACTTTCATGAGTAATTCTTAGTTTTGTTAATAGTCCTGTCAACTTCAATGGGATTTCTTACTTCAATGGCTGCAGCGTCAGCCCCCAGACAGTTTTACTTTACATCATCGTGTGGGAGGGAGTATGGTCAAGTGCGGGGGCTCCAGAGGTGCTTTTGAGAGACCAACATTCTAGTCCTGTCTCTGCCACTGACTAGTCATATGACCTGGGCAAGTCACTTCACCTTTCTCTGCTTCTGCTTCCCTTCCCATCTTTTATCTTGTCATTTAGACTGTAAACTCTTCAGGGAAGGGGACTCTTACTATGTGCCTATACAATACCAAACACGTTGGGGTCCCAATTTCAGTGCAGGCCCCTAAGCACTACATTCATACAATAAATGGATTGTAATCATTTTCTTTTAAAGCCTGTTTGGTTTAGAAGTAAAGAGGTGCTTCTTGTAGGCCTTAGCTTATCAGAAAAAAAATGCAGAATGCTATATAACATAAGATACAGATTGATTAGTAATAAGTAATTATAAAATATTTGACATCTTTCACCCAGAGAGATCTCAAAGCATACATCTGAAAATGTTTAGATACTATAAACTCATAGACTCTAAGATCAGAAGGGACCAATATGATCATCTAGTCTGACCTCCCGCACAATGCAGGCCACAGAACCTCACCCACCCACTCCTATAATAAACATCTAACCTATGACTGAGTTATTCAAGTCCTCAAATCATGGTTTAAAGACTTTAAGGTTCAGAGGATCACCAGCAAATGAGCCATGCCCCATGCTACAGAGGAAGGCAAAAAAACCCAAAGCCTTTGCCAATTTGCCCTGGGGGAAAATTCCTTCCCAGCCCCAAATATGGCAATATAAAGAGGGATTTTTTCATTCATCAGTGAAATGCAACACCCTCTCTAGAGTGAAATAATTACTGATGTAGGTAGTTTGGAATGAAAGAAACTGTAACTGCATGATTTATCAGGAACATGCTTAGGAGCCTATTACATAATCTATGGATGCGGCTCTCACTGAAGTCAAAGGCACGGACTGAGGGCAGTATTTGACACTCTCTCTCTAAGATAGGTGCTCAGGGACAAACTGTTACAGTGGGGTCTTGAACACAAACAGTTCACACAACTGAATATATAGAAAATTTGTCCCTGAATTAAAGGCTCTGAGCACCAATCTGGACATCAACTCTATGGGCCAAATTCAGCTCTGGTGAAAAGATGCAAGTCATTAAAGTTACACCACAGCTAAATTTGACTCTGTTGAGAGAGTT
Source organism: Mesoclemmys tuberculata (assembly GCA_007922155.1). Lineage (NCBI taxonomy): Eukaryota > Metazoa > Chordata > Testudines > Chelidae > Mesoclemmys > Mesoclemmys tuberculata. The sequence goes on from ML675644.1 coordinate 9,105,944, forward strand.
TATTTATTGCAGTTAAATGTGAAAGAAAAAAAAATTCACAAACATTCAGCATTTAGAGTGCAATTAAAACTTGAGCTTTGGCCTTGTCATCCATATCCCACACTCTTCCAGTGGATAAATAATGAAGTTTGTTATTAAGGATTGTGTAAGCCAGAGATCCCCAAGTATGAGGAATGCAGAGACAGTGGAAATGTTGTATTATTGTATTTGGCAGAAATAGAAAATATCTGCTCAGACAAGAATTTGGCTTGGATGTAGGCATGTTTGTTGACTTTGTACTGCTCTTTTGAGGCTGGTGGAATTACATCTGATCAGAATTTCCAGAAATGTCTTGTTTTAAAAAATTCCCAATAAACTTGGTGGGTTACGAAATAATGCTGGATGGCAGATGCAACGCACAAAGATATAAAATAGAGATCTTATTTTATTAGACCAGGCATGATTCAGATGTTACTGTAGGGTTACAAGTTTGGAGACAAGGAAACACTGAAAGAAGATACAGAGACATTGTTTTTCTTTCCTGGGGGTTGTATTATATCAGTTGGGATAAGTAAAATGAGAGTCTGGATTATGAAAATGCTGCAAGCATCTGGAATTGATTTTTCTCTCTCTCTATGGGTCACATTTTTTAAGACGGGGTGTCATAGCAGTACAAAAATACATTTAGGTTTTTGTTATTCAGTGAGAGATGGTCCGGTAAAAAGACATTTTCAAAGCATTACTGGAGATCAACAGACATATTTAGCCTCAGCAATAGCTGAATGTTAAAGGATATGGGCCAAAACTGGAAACTTTTACTCCCCACATTTTGTAAGAATTGGATTCTAGCTACAGTCTACAATGAGATTTTGCAAAATCAAAACCCTATCCAAGCCTCCTTTGCCTCCTCTGTTGAATCCTCTGGCAGTGGAAAGTGTATTGTCCCTATCACATAAATTCCATGTCCTAGATGAGAAAAGTGGGTAGCGCATCTTAAATATCAGCTGGTGTGTGTGTGGGGGGGGAGTATTACCATGAAATTCAATATACCTGATGAATCTATTTAACTATCAGTCCATCCAACCAGATACATCTAGAGCCCTCATTATGTTATGATCTGAATATTTCTCAGGTTGTTTAAATATCACTGATAGGTTTCCATATTTTCACTATGTATTTCACTCGTACTTATTTTACTGGACTTGGACTGGCTCTACGTCCCAAGGACGTCAACAGGAAGACTCATTGACTTCAGCAGGCTGGGCGTTTGTTGAAAACGTTGCAGGCATTTGTTTATTTTTAGTTGCTTGTTTCTTCAGAAGATGGCTCCTTTTGTGGTGGGCTCAGACTCTTCATTAGGTTTGAAAACCAAAAGCTATGGACAGAATATAAACAGGAGGAGAAAAACTAAGAGAAATCATGAGAAGGGGTCAAAACCCAAGACAGCAGGAAACCTAAAAGTCACAAATGAAGGAGCACTGATAAAGTTAATCAGAAAAAATCATAGTGCTTTTAAGATTTCACCCTTTTCAATTGGTATACACTAGTGCTGCAAAACCAGTATTAATTCTGTCCTGTGGTCTGGCTGGTATGATCCATACACAGCCCCTCCAGCCTCTGTGCAGATTATCTTTTGCCAGTAACAGAAGTTTCCAAGGTAGAGTGGTAGTTAGGACTTTGGCTAGGTCAGAGCCTATAAGCACTAACACAAAAAGATCATGATCCAGTCCCTACCCATTCACTGAACACTGTAACAGGGTAAGGGGGGGGGGGAAGGTAGATGTACTCCACCCCCATGGGTCCTGCGCTCTTCCGGCCCGGCCGGTGGTGCAGCTGGGGGAAGGTGAGCCGGAGGGGTAGGGAGGAGACAGGCCTGCTCTGCCCCTGAGTCCTACTACCTTCCCTTGGGTCCGCTCCCTACTTCTCCAGCTGGGTCCTCTGCCTCCGGTATTGTGGCAGCAACTGTGGAAACTCCAAGCTTCTGCAGATTGCAGGCTGCAACTGCAGACTGCCAGCTCCAAACTGCCAACTCCAATCTGTAAACTTCAACCTCTACTCTCCAAACTCCACACCTCCTTACTCCAAACTCCTCACTCCACAGCTGCCTGCCTGAACTGAAGGCTTTTAAGTGTTTGGGGCGGGGCTCCTTGATTGGCCCCAGGTGGCCTAATTAGCTAAACAGCCCCAGGTGGCCTAATTAGCTAAACAGCCCCAGCTGAATCACCCAGGGAATAGGGCTTTGCTGAGCCTGGGGCTAATATACCTGCCTTTTAGTACTCTTGCATAGCTGTCTGGCCTGACCCCGTCACAACACATAGGGAAAGCTTTCAGAGTAGCCCCTCAGTGGGTATTGTGCGGAGCCAAGATCGCTAATTTCATCTTTCAAATGCTCCTTGAAGGCTCGTTTCTTCCAAGAAGTCCACAACTTACTGCCAGCAAGGATGTTGTTCTTACTTGGAATTGGAATCGCAGCTCAAAGATATAGCCTTACTCAGGGTCTCTCAGTGTAGTCACTGTTTCTGATCTGTGATGCCTGTTTAGACTCCCCGGGGGCAGAGATTGGGGCTTCCTCGGTTCTACACAGGGCTAAGAATATTGCTGGCACTTAAAAAATAAGAACTACACCAAAGAAGTTAAACTTTAAATGGAAAAAGGAATAAGGGTGTATACAATTTTGAAATTTACCATTGGAAAAGAGTCATTGCTGGGATTTTTAAACCTTGATTGCATCCATTCACCAGCATGTCTGACACCTTTAGGCACCAGTGTAATTTATAGATTTGTGTATGTTCAACACAGACCCATAAGCAGTGTATAATCAGACAGCTTCCTGTATTATAGTGGGAAAAAAGAGCTACTGATTGTCATGTTGCATGGTACTCAAAGTTAACATTTATTTAAGGGTGGATTTGAAAGGCTGGGTCCTGAGTTGACCCAGACGAGGGCTGAGATTATGCCTATGGTACAACAAACACACATTCATTTTGATGAGGAGAGTGGGAAAGGATTCAGCTACGAGATAAGAGTCTATTAGCTAATGCTCAGCAAACTGAATTACAATAAAAGTTCCTTGAGAGAACGCAAGGTATCTACATAAATGTAATATTTATTCAAATGGTCTCCAAATATTCCATTTGGGGCGATGACCTTTTGCCATGTAATAAACTAGAGAAACATATTTACAGCATATTGTTCAGTCTATACAGAATCGAATGCTAAAAACATCTTTTGAATTACCTCTACTCTGCCTCAGGCTACCCCTGATATATCGAGGAGGGTGTTTCCTTTCAGAAAACGTTACATTTTCCTGAAGCTGCAGGTTAGAAATGCAGAATTCCAAAGCAACAATTGACTGTTCAACTCAATTTGATAAAACCATTATCATTATTATTAACATTTATATAGGGCCTAGAGGTCAACTAGCTAGGGTCCCCATTGTGCTAGGCACTGTACAAACAGTCCCTGTCCCAAAGAACTTACAGACTAAAAGACAAGACATAACAGACAGATGAGACAAACAAGGGGAACAGGGTGGGAAGTGGAGTAGCAAAAATAATAGGACATAGGCAATTTTTAGCTAATCAGGTGAGCAGGTTCCAAAACACTTATTTAAAAAGGGTTTTGCTGTTTCAGAGATATATGCGTCACTCCAAATGTAAACCTTCATCCCACATACTATGTGCCTGTACTTACTCCTGGTGTCTCTGTAAGGTCTTGTCTTCGCTAGAAAATTTTATCACATTTGAACATGATTGCGAAGAGCTGAGCTAGTGACATGTCTCTAACTGACCGAGCAGCGTGATGTGACTGTCCCTCATATCAGATTATGACTGTCATGTTCTGGGATGCAATTCAGACCAGTGAGAGGTTGTGTCACTGCTTGTCCTGTAAGCCTGAGCACCTTAAAAGACTCTGCTGCTGTAGCTCCCCATCTGGATGTTCCCAGCCAGTACACAAACATGAACGGAGTGTCTCTATGTTGAGCAGCCGTGGCTCAGGAAGTCTGACTCTGGCAGCCTGTTTGTTACACTACAGTCACTACTAACTAAGTGACCCTAACACCCTCCCAGTGCAGAATGTCCCTAAACCATCTGCCCTACCATGTCCAGTCCTCCCCTGGAACGTTCAGAGGAGTAATAAGTAGGGCTGTACCAAATTTACAGTCCATTTGGGTCAATTTCACAGCCAGGAGTTTTCAATGAGTCAATTTCACATTTTCAGATGTTGGCATCTCAAATATCAGTGTTGTAACCATGGGGGTTCCAACCCAAAAGGCAGGGGGTCATGGGATTAGCACCCTCACTTCTGCCCTGCGGCTGGCACTGCCTTCAGAGCTGGGCAGCCAGGGAGCTAGGCTGCTGGCCAAGCGGCCCAGCTCTAAAGCCAGCACCACCACTAGCAGCAGCGCAGAAGTGAGGGTTACAGTATAGGGGGGTGGGTTACCATATGTCTGGTTTTCCTGGCAGTCTCCCACCCAAGTGGGGGGCTGAGAGCTGAAGCCGCAGCCTCTCTGTGTGGGTCAGGAGTCTGAGAGCTGGAGCCACAGCCTCTCCACACAGGTTGGAGGGCTGAGAGCTGAAGCCGTGGAGTTTCCTGCAGCCAGGGGAGGTTCCCAAAGGTAGGTCCTGCAGGGAAAAAGGGAGTCTCATACCACCCTTTCCCCAGCCAGGACTAGCAGCTGGAGCCCTGCGCAGGGTAGGAGCCCCTGACCCTGATTACATAGGGGAGATCAGATTTCACGGTCCGTGATGCTTTTTTCACAGCCGTGAATTTGTTAGGGCCCTAGTATTAAGGTCTGTTGCTCCTTTAAAAAGAGACAAATACACAGCAGCTTGTTGCTTTAACTAGAGTTGAGAATCGCTTCAAGTCAAACAGCACTGGTTAAGTAAAACAAGGTTAGTTTAATTTAAAAGAGGTCTGTGTTAAGCAAGTTAAAGCATAAATCAGAAATGGTTACAAACAAAGGTGACAAATGCTTTTGAGTGACCAAAACTTAATAAAATTACAGGCCTGGGTCAAGATAAGGTTCTTATCACACCTCCTTCCAGCAAGATGGCTGACCCCTCCCTTGCTATGGATCTCCCACAAAGTAAACAGTGCTCAGCTCCTTTGTCGTCTTAGGTGAAAGATAACTTGAGTTCTTTGCCCCTCTCTTTGATAAGTCCAATGAACGTTGGAAATGTATCCTTTGCAAAGCTCGGCGCCCATGAAAAGGGGCTGATTTCTTCCCTGCTGGTGTTTTCTACAATGCACATTGATCTAATACACTTCTAATATGCCCATGAATGGCCATTTGACTGTGAGTGCCAATTGTCTGTGTTTGCACCTGGATGGAAGCGCCAGCCTTTCCTTTGTCTGGAAAAACCTATTTGCCCACTCCCCACGTGGCTGGTTCAAACACATTTTAGTAACATCACACAAAGGGAATTCAGTACTTTCATGTGAAACCTCACAAGGCACCTTTTGTAGAAATATTGCAGCGGTGTGTAGGGTGCAAATACAGGGGTGCCTAGGGTCCGAGGTGATTTCATGGCATCACGTGTTCTCATGTTACTATTCAGTCCAAACTATGAGGAGCAATATTGCAAATACATGGCATCCAGGAACATGAAGGCTCCCACTGAAGACCCTGGCATGACACTTGGTCCTTTTTTTCAATCCATTTTTTGTGTCTGTCTTTCTCATAGTGCTTACAACTGTTATTGATACTTGCTCTCCATTCATGTCTTCCAAGTTGTCACTGTTTATGCTTCATGCACTGAACACCCCTCCTGATCTTTCCGAATTTCAGCTCATCTTAGAAAAAAAGTTTTTTGCGGGGAGCATATCATTGCCCGTTCTGCAAACATGGCCCGTCCATCTAAGCTGAGCTTTGATGATTGCTGCCTCAACGTGGATTGTTTTTCAAGGATGTCAGCGTTTGCAGTGGACCTTTGGAATACAGCAAAGACAGTGCATGTGAAATGTTTCAAGTTACAGAACGTGTCTGTCCATGTTTCATACCCTTATAAGAAGGTCTATACCAGGGCTGCTTTTATATCGTCTGTTGTGTTGAGAGTTCAATTATGTGCTGGTTAAGTATCCTATGGTGAAGTCTTCCAAAGGCCTGGCTTGCCATTCCTATTCCATTTGATATTGCTTGATCCAGAGAACCATCACTTGAGATTGTATTGCCCAGGTATGTAAAGTGATTGACGCTCATTAGTGCTACATCATTGATGGTGACGTTCAGCTCAGTGACTATGCTTGATGGAGCTAATGTGGAAGATCATGATTAGCTTGACAAATACAGAGCATGACTCATCCCTGCTTATAATGACTGATCAGCAGTGGGTAGCATTGTGGCTAACATTTTGCCGCAAAAAAACAGTAAAGGACAGATCCTGCAAGCAATTCCTAGAGGGCCTAATGCTCATTAACATGATACCCATTGCTAATATCCTGCCTAGTTCATACATACTTCTCTGAACTGGACTACACAACATAGAAAGAGAGAACCACTTTCAATATATTCATGTCTTGAAAGTTCTGCTCACCAAATAGAAGAAGTTTCATTGAGTGGGAGGAAAGGAAGTTTATTCATCAGTTTCTGCAGAATTTAACCTTTCATTAGAAAACATTGTTTCTGTTATGGTAGCAAAATGAAGGAAAGACACACACAGTCAAAGAAGACAAGCAATTGTAGCTGGAAGCTATTATTAAGAGATTTGTCAGACATTGTTAAAGCACAGAGTTCTGTGTTACACTGGGGACTTCGGCCTTGGGCCAGACAAACTGTAGAGGAGGTTTTAAGAACACCCAGTAGGGCTGCAGGGAGCAAATCTTTTTATCTCTGTCTTTCAGAACATGTGTTGGTCTGACCCCTAGTGTTAAATTCCTTGTCACTTTGTTACCGTGAAGAAACCATGTGCCAGAAAAATGATGTGAAGCCACAAGTTCTTTATAATTATGGGATCAAGGTTGGGACTTAAATCCATTAGCTGGATACACTTCACTAATCAGAGGTTTCATTTTAGTACATGGACAGATTTTGGATGTTTCTTTCAATCATTTAAAATTATTTCTTTGCAGGACAGACAGACAGACATACTTTTCTGAGATTCAGCTGCGCATTACAGATATGTTTAGGTACTGATTATCACTAATCATTTCTCTTGCATTCAGTCCACCATGAGTTTTAGTTCATTTGAAATGAACCATATATATTTTGCTATTTTCCTTATTGGCTGGATACATCCTAGAACTACTGCCTCTCAAACAGCACACCTACTGTATAGTCTTATTCTTTACAATCTGGACACTACTTCACTAACACTAGTGCTGGCAACCAATAGATGCTACTGAACAAACTCGGTGAAAACCTTCTCCACCTAACCCCATTGAAAGAAGAACTGAGCTGGTTATAGGAAGAGATAGACCCCCGCAGAAAGCCTGTTTCCCAGACATACCCCAATATATGAAACGTTTGGTTCCAAATTCCAACTTCACAGCTTTTCACCGCCTCGATAATGGGCTGAACACAAACCCCATGTTGAAAGTCTGGGTCTAGATGCAAACTTAGCAGGTCTGGGGCGTTTCTAGTTATGATGCACCTAGGGACATCAGTGTTTTATATTAGTCTGCCAGTGAAATAAGCACTATCCAGCATGCAGCACTGAGTTTCAGTCCTCATTCCAACATACTGCCCACTGTGCAATCCATTCAGCTTCAGAGCTAGGCAAATAATTTTTCCCCCGTACGTGGTGCTTTAGTCTGCAGAGGGGTGTAAGTTTTAGACTGCACTAGCATGTCATGCATTAAGTGCCCCAGATGGACCTTATCCATGAGAAGTTCACTAAGGTGTGTTAATGCCATTCTATTTCAAACAGTACTGGTGTAATGCACACTAAGCAACTTTTAGCACATCAGCAGAGTCCACGACAGCCAGTTAGTAGGTGACATGCTAGTGCGGACTAAAATTTACATCCCTTTGGTGCAGATTATAGCACCATGTAGGCAAGCTCCAAACAAAGTTGTCTAGACTCACAGTTTAAGTGAAGTGCTTTGTTCTATACCTTTGAACTATTGCTTGCATCAACATTTTTCATTTTGGGCAACACGTTCTAGTGTTTCAACAAAAATCCTTTAAACCAGAACATTTTGGTATTTTTGCTTTCCAAAAACCGTTGTTAATCAAAAATCGAGCATTTTTACCGAGTTTTGAAAACCTAGTTTTGTTTTGTTTTTTTCTTTCTTGGTTGAAATTTCATGAAAATATTTAGAAAAACCATGAAGAAAAATGTAAGTTTCTAATGAAAAATGATTGGCATTTTTCAGTAGGTAATATTTTGATACCCACAGATGGCAGCCAGCATTGCCTTTCAATTCTGACCCATCCCTCCCCGATCTGCTTTACTTACCATAATAACAATACAGCTTCAGAACACAAACATAAAATTGCATCTCTTCAGTGAAGGGGTGAGGGTATGTGTCATAAATCTACTTCCAGTCCTGTGAATAATGGAGGGAGGAAAAAAACCAGTGAGTGAACTGGTCTCTCTCTCAGGCATTAGCAGCTGACACATGAAAACTGCAAAATCATATTGCACAATGAGTGCTTTTAACCAGGATACTGTGTAAAAGCTGAGCGTTGCCTTTTTAAAGGCTTTCAATGAATACTTTATAATCTTGGACCTAATCTTCAGGAGCATTAAGCTGGCTTTGTGATCCACCACTGGCCTCAGGAATCTAGGAAGGCTCATCCCAGAGCAAAAGATGGTGTGCAGCCAAAGTAGGGCTTCATCTACCATATGCTTTCCTTACTGCATGCATAGTGGGAGGGGAGTGTCATGGTGACTGAACAATGGGTATGGCTGGGAGGCAACTGTACTAGGCCAATCCTGGGGTAAACCCATTGTGCTTCTTACTGTGGCCTGTGCTATACAGGATTAGGGTGACCAGATTTCCTGATTTTATAAGGGCATTCCCAATAGTCAGGGCTTTGTCTTGTATAGGTGCCTATTCTCCTCACCCCAGTCCTGATTTTTTGCACTTGCTATCTGGTCACCCAATACAGGAACTCAGACCAGTTGAGCACAATGGTCCCTTCTGATCTTAGAATCTATGAAGTCACTGGCCAGCATAAACTCAAAACAGACCTCAGGCTGCGGTAACGCAGCATATGCTGGAAAGTATACGCAGAGCAGCAATGGCAATGGGGCAGAACAAAGGGGACTGTACACTTCAGTGGGAGCACTAGACTAGACAGGCCTTCGGGTGGTGGCTAGCCTTTCAAGCACCGTGTAATCAAACCACGTGCAGAACAAGTCTGCACAACACCATACTAAAAATTTCAGTGGTTGTGGCACCTTGTCTGTACCAGTACTCCTATCATTGATACCAAAGTGATGCTGAACCAGCGGGGTTGGGGGGAGGGAGGAGAAGGAGAGGGTGTGACAAAGTGAGAATATTGTTAATGTTTTCTCTGAATACTGTGTGTGCCTCAGTTTCCCCTATCAATTACTCAAGGATCTCATTGGAGGGTTAAGGGTGTGCGATCATTGCAGAGACCACTAGAGGGCAGGCATGGTTGCCTTTAGCTGCCTGTGCAGGGATAATGACCGATCCCTTCCAAGGAGCCAGCTGGAGGTGTTGGAGAGAGGGTGGAAGTCAGCCCAGGAAAGAGGACAAAGGCAAGGGGAAGGGCAGAGGCGGGTCTGAGGCTGGCGAGCTGGAAGCAGGCAGTCCCCATTTTGGGAGTGCCCAGGGGGTAGAGCCCACAGTTGGGCTCTGGCCCTCTTAGGGTGGGCATTGGTGTAATTTCCTGATTCCTGTGTTAACAAGTCCTGTTCTACACTGTGTTCCCACTGACTAATAAACGCTGCTGTTTCCAAGCTGGCTGAGAATCACTTCCGACTGTGAGGTGGGGTGTGCATGGCCCCTTTGAGGATGTGTAGGGCTTCCCCAGGCATCCTATCCAGCAGGGAGCTGGATAATGGTGGGGAGCTCATGGCAGAACAGGGGTGCTAAGCGCTCAGACATCAGCTCCATGAGGCTGAATTCACTGGTGTGAGTATGCCCTGAATGGAGACACACCATACTGGAGCCCTGACTGGCTTAGTTAGGAGTGGTTCCAGAGTGCCAAGCCAGTCTCTCCATGACAGGGGTATGTTCCCACTTCCAAAAGTAGCTAGGATCTGTAAGCTAAGACGACTATAACACATGAGTCTTGTCATCACCAGGCAGTGCTGGTTCCCATTCAGAGAGGATGCAGTTTGTTCAATTTTAGCATTGAGGAGGAGTTGCAGAGGGTAGACACCTTCTTTGGAAAAGGCTGGAAGCATCACAAAGGCTTTGCTGCCCCACCAAACACCACATCTGAACGTCCCATGATGTTAATCCACTAAAGAGTGAGTGAGAGAGGTTGGTATCTACACCCAACAGGAAAAGACCTCAACTGCTATAATACGAACCATATCATACCCTCCTCACCTCTGTGATTGGAGACTGTGGGAATCGAGCAGATCCTTATTCCAGAGAGGGAAAGGAGTAGCCTCAATACCATCAAGTCCCCTACATCTAACCCTTCAAAAGCTTCCCCCTGAGCATTCCTTGTAGTGTGGGATGTGGAAATGCTGCAGGAAGGACTAGGGAAATGGTCCTGCCAGTGGCTTTGTATTCTCTCAGTCCTGTGGAGCCCTCAAAAGTAACTTGCCCGTCTTTTCTCACTAGACGCAGTGGAAGATCCTGTCAGCCTGGCCAAAGGTGTGGACAGGTGGAATGTGGAGGTGCAGGACTTCCGTTTGGATGGCACATGCCACTGTGGAGGGCTCTAGGCCTGTGTTGTGCTTCGAGAATCCATTGCTTTTTGAGCTGTACCTCTGTTTCTTCCACGGGGTAAGAGAAGGCAAGCTCTGACCCCACACCTTCTTATGCTGGAATAGCCATTGGCTTGAGTGGGAACAGGCCCAGGCCTTTTAGATGGTAAGCAGTAAGCACACAGAGGCAGGGACCAGGGTTTTTTCCCTGTGTTTTTACAACACTGAGCAGTATTAAATAAATGACAGCATTAACACTGCTTTTTGCTTTCCATGAAAGGCAGTTTTGGGTCACGGTACAAATGAGATCTTAAATAGCTGCATTTATTAACTGTTACATGATGACATGGTTAAAGCCTAGTGGGAACTTATGTCTGTTTTCCATTTGTGGCAAGGCTTTAAAAGTGATTTAAAAAAAAAAAAAAAGCTTTTATTTGACAGATGAATGCTCATGAGTAAAAATTAATAAAAATTAGTTCAATGCTGGACCATTCTTGATCACTTGGGAATATAAGAACTAGTCATCCTTAATGTTATTCTTCTCTAGGGAACAAAGCTTTTTGTTTGTTGTAATGAAGTGTTATAATTTAACTCAGCTTTGCTGGAGTGTAACTTCTTTCTAGATCTGAGAAAAAAAATTATTATGCAGCTTAGTGTTTGAGTAATCTTCATGGCATGTAGCAAATGACTTTGACACAACCCAAGAGTCTTCTCTTTGGAAAAACATACATTCCACTACTCTTTTGTTTCTGGAAAGTCCGTTCAATGATTTTCATTAATAAAATGTATTAGCCATGTAGATTCTTTTTGCAGTTGTAATAGTGAAGCGTTCTGTAGATATATGTACCGGTGCTTCTGATCTTTGCGTATTACCTGTTGATTTCCTTGAGAGTAGTGGACATTATGGCAGAATTGTTGATTAGTCATATTGGATGCCTTAAGTTGATTTACTTTATCTCCAAGTAGGAGTGATCTTACTAAAATCTGGAAACGGAAACTTATCTTGGACATTATGTTACAGCTATAAAATCCATACCTGTAAATCCTGATGGGCAATCTATTGGGTGAACAGTATCTCAGAGGACTTCATTGTTTGAATATGTTTCTCTCTCTCTCTCTCTATTATATTTAAGTGATCTTGATGTTTGTAAGTGAGAAGCCATTTGCACTGGATAAATTCAGGTATAGGTGGGTATCTGTGCCAGCGCTCCTCAGTCTAGTTTTGATCAGAGGCAGTCAATCATGCCACATTGTGCATTGATTTCATGGCACAGACAAATAGGGACACAAAAGAAACCAAAAAACGCCTTATTCCCAATTTGATCCTAAGGCTCTACTGATGTTTGTGAAGTGCTCAGATGCCAAGGCAATTGGGGCATTTTAAGTACCTAGACAGATAGAGGACTGTAGAGACTATAGGTTCTGGGAGAGATCAGGGCACTGCCTACTCTCTTTTGATATCCACTGGAAATCTTGGATGGTAATTTTTTGAAGTGATTTGTATCTAAAGGAATTCTTTTGTTTATGGTCCTACATATTAGATTTGATTTAAAAAAAATAGGTACAGTATATCGTAATGCTGGGTAGTGCCATGCTGCAGAGGAACACGACACCCATGAAGTAACAAAGGTTGTCGACTCCCATCCAAAGCCCAATGCTGAAGGGCTCACAAGGTGAGGATCAGCTCCTTAGTTCAAATCCAAGTCCACTGGAACCAGAACTTTCCCCATGGTCTATTGCAGAATGGCTGGAGAATCATTGTACTCATTGTTTCCTCTCTCTTTTTCTAAATCCCAGACTGAATGCAGGTGTGGTGCCTGCCTGCCCAGGTAATTATCTCAGGGAGGCTCTGGAGACATCAATCATTATTGTCATTTGCACTGAGTCCTCTTTACACTTGTCTAGCTGTGTAAATAGGCCTTGGTGAAAGAGAGTCTGACTCTTATTTGCACTAAGTATTGTTGGCTTAGCTTTTTTAAATAAAAAACCGCAAACCTCTAACCTAGCTTTTTTCAGGCTGTACTACACAGACTGAAAATAAAAGCCTAGCAGTTATTTCTTATTTAGAGCCACTTTACACCACCTCTCATCCCAAAAGGCTTAGGTACCCCTCCTTATACAACAGGAAAGGTTGAAAGGAATATATCCTGTGCATCTGCCTCCTATACAGAAACCCAGGAGCATCCAGGGAAGGAAGGCAACCTTTGCCCTCCACAATAAACCCTCCCATCTGGCACAATAAACGAATTCACGTTCCAAGCTCATCACTCTCATCTTGGTTTTCCCACTCATAAATGTCTTGTGATGCTGAGTAACAAATATCATCCGAATGTTATACACAAATGAGCCAGTTTAAAACTGTTATCCCTCTTACAAAGAGTTACATGTACCACAAGTTATGCACTGTTATTTGAGTGGTGTTCCAAGGAACACAATGGCATAGTTTTAAAGAAAGCTCAAGGAAATCATGTGCACTCATCTTTATGATCGATCCTGGTATGGGGTCAACTCCATATCTTAATTTGTTCTGTGGTTTGTTTGTTTTTATCTGCTCTTGTTTCGCAGCCATTTTGAAACAAAACTTTTAGCTACTATTTAACTTGAAATATTAAAACCCGAATCACATCGAGTCAGAAACTACATGATATAGTCTGACATCAGCTGATACCAGGTGGAAACAGAAGTCAACAAGCTTTGCTCTCCTCTGAGAGCATATTTGAAATAAAGAGAAGATCCTCCATTTTCCTGCACTTTTAACTAGCACTTTGTGTAATTGCCAGAGCCATTGACCTACCAGAAAGTGACTGATTTCCTCTTGAGCCTGACGATGCTGCTGCTAAATTGACCACATGGGTCACTGCATAGCAACAAGAGGCATTTCCTTCCGTGAGAGATGAATTTGACTTCTGCTCATTGCTTTCTGCCCTGGCCATTTTGGAATGATACAGACCAGAATCTAACCAGTTATCTCCAATAGCAGCACAAAGCCGTCAGGATTAGCCCAGCGGGGTTATTATTAAGCATCTGATAGATCTTCCAAGGCCTCTTTATTGCAAAACTATCACCACAATTGCTGGCTACAGTGGCAGTCTTAGCAGAGGCCATGAAAGCTGAACATCCCTCTCAGACAGACGTGGGTGTCTCACAACCCGATCTGAAGAATATGTGGGTGGGGTGTAAGCCTGGGCAAAGTTCACTCTGTTGTTGCTTATACAATCTGAACAGAAGCGGGCTGTAAAAGCATCTTCATACAAAACTCCTGTTTGCAGTCACATCACTTTCTCAGAGGTTGCATTTGTTTTGGTCCAGTCTTTTGAGTGGTTAGTTTCAGCTGGTGGTCAGAAGGGGGGATGAGAGAGAAAAGTGTGGGGGGGGGAGGGCAGGCTCATTAGAATCTATATGATCCCTTTTTAAATATAGGAACGTTTTTCATCTAAGAAATGACTTTGTTTTGGAACCTGGATAAATAAGAAAAAAAATTAAATCTTTGGTATTTCAATGACATCACATAGGGAGAGCTGAGATCATCACTCCATTTAAATGGCGAAGGAACTTTCTCTCTTACCGGTGCTACTCTTGACACCATGCAATAAAGATGGTTCACAGAGGAGCGCTAATAAATAAAGCCCTGCAAATCTACGGATCTCTGCGGATCATTTCTTGCAGATTGCAGGTTGGATGGTCATGGAGGTCGGGACCTTTGTGACTTTTGGGGCAGGGCTGGAGCAGCTGCCAGCCTGGAGTGCAGTGAACAGCTAACCAGCTGTTAGGTGGGAAGGCAGGGCTGAGCAGCTCTTTGGGGTGGAAGGAGCTCAACAGCTGATGGAGGGCTGCTGGTTCCAAAGCAACTGATGTGTGGATATGGATGGGAATGCAGTTAAAGCTAAAAGAAGGAGGGCAGGTTGCAGGTTGGGTAAAAGTTTATTCCAGCAGATGCAGATTGAATGCGGATCCACATGTTTGTATCCGCCAGGGCTCTAATAGCAGGAGATTGATTTTTCTTTCCTGGCCTGATCAAATGACTTGGGTCAGCTTTAAAAAGGTTTAATCCCTATCCCACCGCAGGGTGCAGTCGCCGGTACCTCCAGGGGTCACTTATGTCCTTGGCATTCATGCTTCCCATTCCTCCTGTCACCAATGTACCCAATAGGTGGCTGAAATAATTTGCTTCTAGTCAGTATAACATTCCCATCAATTGCTGTTCAGTGGCTCCCTGTCTCTTTCCATATCTAGTTCAAATTCTCCAGTCTCACTTTGCTCCCTCACTCACACATCAACCCTTGGTCCATCTCTCATGCCCTTACGTTTAATTTTAATTAAAAGGTTTACGCCCCACTCTATTTTATATCAGGCAGGTCATAAAATCACAGGGCCAGATCGGAGCACAGGATGGAGAGGGGGGAAAGGTGTTCCTTGTTCCTGGGCCTATACTTCCAGTCTGCTACACATCTCCATCGTCTACCACCTTGCTACTGCACTGGTCTGCCTAGATTGTTAAGCTCCATGGGGCAGGGACTGTCTTTCTAGTTGTCTCTGAAGTGGCTAACATCCTTGGTGATACAGAAATAAATATAACAATAACGGCAGAGACTGTGGGTATTTCTACACTACAAGTGCTACAGCAGCACAACTGTAGCACTCCAATACAGTGTAGGCCATTGCTATAGCAAATCCACCCCTTGAGACAGAGTAGCTAGAATTCTTCCATCGAACTAGCTTTCTCTACAGTGCGGGTTAGGTCAATCTAATTACGATGCACAACATTTTTAACAGCCTGAACACTGTAGCAGATCACCTTAAGTTTAAGGTCTAGACTAGGCCTCAGTGCTGGGTAGGAGAGAATGTGGTTTATTGGGATGGTAAAAGGTTATCGTTTTACTCATAATTCTGCATAGGAAATGCTATATACAGAAATGTTGGGGTTTAAACAAAAATTTTCACATGCAGTAAAAAAGAACTTACCTGATTCAGCTGAACTGCTTTGCTGATTGAATTCACAGCACAGATCCAAACTAGGTTATCCAGGAGAGATGTCTGCTCATCTCCACAGTCATGGAGGGCTCTGAGTGAAACTGGTGCAGAATTCTGGGATGCCATATATGAATTGGAGGCACAGAACCTCTACACACAGGCCAAGGAGCTAGCAGACTTGACACTACATGGTTTAGCCAGTTATTTTCCTCCTCCTGCAGAGGATACTAAAGTTTTAAGGATGCAGTGATGACCATGAAGCATCTCTTGGTTGATCTGTGGCCAGTTGAGGGGGAAGCGTGGGATTCTTCACCCTACCACTTCCAGGACACGTGAACAGCCACTGCACAGCATAAGCTACATGGGCTGTATGCTGACTTAGAAGGGGGGGGGGAAAGGTGCTTGAAAGGTATCAAATGGAAGCCTCTCAGAATGAAAAGACAAACTTAGATGCAAATAGAAATTCTGATTGGTAATGACAGCAGTCATGTGATATAACTCCTGGTGTGTAGGTAAGTCCTTTGTATCTATGCTCAAGAACTCAAAGTCACATAGCCTGTAATAGAAGGAAAGGTCTAATGCTCATTTTAAATAGTTTGTTTTTCTGCTCTCCTGGTCTATCACAACTTGGCTTGGAGCTGGTGGTGACTTGAATCACCTGATTTAGTCAACCCAGGCCAAAGTCAGCTGTTACAATATCATTCCAGCTCTATTTTAAGCATAACACAGTTTAAAAAAAAACAAGTCATCAACACTTTGATCCACTCACGCACTCCCCCGTCCATTCCATTCTACTGATGGATCTAATTTGTTTTACTTTTCCCCTGTAGTCAGACTCATTATTTTGAAGCACACAGATGTGAATTGCCATCTGAATTTTTTTGTTTTCTGATTAAAGTAACATCATTTACTCCTGTGTCCCATTAAAAGTCAGTTTCTTGGCCTAGACTTGAATTTTTGGTCTGCAGCCAACATTTCCTGAGTAATTCCTTTTCAGTATTGGATTTTCAGACTGATAACTGTTTCATTTTGCACACATGCAAATCTGATCTCACACATCAAAAAGGAGAATACTTCATTTCTCTAGCAGGCTCCCCTTTGGGACACAAAGTCAGACAGATTTTCCAGCAATTATGAGCCTATAAAAACCACACATGAAAGAATTCTTTTTCCAACATAGGTTTACTATAGGGCTAGGGAATGAACTGACTACAGACCCAGTTAAAAGCTACAGTGAATACTTTCATTTTGGGAAATAGAGATTAATTATTTAATTCGAGAAGGATGGTCTTGTGGTCAATGCACCAGACAGACTCAAAAGCTTCCCGGTTCTGCCACAGACTCTTCCAGGATATGTCTATACTGCAATTAAAAACCCACAACTGGACCATGTCAACTGACTTGCACTCACAGGGCTTGGGCTAACGGGCTATTTAATTATAGTGTAGACATCCAGGCTGGGGCTAGATCCCAGCTTCTAGGACCCAGTGAAGTTGGAGAGTCCCAGAGCTCAGGTTGCAGCCCAAGCCAGAATGTCTACACCACAATTAAACAGTCCCTTAGTGTGAGCCCCAGTCAGCTGGCCTGAGCCAGCCATGGGTGTCCAATTGCAATGTAGACACCTCCAGTCACTTGGAGAAAATCTCTTCGGACCTGATCTAAAGCCCAATTAAGTGACTACAGTTGACTTCAGTGGACTTTGGGTCTCTGTTTCTCAATCCCCCACATATAAAATGGGAGACATAATCCTGGCTTTCTTCCAGCCTTTTGTTTGTTTTCAGCTGTGCTGTAAGCTCTTCTGGGCAGGAACTATTTCTTGCCATGTTTATGTACAGTGCCTAGCACAGTGGAGTTCTGATCTTGGTGCGGGCTGTGGTTATAAAAAAGGATGGCATAATAGAGCGAGTAATCAGAGAAAGTCCTAAACAATGTGTTCAAAAGCTAATTCATGCTATAAGGAACAGTAGTTTCTTAAGACTTTTTATACATAAATCTTTTGTAATTTGATTAATAAATGGATATGCAATACAAATACATACAGGGACTAGTTCATTTCTCCTATCATCAGGAATTTTGCCAAATACTGTACTCTTCATATGTCATGGCTGGAGTCATTTACAACCTTGTCCTGCTTCCCTGACATCAAGGTTAAAATTCAAAACTCTTGTATTGCAGTTTGCCAATGCAATCTATATTCCAGTTCACTTGTAAGAAACCTTCAATTAAATCATCATGAACAATGCTTCTTCTTAGGGATTCTGGTAATTCCCTACCTGGCAATCCTGCACTCAGTCGAGGGTTTATTGATCTCTTTCAAAATGTGCTATTTATTGCATTAGATATTAATTCATTTTTCATTCTTGCAGTTATTAGTATCGGGGGAGGGAAGGTCCTTAAGTTTAAAATGGGTTGTAAATAAGGACTGAATAAAAACTGCTTCTTGTGCCCATTTTACCAGTTTTTATACTACCTAGTTATTCAGGGATTTGTTTTATTTCCTGGGCTCAACATACCATTGCTAACACAATACATTCTGATGTGTTAACAGAATAGGGCACGATGCATCATTGAGATGAGGCAGGACGCACAGAAAGCTAGCGGAAAAGAGGTCTGTTGAAATGTGTAGTTCTCCCCCAAAAAGGCTGAGGGCCAGGGAGAATAGACTCCAGGGGACTAGAAAAGACTCCAGCCAGGAAAGCTGAAAGTGGCTTGCCAAGGCAGAGAAGAGTTGCAGAGATCAGACTTGGGGGGACAGAACATTGTTGTGTGTTTTGTGTCAATAAATTAGATGCTGGGTACGTGAATAGACAAAAATAAAGCCTGTGTGGGGTTTATTTAAGGAGCCCTATGAAAGGAGAGACAGAGGCTGGGCTGCTGCAGAACCACACCTGGCCAGCAGGGAGCACAAGAGAGCAGGATGTCCAACTTCACATACCTTTAGACTGAATGCTTCTTGTAGCAGGGATGGTCTCTCTCTCTGTTTTATAGCATCAAGCCCCCTGAATGCTTAACACATGATAATTGCATTAAATCAATTTACAAGTTCAGGGAAGGGACCTGTGTTGATACTTCTCTGTATACAGCTCAAGAGACACACAGCTTTGTGATGTTTCACATACCCATCCCACTGTTGGAGATCAGAAAAATAGTTCCCTCTCTCCTCACCCCTTCCCCCCCCCCATGAGGGGGTGTCACATTTTATGCAAACCCTATGACACGGACACAAACATACCATATGCAGGATTTTCCTCTTCCACATATTCCTGAGTGTGCAAATTAGTACTACCCCAGCATGCCAGTGAAGAAAGTGACTCAATCTTCAGTCTTTACAAAGGTGAAAATGCAAAGTATTGTAAGCTATAGAAGAGTGTCATGGAGTTTGAGGAGGACATTCCAGTTGTATTGCCACAAAAATCCCAGAAGGACAGAAGCAGCTCAAGTGCTGCTGGTTGACATACAGTGACTACCTTGAATGTGCTGCTCTTAGATGCATGTTCGTGACTGCCTCTCTTTAAAGACTCAGTTAATAGGCCTGTAAAGTTTATTAACACTCTTGGTTTTGGTGGGAGGTTTTTCCAGTGCTAACTGAATGGATACTTGGCGGCTGGGGATTCTCCAACAGAAATGAGAGGGTTAAAACCAACACAACCATTTAAAGTCATTCCAAATCTTAGTGCTACAGTCACTTCCAGAGCAGCTCTTTACACCCACAGAATGCTGAACGATGATTGGAAGAGAGAAATGATTGCTTCTATTCTTAAATAGTCTTAATTAACTATCACTACTATTAAACATTGGGGCAGCTAAGTGGACAAAGCATTAAACTTTCAGCACAAGGACAACAACTTGTCACAAATTCACCACAAGCAGTGGTGGACAATTCTCTCTCGCAGGTCACAATGCTAATGAGCAAGCATAGAGATGAAATGGGTTTTTTATCCCTAAGGAGGTTCCCATAAAAGGTCAGAGTTGACGGTGCTGGTCAGACAATGCAAGGAGGAACGCTACAGAGACCACATCCCTTGCTGAAGTTAGATAGGGGGTAAAGAGTTGCAGATGCTCCCCAAATTTTCATAGCTGCACTTATCCCACTGGAAGGAAATAAAGACTGCCTTAAGGATGATCTTTTTAATGCTAGCACCTGTCCTCTTCTCCAGCTAATGATTATTGTTCATTATTGTACAACAGCCCACCCCCCCACTCAAAGATCAGACCCACTGTACAGGCAAGTAAAATGATGTCTGAAAGTTTAATTTGGGATGTTAATCCCAGAAGTTTTAAATTCCTGCTCTCTTCCCCTATATAATATCTGTACATGGGAATGGAATATTAAGTGTCAAATCTAGGAATCCCCTTGGCTTGTACTTCCTAATAATAAAAGGTTGGAATGAAATAACAATGTTCACTCAAAAACCTACAGATCTGAGCTAATATATTTAAAAAGTAAGCCCCAAATCTTTGAAACATTGTATTATGTCACCACAGAAGGCATAAAGGGAACAAAGAATGCATACAAATTGCACTGTAAAGGACAAGACGACAGGATGAAAGCTGCCACAGTCCCTTTTGCCTTTAAAATTGTATGGATGCAGTGGGTATTGATACAAAACCCTCTTATCTGGTCTCGAAAGCTGTGCCTCTTCCTTCTTTCATTACGAAGACCCAGTGGATTGCTTACTTAGCATACAACAGAGACTATAGATAGGTCGAGCTGTCACTGCAGCCAGAAAACCCCAGCACCGAATGAACGCAATTACCCTCAACATGCAGATACTTTGGAGCTGAATTGTGCTGAAGAGAGAAACCCTCCAAGTGACAGATCCATGCGTGGCTTGGAAGAACAGCCACTTCCACTCAGCTGAAAAAGCAATGCAGTAAGTGACTCTGATGTTGCAGCAGGCACTCTGATATCGCAGCTTTGTTGTGCGAGTCTCAACGGTCCAGGAGCAGTGTCAGAGTTTTGTGAATGTCTCATTGGTCGTCTTGGTTTGTGATCAAGAGAACTAATTTAGCGGACACGCAGTGATGCTAACTGCATACATCTTACGTGGTGTGTTTTGCAGAGGAGTGTTTGCTGTATGGTTCTGTGCTGAACTAGTATGGTTAGGTTTGTAGCTCTTTTCTATAGTCATTTTTAACAGTGATTAATGGAGGGATGTGGCTTAAGGTGACAGTGCAGATCTATTTATTACATTTTAATTATAGTGTAATTCATACGTGGGGTTGCAGATTATTTTCCATATTATCACGTTAATGTTTAGATTTAGAGGAACTTTTTGACTGGCAAATGTTACGTTGTTTGTTGCAAGCATCAATATTCTCCATATCCTGATGGAGAATAATTTTATTTGACTTTAGTGGATATGGCTAGTTTCTAGTGATAAAATGCTTAAGATCATGGGTGCCAGGTAGCAGCTGATTTTTTGTTGGTAAATACTTACACTATGACAAACTACTGCTTGCCTCTTTGTGTTTTCACAGATTCCAATGTTCTTCTGATTCCACGTTCTGCCATAAGAGACTGTAATTTAGAACGTATAGCTGAGTAACAGCATGATTTAAAGTTTAGTTTATAATGAGACCGTATTGGTTTCCCATTTTGCAGGTATTGGAGGAAGAGGACTTTGGGTTACCATCATAGGCCTTCACTAGAAACCCAGTTAATCCTTAAAAGCAGATTCTACTGCACATCTTTAAATTTGTTAATTTAGGGCTAATACTGAACTTCATTTCTCTAGTTTCCTGGTACAGGTTTGTTCTGTATCCTGCGGGGCTGTGACGTTAGATACATTTGAATCTGGCGAGGGTGGTTATCACTACCATTTTCAGTTGTGAAACAAATGCCTCCTACATTTCTGAAAGCATTACCAGTGAATTATAGCTGGAAATTCTCCTGACAGTTGAGTCAAATGTTAACATTAAGCAGCCGTTGCACTTGTTAAAAGAGCCACTAAATTCCACCACTGATTTTTAAAAACCCAACTTTGGTCTAAAAGTCATCATGCAAACTATTGGAAAATGAAGTTCCTTGCATTATAAAAGGGGGAAAGGTAGCCTGTTCATGATCTCTTTGCTTCATCGTATTCGTTCTGTGCAAAATGCAGTGTAAAGCGATGTTTACCAGAAATTGCAGCATTCCAATGACATAACTGAAGTTTTTGTTGAAACATTTCATGCAGGGGTATTGTTTAAAGCATATATGATGTTTTAGTCCTTGGCAAAAATGAAGAAACTGAGAAATTCATTGAAATTACAGCTGAGAAGTCTTAAGCCTTTCTCCTCATATGTAAGGGACATAAATCTTACTGTTTTTTTCACTTAAATAGGCATACAGCCAGTTTTTATGGCTGCTCCCTCTGAGAAGGCAATTTAGAGAATGTTCTCCTTCCAGTCTAGGCAGTCTTGTGACATACGGTACAGTCAGGCTAAAGTCATTAAGATGAATAATTAATAAATTAAAGTTATTCCTCAGTAATAGAACAATGAACTTTCAAGACAAATCTGCAATTAAAACGGACTGCGTCTGTATCTAAAGCTACTTCCCCACAGTGGGTTCCACTCTGCTTACATAACTCAGTGTGCTTCCAGTACCTCATCTAAAGGCCTGATTCAAAGCCCACCAGATTCTTTTCACTAATGGGTTTTCAACCAGGGCCTTTATTTTCTATAATAGAATCTCAAAATGAATCCATGAGTGTTGCCTAGTTGCCCAGCAATGAACTTGGAACATAAGAGGGTTAAACATCCAAAGGCCTTGAATGTGACTTATAAAAACTATCGATGAATTATTCTGGATAAAAAGTAGTTATTTCATTTGTAGTGAGGAACACAGGAAGCCTGAACGCTACCATCAGACTATTTTGAGGTGAACTTTGCTAAAAGTGAGTTTTCAAAATGTTTTTTTCCTAAACCCAAATTTTGGGAGTGGAAAGGAGGGAAAATGCAAATAAGAGTGGATGTTGGGAAGATCCTGTATTGGTAGTGAGAAAGTCACCGGAGGAAGCTGGATTAAAGTGACAATTACATAGAAGCATGAAAACTGCTGAGTCTTTCAGTGTCCTGAACTGGGAACTTACAATAATTTTCCAGCTATGATTGTTCAGGTTGGAAATAAGTTCATTGACATTTTAAGTGTAAATGTCAAATCTAATTCATCTTCAGTGTAGAAATTAGCGCTTTAGCTTCCACTTTCCGTCTTTTAAGTACAACTTTGAGGGCAATCTGAGCAAAAGCCTGTCTCTCAGGCTGGCAGCTTTATTTCATTGTCCCTTTTATAATGGAGAAAAATACGAAGGAATGGCTCCCAAGTTTAATTTTGATAACAGTTGTAATAATTGATTGTCATAATTTAAATCACTGATCGTCAACATTATTTAAGGAAATCAAGTCACAGTGACTTTTTGAAGGGTATTTTCCTATAGCTCTCTCTCTTTACCACTTGTTTCATTTGCAGATGCATGAAATAGAGGCTCATGTACAACATGAAATGTGACAGCACCATCCTGTGGTTGGTGAACCAAATAACTGAACCAAAACATCCCCTATAAAAACCATCATAAAGAGCATACACTAGTTGGATCTATATGCCCAATAATTTCCAAGTGCCATTTAAAGAAGACCTAGCTTGTTTGCAGTGAAAGCCAGTGGCACAGAAAATACCATTAAAACATAGAATAATCAACATATTGACTATATTCTAACAGTAGTAGAGAATTTTTCATAGCGTGTTTAGGAGAGCTGTCATTCTTCATGCCTGCAAGAGTAAAGAATATTTGACAGTAATGTATGGCCCAAAACATAAACACACACAAAGTCATTTTTTATGTTGTAGGAAAAACAGATCTCCCTTCCTCCCATTTCTGTTATTCAAAGCTTCTGGACAGTTTAACTGTCTAGATCCAGATATAATTATTTTCATTTTGAAAGCAGAGGATTTGGAACCTTCATTATTCTAGTCTGCTGTGTGGTTTCAATCAAACCCCTCCACTGCATTTAGCAAAACATTTTCAAACAATGAAGCCAATGCTTCAAGCATCATTTAATTACCTCTGGTATTTGGGAAGAAATGCAATTGTTTCATATTCTGTATTAGCTACCATTCACAAGAGAGACTTTCCTCTCCCCCCACATTGATTGGCAATATTTTTAGACGGCTGAAATGCTTGACTTCCCACCAGGAGTTCCCAAACCTACAGAGCATGAAGAGCACTGCACATGTTCCAGGAGGAATAAAGGGGTAAGACAGCGCACTTCCTAAATGCTGCTGACTAAGCAGGTTTGTGTGGTTTTTAAAACAAATTTATTTTACTTCTTATTGCTCAAAATTGATATGATTTAGGAAGATTATACTATAGATATTTCAAATTACCTTTACATTGCACTTGTATGAAAATGAATCAACCTTCAGGGATACAGAAAAACTAGCCTATACTTCCTCAGTCTAAGTTCCCTGTTCTCTAAAGCTGTATAAATATTTTTAGGTAGGAATTCGTGGCAGGTTAACATGAGTCAATGCATTTTAAATAAAGCTATGAAATCATGGATTTCAATGAATTTGGGGATCAGGGTGCTTGCTATATTGCACACCGAGTACCTGATCCTTCCACTGACATCTGGAAGGAACTCTAAAGTGCTGCATACTTGATAATGAATCTTTAATGATTTTTCTCATCCCCTTTGAATTCAAACAGAAGAGAAAACTTGTGCACTAAACAGGAGCCTACTGAAAAAATGGACACGGATGTTGACTCAGAATTATAGACATTTACATTTCAAATCCAAGATTCAAAACCTTTTGGTGTCCAGTCTGCAAGCAAACAGACTTAATACTAGAAAGAGGGAAGTGTTCCTAGAATGAAAGAAAGCAAGCATTATATCCCCATCTCCAGCCACTATTCTGTTTCCTCACCCTATGCCCTGAACAAACAACAGTATTTAAAAATACAGACGCTCACAATTCTCTGGCTAGAGACAGAACCCCTTCGATTTAAAAAAAGATAGGAAAATATTAGAATAATTAACAGAAATCGATTTGCCCATGGAGCGTCAGTCCGGGGTGATGGTGATAAAGAGCTAGGTTTGGCTGAGAACAGAGTATGAACCAAATACATTTGCTGGAGTGGGTCTCCTCATCACTGCTGAGCTCTTGGTTAGTGGAAGAATTTGTCTGCGGAGTCACACAGGTTCAGATGTTATAAACTAATCTGGAGGGGGCTGATTTCACCACCTATCTCCTTTGCTCCTCACACTGCTCCTGCTGGCATTTCATTCGTCCTAATCCTGGCTCCCACTCTGCCCCAGGCTTCCCACTTCACTCCTCAGTCACCACCACCCACATCTGTCTGGATTACCTATCAAAAATAGCCCTGAGATAAGAGCACTATAGTCTAGGGCCAAATCATTATGCTCAGAGTTCAACTCACCCGTGCCAGCACGAGGTCTGTGCAGTGCTGAAATTCCACTTACACCCAGCTTTGAGGATCCTAAGTGGGGCAAAGGCTTTATTACTCCACTGCAAAATGCTGAATTTAACCCTGGTATACATCAGGATCCATCACACCTACTTCAATGAAATAGCTTTGGGCTTTCTCTAGTGTAGTTTTAGCCCTGTGTATGAGGGCAGCCCTGCTGAGAATGCAACAGGTGCTATGTATGTTATGGGGTGGACTTCCCAGATCATTTTGAAGCATTAAGTGTTTGCCAAGGCCAGGGCACGATCTGGGGCATCAGTTCCTACATCCCCATTACCACGTGATCCATTTTTTGTAAACAGGCTACCTGAGTTGTTCTGCAGTTCTTGTCTTTCTTTATATGGGGATGTGAGGGGGAAAACGTATCAAGTCAGCAGGGAAGGCTATGCCTTTAGTGGTGTTCTGCAGAGCATTCAATGGTGCTTGCTTCTTGACTCCAGCTATAGATGTTTTTGGGTGCCTATAGAAGCAGCTGTTAAGGAGGCAGCAAAACCCTTGCATCCTCCACTAGGGGGCACTGTAGGAGAAAGGGAGAGGAACCTTGGCTGTCAACAGAAAGCAAGTCAAGTGTTACCAGCAGGACCAGAGTCAGGATCTTCCCCGATGACGTACTCCAGGGCAGCCAAGGGAGAGCAAACTAAATCACTAGATCGGAAGCGTATTTGGAGAAAGGAAACCAGTTGGACTCCAGTCCTCCTCAGTTAACATTTACATGTTTGCCGCATGGCAATTGCCACAGGGATAGTGGAATCGTACGTAGGTTCATGGGTGGGCTGGGAAGAGCACTAACCTCTCTTCAAGTGACCCCTATTGGGAAAGGGTTACATAATCGCAAACCAAGCATTCAAAACTGTAAGTCAGACTGATGGTCTTAAGTCTCGTGATATTTTTTTTTTTAAAAAAACATATTTTTCTTTTTATATTTGCCTTCTGGTTTGTGTTTTCAATTTTTCTTCAGTCACAAGGTCTAGAAACTTACTTAAAGACATTTGAGATCACCACCCGATAACATGACTCCAGGAGCTGGGAGTTTAAGACAGGACCACCAAAGATCACAAGACTCATGATAAAATTGTGAAAGCTGGAAATGTAGAGTTAGAGGACCCCTCTATTAAGCAATGCACATTTACAAAAGTTTAAAGATTCCCTCACTCCCCCTTTTGCAACTTTGCCTCCAAGCCCTTTATCAATGTAAGAGTCTTTTTTCCAGGCAATAGGATTTTCCTGTTGTTTCTGGAGCTACTGCTTCTCTTGAGCCACCAGATAATGCTGTTTTCAGGATCAAGATTAGAGTCAGCTATTGAGTTCACCTTATTTAAAGTTGTAGATTGCTAGGCCTGCTCAAGAAAGAACTGATAGATTTGAGACAGTGGTATTATGTCGTCCCTATTTCAGGGTTCTGTTACTACTTTTAAAAGATCTCTTTCCCCTCTCCTCCCTACCCCACACCACTTAGTTTTTTCCTTCAGGGTTTTGACTAAACTTCATTACCACCTACTCTGCTTGCCGCTGCATTATATTCTTTACTCAGCCTGCTTGCCCTCTACCGTATCATATACGACACCATTAATGGTTAGGGAGACAAGATGGGTGAGGTAATTTTTATTGGACCAACTTCTGTTGGTGTTATTGAATAAAATAAAGATTACCTCACCCACCTTATCTCTCATATCCTGGGGTTGACACAGCTACAACTATGCTAGATTAATGATTGTCACTGGATATGATGGTGTCTGTATCTCCTGGAAAGAAGCAGATTCTCATTTTCAAAGAGCACCTGCCTTTAAATCATGTTACCAACGCTGAATTTTGTGTAGCGAGTTTTAAAAGAACGATGTCTGAAAAACAGCAATAGATTAATAAGCACAGTTCTGGGGTTAAAATGGTTCTTATTAATTGCCGCTATAAGTTGTTTATTCTCAGCATTCTTGCAATCACAGGGCTTGATCCAAAGTCCACTGAAGACACCGGAGAGACTCACTTTGACTTTGGATCAGACTAGCAGATTTCCATTAAAAGCATCTTGAGAATTTATTTTTAAGCAGCTATGAGGCCATTTTCATCTGCAGAAGTTATGCTGATTGTGGTTTGATCTGGTTTGGAAGCCAGGTCTGGCGTAGAACGTGGTCTTGCAAACCTTTACAGATTTGAGTAGTCACAAGTATGCCTGTTGATACTTAGGACCCTGTTGATAGGATCAGTGGTCCTATTTGCATGACAATGTAAATATTTGCAGGATCCAGCTCATAGTGGGCACAGATGCTGTGTCATCCTAAATTTCCAGTGTCACTAGTATTATCAATGATTCAATGTAAGCATAGTAAAGAACATTAAGAAGAAAGTACAGTACCAGGAAATTCTGTTAAAGTTTTTAATTTTTAAATTGATCTAATACCTTATGGCCTCAAAGGTACTGTCTTTGGACATTCCATACACAATTGCTGCACAGCTAGGGACTTAAACTGTCCTCTAGCCATCCTTAGATCTCTCACATTGCAGGCCACTGAAATCAGCCAGCAAGGGCAGATTTCTTTTATTAGCAAAATCTCAGTGTTTAAAGTTGGGGGTTTCTAAGTGGGGTCTTCTAAAAATAAAAAGGCATTTTTAAATCAGAAGTCAGTGTTATGAAAGGAAATAAAGCTGCATGTAAAAAAAAAAAGTAAGGAAGTGCCAAAAGGCAATTACTATTTTTATTTTATAAAAGGAAAAAAAAAAACCCCGTAAGGGGTTCCAAATAGATGTGTTTGCATCTCTTGATGACAGCGGTTGACCATTCCAGCAGGCAGGTCAGGAGAAGAAGGACATTTCTGCACCACTTCATCCCGAGTCTCCGTAGCAGAACACAGAAAGGAGTCGGAGGAAAGGCTGATACCCAAGTATCATTTGTTGCCTTTCTGGCCTCCAGTGTTGCAGGGGCCGGGCAGTCTTGCGCCACTTTCAGGGTGTTGGAAGCATGGCTGTGAGGAGGTGTTCTATAGAAAGCCTAGAAGGAGCATGACAACCAAGAAAATCTATCCATGAAAACGAGAGCTACAATAACGTCTTCCAGCTTCTTCTTTCTAATCTTTCCTGCAGCGAATTCTTCAACTAGAAATGAACCAGGATCAAACCGCATTGGTCTGTGCTATGTACGTCTACCCTCCCCCCTGCATTTCCTCTAGCTGTACAACTAAAAAGCTGTGCTACAGGGAGAGCTGAGGATTCCACCCCATCCAAGGAAATTCTCAAATTATGCAAAGCTAGTGTTACTGGCTCTCTACCATCCATTCCCCCCTCCACAAAATACAGGAGGGGAGGGGGGAAAGACTATCAGGACTGCAAGGGGACAGAGTAAGACACCTAAAGCTCTTCTAGATCCTTGGCAGGTGGCTTGCCTGCCTACAGCTAGCAAAACTTTCAGCAACCCCCCCAAGCTGCTCTCAGTTACTCTGGGGCTGTTGCATTATTGAGGAAACAGAGTGGCTTAGAGTTGCTTTTCCTCGCAGTCTCCTCAGCTGTGCAGAATGAAAATTCATTGTAGGGAGAACTGAGCCTATGGCAGAAATCTGGCCGCACTGAATACGGGGGGGGGTGAACTAGCTGGAAAGAAGTGAGGAGTTGTCTGTTAAAAAGGCAGCTTTGTCAACACTGAAAGTTTGTTTTGGAGGGAGAAAAGAGTTCAGACAACGTTGAAACACCCTGTTTTGACTTTTTGTTTAAAATGACTTTCAAAATTGTTACAATTTTGAATTGTATAATAGGAGGACATATTTAAAAAAGTCATAGTTGAAACAATTTCAGGGGGTGATTTTTTTCCAGGGAGAATTTTTTGGGTTTTGTTCCAAATCAGAAAAAGCTAGTTCTGGAATCTTGTGTAAAATAATTGGTCCTCCATACAGCTGTAACCAGAGAAACTTACACTGACTCCAATGGATCCAGGATTCTATGCCATGTGTTGACGTTATGCTTTCAGATTACATTCAACTGGGTGGCCACCAGCTCACTGTGAAAGCGCTTGACCTAACTGTAAGAGATTTTCCTTAGCTGGTATCTTTCCTTATCATAGTATATTTACCAAAAAAGGTTCAATTCTGCCCTAGATATACAGGTACAATTCCTACTTAATTTACTGGGGCAAGCTTCTGTCCCGGGTTAAAGTCAACAGGGTTGTGTTGATCAGACTGAGGATAGAATTTGGCTTAAATGAATTTGCAACTGCACAGTTGAGGGCAGTTTGGCCTTCTGTCATCCTGTGATGGACAAAATACACAAGTTTTCTTTTGTTCTTTAATCCTGAGAGACACATTGCTAGATAAACAGTTCCATGAATTTTTTGTGGTCTGCAGAAAATAAATCCATCAACATTATTAATTTCCTTGTTCTTATGCCATGCCCTGCAAACGAGGAGATTCTTTCTTCTGCTGTAGTAAACGACACCACATTTTCCACTCACAGCTGCTGTGCACGGACCCTTTCTTGTTCCAGTCTTTAAAGAAATTCAGATTCTCTCTTCCTCCTGGCCTCACCCCAGACTGAGTTCCAGTGGAATAAGAAACTATCACCACATCTTCTTTTTTCCCATAAACATGATTAGCTCATTCTTTTGTTTGCATGTACCTCTCTGAGGTTAGTGTACTGTCAGAGTGACAAAAAACATGGCTTTAACGAAACAGTGGATTCCAAGACTATGGTATTTCTCTATGTTTGAAATATCTGGATCTGTAACAGATGCATAAGTCAAAAATCTGGTTGCTCTATTTACCACCTCTAGCAACTTAACTGTGAGCCTCTATATGTATAGAGAAACAGGGGCTACCTGACCTATGGGTACACATTGTTCTGTCACTGCACTGCTCTGAGTTCAGAATTAAAGTTTATTTATAAACTATGGGCCAAATTCTCCCTTATAACATCCCATAACTCCATTAGCTTCAATAGGGTGGCATGATTATATCAGAGGACAGGACTGTGCTGCGTTTTACTTCAAATGCATGTTGGTTAAAGGTTAAAACAGACAGACAAATAAAAGAAAAGCTCCCCCTTCCCCCAGTATCGGTGCATGAGATCTTTCTGCACGGACAGTTTAAGGCTAAAGATCTTATTCTGGTAAAAACTTTCCTTCCCATTCACAAGTGCATTATTGTTGCTAGGCATTATGTGAGTAAATAAAGATTCTGTACATTAGATGGAAATATCTTTGCCCTAAATCACTCTGGCAAGGCTCTATTAGCCAGTGTGTGTTGAATGAGGTATCCAAGTCCATCTCTCTAATACACCTTCTCCAGCGAAGCTGGGACCTCCTAGCATACTTTGAAGCCTTGGCCATTCGGAAGCATGCTCTCTAGGAAGCTGCTCCAGAATCCATTCATATTCTGGCAGTGGCAAAGGAATTTAAACAAGCCGATTTGGCAGCTGAAGGGAGGTTTTTGTGGTGTCAACACCTTTCTAAACTGAAGATTGACAGAGATATGGAAAAGTTTATGAAGGGGTAATCTTAGCTCTCCTAGCTCCCACAGCCAACCTAGTTTAAAGAATTCTTCAGAAGGTTCCCCACGCTCAGAAGAGTGACTCGGATAGCATTGCCTTTGCTCTACGGTACTGTACAATGTTATCTCTATATTTGTAGCCAGTTTTATTGGACAGTAAGTTTGTGAGTTTTTTCTGAACCGTGGTTTTGTGACCGATTTCCATATCCTCTAATACCTCCCAACAAAGCTAATGAAGCTTCAGACAAACACGTTTTACAGAAAATTAACAAGGGTAGCTTTGGAGATGTTGAAAAGGAAGCAGCAATGCCTACTATTTAGGTTACGCAAATTAAAACGGTTTAAAATGGAGTCGGTCTGGAATTTTAAAAAACAACGATGCTAGACATCAAACTCAGAAGATTGCCTCCTCAGGTTGTTTGAAGCGCATTATTGCTTTGCTAATATTTTTTATATCTGCAGGTGAATTTTCCAAGCAGATTTCCAGCTGACACCAAGGGGAAGTCTGCCTCAGGTTTACAGATACCTCTTAGTTATATGTGGACATCTATTTGTAGTTTAAGCAAGCATCAGCCAAGTGTGAATGCCTAATGCTGCTCACAATTAATGGCAGAGAAGCAAAATGACATTGGCACTCTAGGCAAGATTTAGCCATCTAATTTTGTGACACTAGGATATTTAGGAAAAGTAAAGCTGTACAGTTACAGTCATGTTTCCTTATTTGCTTTGGGATTGCCGTTTCTCCCTTCTTTGGCTTCACTTTCTCCTGGCAGTTTGGCGGTGTAATCTAATCATATTCATGCTTTGACACACAAGGCCAAATTCAGAGATCACTTAATTGACAGCATAAGCTACATGTTGGTCAGAAAGGCAGAAGGAGGTGAATTAAGATGAGCAAAAAATAAGACACTAGTTAGATAAGCTAAGGGGATCTACATTACCTTACACTCTCCCTAATATTGCTATATCCACTTCAACTCAATGTACAAGTCACATATATTTACACTGATTTAACATCTACAGTAATTTTTGCCACCATTTGCATCGCGTCTGAATCAGGCCCATGGCATTTAATATTTTACTGTGGCAGTCCAACAAGGGTCCACAGAACTATGTGACTGGAGGATAACCACTCAGCCTGTGCTGATCTCGATTAATGAAGCAGCACACCAACGACCTTGGAGCAACTGACCTTGGTTAGGCATCAAGGATTCCTCAAAATGGTTCAGCAGAAGCTGAAAAAAAATCTCTTGAGATTTAAGGTTGACTGGTGTTAAAGAGCCACTGACAATAGACAACTCCAGACATTTCTGAGAAACAGGATTTGGGATACCATTTCTGTAGCAGCATTAACAAAACCACCACAAAGCTGCTGTTTTTCATTATGGACTTGGACGGAAACACTAGACAATATGACATGCCCCCTAAGCAGTATTGATTTCCTGAAACTGGTGAACAACACAGGAGTACAATATATAATCTCTCACTGCTTATTAGCCTAATTCGAAAGGACTCTGTATGCATGTCCATTCACCTTTGCTTGGTTAAAATAAAAGTTTGGCCTCTGACCATATATCAAAGCTTAAACCTCACAGCTTGCATGTTTCCATATCAACATTGGAGACAGTCAGGTTAAACTTGCCAGAAGTTCTATTGCATACCTCATTTTCTAACATTTGTCCTCAAACACTTGCTGCATCTGAAACTTGATGTATAAACTGGAATCTGAGACACGATTATTTTTTTTAAAACACACAAATTTAAATCCCCAACAATTAGCTACTTTTGTAACATACAAATATAATCCTGAAAGCCAAACAATTTAAAACCAATTGTCACCTTGTGAGGGAGCATCGTCCCACTCCTGTCTCTTTTCTAGACTGCTCCAAGACCACCTTCTGGTCAAATGCCATGTGCAATTTATTTAGTGTTCTCTCCCCTTACAAACTTGTGCAGCCCTGTATGTACAACAGCATACACTCCTGAGCTCACCTTCTGTCTCCCCCTCCTTGGCGGAATATCTTTCTCCCTGAGAGGTCTCTCCTGGCACTGACTCCCAGAAGCCTGCTGGTCTCCCTCCTGCCTCTCAAGCCTTTCCTACTTCCTGTGCTAATTAGCCTTTCAGGGCTCTCCTCAGTCCATCCCAATGTATCAACTGGGCACAGCTTTTCTCCTCAGGTTAATTCTGGGACAGTTTAATTGGTGATCCAGTGACCAGTGGACTGGTACAGCTGCTGTTGCCCAACACGCTCACCTGAATAACTAAAGTTCCTTCAGTAAAGAAACAAGTCTACTTTATAGTAAAGAAGAATAAAATGGAACTATTGAATGCTCAAAACGGAATTTGAGTGTTCAAATCAGACATCCAACTAGCCAAGCTGAAATGGCAAATTAGTTTCACTGCCCCTCTATCTGGGCATGCATTTACAATGGTCATATGGAGAATATGACCCTTAAAACTTTCATAGAAATGTTGGGCTGAAAGGGTCTTCAAGAAGTCATCAAGTCCAGCCCCCTGTGCTGAGGCAGGATCAAGTAAACCTAGACCATCCTTGACAAGTGTTCGATAAACTGGTTCTTTAAAACCTACACTGATGGGGATTCCACAACCTCCCTTGGAAGCCTATTCCAGAGCTCAACTATCCTTATTGTTAGAAAATGTTTCCTAATAATTAACATGAATCTCCCTTGCTGCAGATCAAACCCATTACTTAGCCCTTCTAGCCCATTTAGTTTTTTTTCCAGCTTCTCAGTACTCCCCTCTTTCCAGTTAAGGAAATTACCATTAATAAGACACAACTGTTAAAATGAGTTATACACCTGTATCATTTAGGTATTAATGGCCACAGAGATCACCCATTGTGGAATTTCTCTCTTTCCGTGGATGTTCTTGTTCAGTGAAACCCATAAATTTAAGAAAAACCTAAATAAAACCAATTCTCAATACATAGCAACTTATTACCAGCATGCTGAGTTTTGTACAGCCCTCTGTTAATGTCTTGAGGGGACATAAAACAGCTAAGAGCCCTACATCATGATTATGTTATCCTTTGCATATTTACCAGATCACACACATGTAAAGAGCTCTCAGACCCACTCTCATTGCTGTGAGAACCTCCTCCTCGGAGCTGCCCCCTGTCGCAGGCAGCCAAGGCATA
This sequence comes from Mesoclemmys tuberculata, assembly GCA_007922155.1. Classification (NCBI taxonomy): domain Eukaryota; kingdom Metazoa; phylum Chordata; order Testudines; family Chelidae; genus Mesoclemmys; species Mesoclemmys tuberculata. Next base: position 9,139,783 of record ML675644.1, read on the forward strand.
CTTCCAGCCCCTCTGCTCCTGCACTGGGCGCAAGGAGAGAGCTGTGGGGACCAGAGCCCATCACCGCCCTGCCCCCAACCGCCAGGCAGACCCCACTGCCCCCACAGGGGGGGGAGAGCAGGAAATGGGCTCGCAGAACCCCCCCCCAGGGGACACTGCCAACGCTGCTGCTCCGCCAACAGAGGGGAGTGGGGGCACTGCCGCCAACGGGGGGAAAATGGAGAGAGCGGGACACGGTGCTGGTGCTGCCACCGACAGCGGGGAGTGGGAAATGGGCCCACAGGACCTGCCTCCATCCCCCCACAGAGTACTGCTGCCAATGGGTGTGTGGGGGGCAATACAAGTATGGCTCCCGGGCATCGGAGACCCACGGTACGCCACTGACTCCAAACAGCCCTGTTTAATCCAGGATCAAACAGCATCAGTTCGCTGGAGTATTGGTTCTATTAAGTATCTATTTAAATGGATAAAGATATTTAAGCCCGTTCTTCTAAAAATCGGCCCTACAGTTTTTCAATCACTTCCTGACCTGAGTGTAGCCATCCTAACGCTACTATATTATTTGCATAATAGTAATGCCTAGAAGATGCACTTGATCAGGAATCCATTGTGTTAGGCAGTAATCCAACACATATCATGAGACTGTCCCTGCCCCAACGAGTTTATAATCTAGACAGACAAGGCCAAGAACAACTGGGAGAAATGAAGTGCGTTATTCCATTTTCCACAGGTGGATTTAGGTACAGAGCTACTCTATTTAGCTCAGTCACACAGGAAGACTGGGTCAAAACTGGGATTAGATATCAAATCTCTTGAATCCCAGTCTAGTAGGTCTACCACAAGACCACCTTCCTTTGCTAGGCTACTCTAACAATATTTCACCTGCAAATGAGATGTAAAGTACCACTAACCAAGCATTAACAATCACTTTGTGTAAGGTTATTACACTGGTTAACAGTAATTAAAACAAATGTATTAGTTAGTGTTTCTGTTTTAATGACACTGGTTACACAGATATAGTGCAAATCCAAAATTCTATAAAAATGACTATGGTTATTTGTCCCTGGTTATCCCATAATCATCTCTCATTTGTTATTAATTCTCATTAATTTCACTTGGAGGAAGTATTACAGTGCAAGGTTAGTTTTCTGTAAAATGCTAGTCAGCTCCTGAAAAATGTTAAAAGGAAAGGAAAAAAGGATCAAGAAGGGGTAAAAGAAAGGGGAGACAGCAACAGAAAGGGAGAAAAGACAATTTGGGGAAAAACATGTAACTCTTTAGTGGCATATCAGTGTTGAGTTGGAAAGAACTGATTCTAATCAAGTATTTATTGATGGCAGTGCACATGATGAATTAGGTGCTTTCCAGATATTCAAGAAGGGCTGGTTCTTGCCCTAAGAAGCTCACTGTCTCAGGACAGACAGACGGGTGAGAGGAAGGGGAACAAGCAATGCCAGATACACAAAAGCACTGAATTTCCATTTATGAACCATCACAATAGCGGTCATCCTCTTGGATAATATGGAGCAGGAAACATGTGAGAGCTGAGGACAAAGCATTCTCTGTTAAGGGCATCCAGCTTTGAAACAATCTTCCAGAGGAGATAAGGCAAATCCAGAATCTGATCACCATTTGGAGAATTGGTCCTAGCAACATTTCCTATTTATCAAGGCTGTCTTGAATTCCCAGTCTGACCTTGTTTCCATTTTAATCCTCAGCATGACACCACTCTCATTTTACCACCCACATGTATGTTGTCCAGAGACCCCAATATATTGTCATACTCATCAGCTTTGTTAATTGTATTAATCAATTTGTTCCTAAAAATAGGTACACTAGTTTACATTGTCTGTGTGCGCTTATGATTCGGTTTGTAGGTTACTTTGATATTTATTTAACTAGACACTTCTATTCATGTTATATATAAAAATTGAATTATAGGAAAAATAGGTACCGTCCTTTGATATTTGTTGTGATTATTCTAGGTCAAGAGAGAACTTAAAATAAATTCAGCTCTTTTGACAGTTAGCTAGTTTTTCCCTGTTTGTAGTCAGCACTATGTTGATTTTCCATCTGAACAAACAGGATTGGGATTAAAGATTTAATGCACAGAATCACTGCATTTTGAACAAAGTTTAGAATTCAGACATGCAAGGTGTTGGGCCGGCTGGCCGTGATGGGGTATAGGACTTAATCATGTGCTTATGTCCTATTGATGTCAGTGAGACTTAACCAAATGCCCAGTGGTTTGCTCCATAGGGATGGGCTTAAGCATGTGCTTAAATGTTTTGCTGGATTGGCACCAAAGTGTTCAGAATCTTGCATGACTGAACACCGAGTGAAGGCTGAGAAAGGCTTTGATATGAAAACATCCCATAATCACCTGACTTTTGACCACATTTGAGTAAGATTTATTTTTGATGAAGGCTCAACATAAGATCCAGCCAAGACATTCAGCCTAGGGCTAAATGGATTGTGTTGCTTAATGCTTTACAATTAAAAATAAAAAACAAAAAAAAACCCCAGAAATTCTGCCAATACAATTTTGTGAGAGAAGTTTTGAAAGATACCTTGCTTTCTACATGAACGCCTCTCACCTTGAGCAGTAAAATTACACAGTAATTAAATCCAGGATTTATGCAGTTTTTAGAGAAAGTGGAATAAAACAGAGCAGGCATTGCTATGACAATTGTATTCTATTTACATGGTGCCATGCAACCCAAAGGATCTCAAAGAGCTTCATAATCTGTATCCTTATAACAATCAAATGCAACCACCTCTGGGGTGGAGGGCACCATACAGTCGTAAAAATGAATAAATTTGCTCTCCAGGGAAAAATTCTATTTAAAAAGATAGCATGGGATCTTTCACGTACATACAGATCTAGACAATGCCTTAAAATTTCATGCCATCATCTGAAAGACCTTGGAGGCACCACAACTCTATTCTGAAGGCTGATGATCTGAGTCAACCCTGCAGGGATCTCAACCGATGGGATCGAGGAACTCCGATCACAAAATCCTACCCACTTATTGGTGTAAGCCTGTGACAAGGCACACAGTGTGGCTGGTCCATGTAGGAGTAAGAGCTTACTTTTACTGCTAATGAAATTACTCCTTTAGTTTGCATGGTAGAAGGCTGAGCTTTTGTCAATGACGATCCCAGATCAGACCTTCCCCAATGTCCTGTGGTTGGCTAGGAGGAGTCTTACCATGGATAGTTGAGCGCTGAAGTGATAAAGTCCTGACTAGTGAAATGCTTTAGTACAAGGCTGTTTGGCTAGAGGAAAAGGGTCCCATTCCCAAATGAATACCTTCCATAGTGGTAGGGTGTAGTCCTATTTAAATTGGGAGCTACCGTTGGACCTAATACTACCCTGCTTTTCCATTTGAGTGATGGCAGCTGCTGGCTGGTGGAGTTGATGTTCAAATGTTTATGCGCAGCAATGGCTCTTGGCAGAAAAGAGTATTTGTGACACAAACAAAAACAGTTGAGTTATAACTGGCGTTTAAGGCCAGAAGGGCTCACCAGATCAACTAGTCTGATCTCCTGCATAGCACAGGCAACCGCTGTGAGGCAGCACCACACACTAAACCAATGATAGATATTAGACCAAAGTACCACTAAACTATTTGTGCCATCGGCAGAGAATAAGAGGGGCTGGGATACAGCAGCACGTGAGGACCCTCTCCCCCCCAGTGGCAGGGAAATGGTGAGATATATCCAGATAATCCAGGCAAGTGACCTAAACCCACATGCTGCAGAAGAAGACAAAAAAACAGCCCCTAAATCACTGCCAATCTGGCCTGGGAGAAAATTCCTTGCCAACCCCAAGTGTGGTGATCAGTTAGACCCTGAGCATGTGAGCAAGAACCAGCCAGTCAAACATCTGAGTGAGAGAGAGAGAGAATATGCTTATGGGCACCCCAAAGCTCTGCCCCACTTCATCCAGTGTTCCATCTCCAGCTGTGGCTATCCATGATGCTTCAGAGGAATGAGAGAAAAGGCTCAGAATACTTTGTGGGAAGGAGGGGAGGGAATCCCTTCCTGACCCCTGAAGATGGGCAACTGAAACCCTGATACATGAGCTTAGCTTATGAGTTCCTTAGTTTATGATTACACCATCTATTTAGTATATATCGGAACGGCAGTTATGGTCTGAAGACAACGATCATGTACAATTGACCCCTTTTTATTCAACTCAGCAAGTTTGCTCCTCACCTATATTCAAAGGCAGAGCTGTGTACTGACTAAAATAAATTTGAATAACTTTTTACTCCAGGTAGCAATGCAGGGCCAGTCTAGATAGGGGGAAAAAAAAGGTGGAATAAGGTTTGGCTCATTCATTAGAATTGTTAACAAAGTTTATGTGGAATCTTTATAACCGGGGTTGTTGACATAGGAAAACCCAGCTTGACTTTCAGATCTCAGGGTAGGTTTTGCAGGGCTGGCAGGATGAAAAACTTTTTGTGTAAACTGAAAAATATTGACCTGGAAATCATTGATGGGCCATCAACATGGAAGTACATTTTTTAGAGTCACCATGCCAGCATTTCAAATCTACTAACTACCACAGGACTATATATAGTGAAACAGTTTTTAAATATACGTATTATGTAAGCTGAAGACCACAAAGTTTGATAGGAATAAGCAAACTGGCCAGCAGTACAAGTCACTGTGCATGCAGAATTGCCATTCATCTCCATATGCAAGTGTTCTTCACATGGGATATAATAACCCATTGTGCTTCTCAGCTAAAGCCCTGTAAAGCCAAGCCTCAAATCTAGGTACAAATGTTATAACTGAACTATGAACTCCTGAAAACAGAACGATGTAAATGCTTGCGTTCCCTAAACTACATTGGTGCAAATATGTTACTATAAAGATTAGCTTCTTCTGACAATCTTACAGAAACTCATTTTTATGTAACAGACCAGTACAGTCATGCTATTCCAGGGTGGCTTGTTAATAATGTCACAAGTTTCTCAAAAGCAGATCTATATTCATCGCAAAACCCCTTAGCTTTTACTATTGCTTGATAGATAGCTATGCACAGGTTAGCTCTAATTCCCTATTAAATTGCTAATAGAGAGTTTCAAGGTTACACACACACACACACACACATATAATTAGCATCCTGCATAGCTAGACACCAAGAAAAACATGCAGTGTAGAAATATTGAATATATTCAGGAAATTACACCATACATTCAGAAGGCCTAAGGGGAAACTAAGCTGCATACAGAAGTCTTTCCCCTCCCCCTATCCACTTTTTCTAGTGAGGTTAATATTTTTGCATTTTCCTTTTTGCATTAAAAAGATGCGTCATTTTAAATTATACTTTTCAATGGTTGCTTAAAGACAGTTTTCCCACAGTGCTTTACGATCTAATTGAATATTTTATCCTGCTTCCCACTACCATAGAATCCAAGTGCCTTCCATGCAAAATCAATAGCAAAGTCTCTAGAGGACTTCATTAGAGTCTTCGGCACTTCTTCCTTTATAGGGTAAAAATTCTGTTTGGGGGAAAGCTGGAGGTTTTTTGCGTGGGGACAATTGCTTTTTTGTTTCCTTTGAGGGAAACAAAGGGGCATTTGTATTGTAAGTTAATTCTAGTCTTGTCATGTGTTTACAATCAAGTGTGTAGCAGCCAGCACAAATGACAAACTATATTCAAGGTAAAACAAGAGTCCTATAGCACCTTAAAGACGAACAAATTTCTGCGGGCATAAGCTTTCGTGGGTTGCAGCCCACGAAAGCTTAGGTCTGCAGAAATTTGTTAGTCTTTAAGGTGCTACAGGACTCTTGTTGTTTTTGCTGTATACAGACTAACACGGCTACCCCTCTGGATATTTTCAAGATAAATTCCTGTGTGAGTGCATGTATACAATATGCATATCGTATAGACGCATTTTGCTTAACCTGCTTTTAAAATGTGACTCTCTTAATACTTCAATTAGACAACTTGCTACACTCTACTTTGGAAGGTTGCTTATAGGTTATGAATGATAATCTATATATATTGAAAATGTGAGTGTTTATATGGCAAGAATTCTTAATTGCAATCATCACAGAACAATGGGCCTCTTCTAGCTCATTACTCTTTTCAGTATGAATATCTGACATGATTTTAATGGCATGTCCAACATAAAAATCCCCCAAACATTTGAAAGGAATTCTGTAAAGTTTTTTGCTAAAGACAGAAATCCTGTTAATTTAAATTCATTGTGATGACTTGTTTGTACTCAGCCACTGCCACTTAGGGCCACAATGACACAGTCACCTCTGTGTGGCGTGGGAAAACAATGGTGTTGTCATTTTTCACACAGCACTTACAAACACTTTACTCACGTTAACCAGCACCTAAGTCCGTGACTGGCCACTGTGCCCCGGACCCTCAGCTGGCATAAACTGGTGTTGTTCCATTGCTTCCATTTTAACCACATCGATTTACATCTATCGAGGGTCTGGCCCATTGACTTCAACGGGGCCACTCGAAGAATAAAGTTCTATTCAACATACGTAAGGGTATCACAGCGTGGTCCGTACTGTGGCTCGGAGAAGATACAGGGAGGCAGACTCCCATTTTCAAAAGCGACTTGGGAGCCTACGTCCCAGTTTCAAAAGTGACTTAGGGCTTGTCCGCGCCGTGGGGCAATGCACTCTAGGGGGTGTGAGTTCTAAAGTGCACTAACGTTCTGCGCATTCATTGGTCTGTGCAGATCATGCTGGTGCATTTTAACATAGGACTGTTCCAACCAGCTTATGTTAAAGTGCACCAGGGAACCCTTAGTGTGCCCCAGTGGGGTCCGCACAGACCAACTAAAGCACAACGCAGCAGGATTTAGAAATCACATCCCGTAGAGTACATTACCACATTGTGCAGCCCTTAGGCATTTAGAAACTTCAGTCTCATTGAAAGGCATCTGGTGACTTTGAAAATTGTACCCCTGGTGTTTTCATTCTGGTTTATCATCCGTGATAGTCATGAATGCACAGCAAGATATTTATTTTGTTTAAAATATATATTTTTAAAACTTTTCAAAGTGTACTCATTGCTCACATGAGAAATGGTTGATGGGGGTCTCCTAATGCAGTGGAGGGAGAGGGTAGTCCAAGTGGTTAGGGCACTAACCGAGGACTTGGGAGACTTGATCTGTCACAGACTTCCCATGAGACAGTGGGCAAGTCACACTGTCTCTGACTCAGTTCCCCCTCTCTACAATGGGGATAACAGCACTTCTCTGCCTCAGAGGGCGTGTGTGAGGATAAATATATTGAAGCTGGAAGTGCTGACATACCATGGTGAGACAGGCCGGACAAGTACCTTATGTAGAAGATATCCAGGCCACGTCAGAGGAAGTTTTTCCTACTGTGCTATTCTAGGGTGACCCTCTTTGGAGGTAGGGTAGACGAATTCAGTCAGAGTACAATGCTAGTAGTTCATGGGTAAAGATCTTCCTATAGGTTAGAGAGGAGCAGTGAACTATTTTTGCCTGCCTCCAATACAACTGTCAATGAACAGTTCCACTTTATGAACACTGAAATTTATTCCACTCATTAAAAAGAAAAACTATGAAATTAACTTCATTCCAGGACATTGGAAGTCCAGTTTAGATAAACAAAACATTCATCTCTGCTAAAATCAGCCTTCAGAAAAAGGAGGCGCTGTATGTAACTAGCATAGCGTAGCTCAAGTTTAAATCTGCCTGTAAAGATTTTCTGCCTCAAACGGAGTTCAGTGCTGTATCTCTGTGTGTGTCACAGATGCACTTTCATGTCCACACTACTCAGGATACTCCCAAGCAGCTTTAAGACATGGGGCCACCATCTACTCCTATAACCACAGCAGCTACTGACCCTGACAAGATTACATAGTCTGTATCAACAATCTGACCAATCTTTATTGAGCAATTTCTGACATACTAGACACACTTGGTTTTATTTCAGCAACAGTCAAATACAAGTCTTTCTATGCATTGATGCTAAGTATATATTTACAGCTAAATTTTCTGGCAACATCAAGCTGGTTTCCATTTTTGTGCTGCCATTTCTATATGTGTAACTCAGACGACACATACACCTGTTCGTTGAAAGCACACAACCCTCATTTGCATGCACAATTCAGACAGATGGTTTTCCAGCTACCTGATCTGAGCACACACGAGTTTTGAACCCGTAGCACATCTGCATTCCCAATTCTGCAGGTACAGGCGGTTGTATGAGATAAAAATAAAGGCCAGGACTGAAAATCTGACCTTCAATGATGTTTCCTTTAAAGGCACTGTATGACCATATGGCTGGAGGTTGGTCTGGTTCACAAGCTATGTGTTGCCAGTTCCTGGGGCTCTGCTTAAACTCTGTACCCACATCTGCGCCTGATTTGTTTCCACATGTCCCTAAAAGAGACTGTCAGCTATTCACAAAACAGAGTAAATGACCTAATTTTGCTTGAATATCTTAATGGCTGTCCTTCACCACAGAGTTAACATGAGCATTGCCTCTAACTCAAGTCCTATTCACACACTAGAATCCTTAGCTCAAGGGTACTGGCACTTTTATTCCAAAATAGTTGGCTTGTCAAATTATATAGGCTATAGCTCAAGTTAGTACAACTCATCAGTCGCTAAAACTGCTCTGTGTAGCTTGAGTGTTATTTCTCAGCACGGCTGCTGTCATTCAAGGTAGGCTAACTTGAGAGATACGCACTGGAGTGTTGTAGATAACTCAGGTTAGCTCTGCAGTGAAGACATGCCCTTTATGTAATACTTCGTGTGAGAATCCATTCAGTCTTCCACTGCGTGTGCATCTGGAAATCTTTAATGTGCCATTAAAGAATAGTTTGTTGATAGGGAAATATGGGTTTGGGGTTCATTGGATGCTAGTACGGAATGTATTGCAAACAAACATGAAATACACAGGAAGAGTTGGAAAGTTTCAATCAAGAGATGACCAGGTTTTATTTCTGAGGATTTTTATAGCCTGTCATGTCTTGAAGTTTGTTGTTGTTTTTTTTTTTTTTTAAGAGAACATTTTAGGTGTAATTGTTTGAGAATGGAATGCTTCCAAAGTATGTTCAGAGTTTCTTTACCATCTATAATGTCTAAACATACTTTGGAAGCATTCCATCCTCAAACATTTACACCTAATAATCAAGCAAGTCTATTATATTGAGGGGCTGGGGAGAAGATCCTTAGTGATTCATGTAATGCCCAACATTAAATAATGGACCAAATGCCCTAGTACTTTTTTATTATTACTTATTTATTAGTAGTACTTTATTATTATTTTTGAATAAGACAACACATTTAGTAATTAGCATGCAGAATGTTATAGTGCTGGGCCAAGTCCTAGACTGATACCATTTATATGTCATGATATATGGTATCAATATAGGGCTTGACCCAGTATTGTATCATGTGTAATTTAGAGATTTTTCAAAAGGGTTTATGAAGTTTTATCACTGACGAGGGGGGGCTGAAGGAAATGTCTGACCTACAGATTTTAAATGCACAAAACTGCACATGCTTATCCTGTAGGGCTTGGACTACAGCCTGAAACCTATTTTTTTGGAATTGCCTTTTAAATTGGTGGGGTTCGTTACTGGAGGACTTTTGGGTTTGCCTTTACACAGATCATTTTTTCTGGAGTAGCTTTATTTTTTATTTTGAGGCCCCTTCTTAGTGCATCAAATTAATTAAAACTAAGGCAAAAGACATTTTAGCTGACTTTAAAAAAAAATTGTAAAATGACCCAGTCTTGTTTTGCTACTGTAACACAAACAAACAATTAATAGTGAAAGGCTTACAGGAGTCTAGCTGGTACAGCTATTGATTGGATAAATTAGCAGAACTTCTTTGTCACTCAAATCATTGGTTTATATTCCCAGATTCTAAGGCCAGAAGGGACCACTGGGATCATCTAGCCTGACCTCCTGTGTAACACAGACCATAGAACTTCTATGAATTAATTCCTATTTGAACTAAAGCAAATCTTAGAAAAAACATCCAATCTTGATTTAAAAATTCCTGGTGATCAATTTTTTCTCACAACCTGTGGAAAGTTGTTCCAATGGTCAATTACTCTTGCTGTTAAAATTTTACACTTTTTTCCCCAGTCTGAGTTTATTCTAATTCTATTGATCCTAACAAAAAAGAAACCAAAATAACTAAAAATGGACACTCGGTTTGGGCTGGACCTTCTAGAAATTTTTTTCCCCCCCTAGAAGAAAAGTGCTTTTTATACATAAAGACATTTCAATCTACTCATTCAAATGAAGAGCTCTCTTTGCTGTCAGTACATTAGATTTACTTGAAAGGGCTTCATCTTGGCTGATGGTATATCAATCAAATATTGTCTGTGCTTTGTGTAGAATTGTTAGATGCTATGCCAAAACAAACCTTTTTTACAAATTGAACATGAACAGGGTTCTGACAGTTTGATTCCCAATGATGCATTGACAAGCTACTTATCTATCTGAAGACAGAATGTAATTGCACACTTAATCTTTTTAATCAAGCACTACGCTTTGGATAGTCTGCTGAAGTAACAAAGAAAAACAATGGCAGTCTGTAATACAGGTCTGGAGTCAAAGCTCCTTTCAGTACAGTCTTAATTAAAGAGTAGCTCTACCTGCATATTTTAGAGAGAACAAATGTGCTTACAGCTAACAGCATAACCCTCATAGCATATGATGGGATATCTGCACACATTCACAGAGTACATCAACAAGAAAGCAACTTGCAAATGTGGACAAGAGTCCAGACCATGTTCTTCTTGGTGTAGACTGGAGTGAGGAATAGGGGGAAAACATAGAATGATGTTAACCCTCCTTTGCACCCACCTCCCCACCCCAACGCCAGCCCCAGACAGAAATTAGAGCAGCCTTGAGGCTGCCTATCTTCATTCCAGTTTGCAAAAGTCCCGAAGGACTGTTTTGGCAGCCAGGGATCACAGAGATAAAAAGCCATGCCTCCTTTCTCCAAGGCATGTCCCATACACCAGGGGCAGGAAGGGAAAGTGGTACATAAGTCAATATGATGGCTCAATGCCAGCCATAGATCCCCCAATGCCTGGGGTATCTGTAAGGTGCTGAATCTATCAGTTCTCCAATTGCTTTGTGCCACCAAAGCAGGGACCAAGACCTGGCTTTAAGTCCTAAAGCTGTATTTTAGTTGCTTGGGCAGTTTTCATAGAAAGCAATAAAAAATTCCCAATCATCCAGCTAAATATTACAACATATTCTCCAAGGGCTGGTCTACACCGGTGGCAGTCGTCAACTGGAGATACGCAAACTACATAATGTAGCTTGCGCATCTCCCATCGACGTACTTACTTTGACATTCCGTGGCGTCTTCACTATGCCATGTTGATGGGAAATGCCGTCCCGTTGCCGCTGCCTTCCGGGGAGGTAGACTAGTTGAGTCAACCGGAGAACACTTTGATCGACTGAGCGGGTCTACACAGACCCATTCAATCAATGCCGTTGCATCCATGCCTGCCACTACAGCAGTGTAGACATGCCCTACGACAGAATCAGTGCCCTCTGAAAGGCAGCACTTCCTAGAAGGATAGTACAGTGCCAGCAGATAAGCATTTGCAATGCTATAGCACAGTGGTTTCTAGCCTTTTTTTTCCATTTGCAGAGCCCTAAAATTTTTCAAATGGAGGTGCAGACTCCTTTGGAAATCTTAGTCTGCGGACCCTCAGGGTGCTGCAGATCATAGGTTGAAAACCATTGCTATAGTACAAACACTTTAACAACATACTACATATAAATAATAGCTTGGCTTCTATTCTTTTCACCATAGTAATGTCATTTTAAACTTGAATACCGTTCTTCAGTTTTGTTTTTGGATCATACATCACTCAAGACAGTCTCTCTCTGACTAGATTAATAGCATTATTCCCATGTTATAGCTGGGAAAATGGAGGCAGGCAGAGAGATCAAAGTAGTGGTCCAAAGTCTCACAGGAACATTGTGTCAGAGCTGGGAATAGGATCCAGATATTCTGCCTCCTAATCCTGTCCTTTCACCACAAGGCCACTTTCTCCATACCCATGTTGTCATTAATTTTTCCATGACAGTCCAGGGAGGTGTATCCATAATTTTCCTTTTAAATTCATTCTGTATTTAAAATCAGTTATGGTAGAAGCTTTCAGAGACTGTTCTAGAACTTATTTTTCTGGTCTTTATACATAAGCCCCTAACAGCATAATAATCCAATACAAAGCTATGGTGTCAAAGCTCAGTATATTCAGAGGCTCATTTCATACCATGCATCTGGGACAACTGATCTGCATTCCTATCTTGAACACAGTGTGATTGCACACAGCAAGGCACTTGTTCACACAAATATCACCTAGCTCTTACATGGTGCTTTCCATCTGTAAATTTCCAAACACTTTAGAAGTGGCCCAGTAAGATGGGTAACTTGTCATTACTGTAAATTACTGCAGTTGTAGAAGCATTGTGCGCTTCCATTAAAAAAAAACAAAACCACACACCACACCCTAAAACTTGCTTCTCTAGACATTTGGCCCACACTCCTTTTTTGTTACTCTGTTTCAGACATTGCCCCAATGAAGCTGGAGAGGTTTTTTAAAATTATTATTGGGGAGAGATGTTGGTTTGGGGCATCTCAGCTAGGCGGATATTTCCTTCCAGAGCTTGTGTGGCTGGGAATGGTGCTATTATTTAGTACTGCAAGATTTTACTGTACAGTTTTACAGACGGGAAAGACATAGAAAGGCTAGGAACTTAGGTGTCCTAAGCCCTTTGAAGGAAGGAAAAAAGACAGCACGTCTATGGCAGATCTGTCACTCAGCCCCAGGACCCTGCCTTGACTGAGCCCTCAGCTCTAACCATTAGCTCATGCAGTCTTTCACCAGATCTTCCTTAAACATGCAGGAAAAATATTTGCAATCTGATATGTTACATACCTGCAGAGTCAGAAGCTTCATTTATTCTCAAATACTTCTCAGGTCCCTTCACCCCAGCCAGCGCTGTCAAGAAAATGTCACTTATTTCCTTTTGAAAGGCTCTGCTCCATTTGTAATAAAAGTCACCTGGCTCTCTCAGAAGTAAAATGCAATCTATCCCACTTGGAGACAGTTGAAAATGTGTTTATCCAGCTACCAACTGGAGCCTCAGCAACAGGATGCTGTTGTGCAGCAATCTCCTATGGAACAATATAGAAGGGATGTTTGGAAATGATTTGGCCTGATTTTCTTTGGTGCTGAGTAGAGGGGCAGGTCCCACTTACTGCATCTCTGAGACAGAGCATCTCAGGCCATAATCATTCTAATCGTCTTTATTCCTGCAAATTTAGAGTCTGTGTCTGGTATCTTTTCAGGCAAGAACTATTAATGAAATTCTCACGTCTCCCACTGCCAAAGCCCCATCAGACTTAGCTCAAACTGGTAAGAGATTACCATCCAATGGAAGAGGGGGCAAAGACTAGCTAAACAATTCTCTAGGGGTTTCACATCACACAAAATCATAGAAGATTAGGGTTGGAAGGGACCTCAGGAGGTCATCTAGGCCAACCCCCTGCTCAAAGCAGGGCCAACTCCAACCAAATCATCCCAGCCAAGGTTTGTCAAGCTGCACCTTACAAACCTCTAAGGATGGAGATTCCATCACCTCATTCACTGGAATGACCCATTCCAGTGCTTCACCACCCTCCGAGTGGAAAGTTTTTCCTAATATCCAACCTAGACCTCCCCCACTGCAACTTGAGACCATTGCTCCTTGTTCTGTCATCTACTACTACACATTTGTCTGCACTTTATTACCTTCCTAAAATTGCCATTTATGTCAGATAGCACATTGCAAACCATTTTGGGCCCCCTCACCTCTCTTTATTCTATTTCTAGTCTGGGATGCTCCTTTCCTCTCATTTTTAGACCAGTGGAGAACTGACCACTTTGACTAATAGACTCTGTTGCCGGATGTTTGTTTGGTTTGCCCTTGTGCCACATTTGTAGCACTTGTCTCTCTGTGTATATGGGCTTTTTAGCTATTTTTTTTGTACTGAGAATTTTTGCACTGTGCTTAGATACTGGTTTTTTGGGCTTTCATCCACCCAGACAGATTTTCACAGAAAAAAAAAACACTCTGGCTATAAAACATGTCATGCATTTCTTTAAAAATATTTGAAGCGTGAAAGAAAAATATTTTGCATTTTTCTTTTCCAGCTTTGCCTGCAGTGAGAAATTGCTACATAGGAGAACTGCAAGGAGAGCTAACACTGATTAATTGGTAAAACATCACAAAATTAGGACAACAGATACTTGCCTCATTCCGTAAAGTTGAAATAGCACACAGCCGTGGTTTTCAACCTCTCGTTTGAAGACCCATAAAACGTTTCCGGTGGAGGTACAGACCTTTTTGGAAATCAGTCTGTAGATTGAAAAACACTGGCATAGGCGCTATGTATTTCCATTAACCTGGGTTCACACAATACCCACACAGCATTTACAAGCCATGGTTTAAAGGCCAAATGCATTTATTTCTCGAGGAGTTTTTATATATTTCCACTCAATATGATTAAAGGCTAAATGTACATTGAGTGTTAACAACACCTTCCTTTCCTGAAAATATATATTCTGCATTATGGGCTGTCTAGATATCATCAGAGGATGGCTATTCAAATCCATCTAGTGTCAGTATCTTCTACGTAGGACTTTTCATTTTGATAGCACCACAGCTGAGGATCTCAAAATCCTTTACAAACACACAGGAGTTAAGCCTTCTAACTGCCCTACAAGTTGATTAAGTACTGAAAACATTTTTAAAAAAGCAGCAGCAACATCCAACATTGCTGCAGAACCATATGGTCACATTCATACTTGAAAGAGAGACACTTCAGGGCAACCCAATCTGACCTATGCAGGAGACTCTAGTCTCTTCCTCCTTGAGCCGAGAGTGACTGGTGTGTCTAGCATTATTCATCAGTGAGCCCCTTGGCCATGTCAGAACAACGATTCTAAGCCAGCCCTCCTGAGCCAGAAGGATGGTGATTTTAAGGGAATTAAACAAAAAATAGGAACTATTAGCACATTGCAAGAACTCCAAGCCTCCTTACCAACCTGCCTTCCAAAGTGGCTTTTGGGGTAGAAGGTAAAATCATGAGTGTTCTTTTCCCACTCTGTACATCACTGCTGAACCATGATTTTCACTTTTTTTTTTGCTTTACTTTGTGAGGCTTCTAACTGTTTTCAGACTCACCAGGAAGCAGAAGTTTAACCAAGAGTTATCTAGCGAACTAAAGCTTGGAAGATGGAAAAGGCTTGTTCTCCAGAGTGAGATTCAAGTAAGCAGAACTTTAGCTCTAAATCAGCAGATCTTCCAAACTCAACAACATTTGAATAGACGGGGATCTAAAGTACTTACCATTAACTCCTGGAATCTTTGCCCTTTTGGGGGGGGGGGGGGGGAATGCAACATTTAGCTATTTTGGTGTCAAGTGCTTCATAAGTGAATGAAAAATGATCTGCTATTTGATCCATTTAAGGGGGATACTCACTAAATTCCAACCACCCCATCATTTTAAAAATATTTTCTTGAATCGTCTTTTCCATTAAGATTATTACGTGACCCAAGTTTCTCAACATTAGAAGTCAGAGAGAAATGCTTGTACAATACAAGCCTTCAGTGCTTTCTCCAGACTGACTTATGTGTTTAGCAACTTTTTGATAAATGATCTCTTTGATCTTCAGAGGAACAATCAGTTCCTAATAATTTATTACATAGCTTTGTTAACACACACATACTGGGGAACATTTATATCTCTTGTTCATATCCAAGTGATCTTAATAGCATTTTAACACGAGAATTTGTTTACTCAAACTAATGCTAAGCCTTTTGAAGTACCAGTGTCTCAATTAATTCTGACTGAAGCAAGTCAATTGGAGCAATGGAAGAAAAATAAGTTAAAACATAAAAACAAAAAGACACCTTACTGTATGCTACATGTAGACAAAAGTAATCAGGATCACAGGGATTCTGTGCCACTAAAATGGAGTATTGATTTCCCGTTGAAAGAATTTTAAGCATAAAAGGATAATTCATTTTTTAATGGAGGCAGCAATGAAAGAACAGCTTTCTACACACAGAAAGAAGTTCATCTGTCTGGATCCAACCACAATATTTTACTTTGTAACCAGAGGTAATGACTATTTAATCAAAATTGGATTATTAGGAATATTATGGTATGATTAAGTGTCCAGACTCCTATTTTATAGACTTAAAGTTTAAATTAGTGTTGAATTGATTTGACATGCATCTGGGGGCAAAACTGGGAAAGAGGTGAATTATTTGAACAACCTGTATATTAGCTGATGAGATTATATTCACTTAGGAGGTCAGGAGCAGGGCTGGGCCTGTGGTTTTGCAACGAACTCAGATCCTCTGATGAGGAGTCTTGAGTCCAGCCTCTAATTGTATGGCCCAGGAGAGGTTATAAGCATTAAAGGAGGCAACATGCTTAGTCTCTAGGGCACATGAGTGAACTGTGACACATGAAAAACCCCTTGGAGTAGATGGTGGCATTGATGCACTGTATCTAATCCTCTTGGGTTGGAAGATGGGTTGGTATGATGGGATCCTTGAGGGGAAAATTAATAGAGATGCGCAAAAACAGGATTTTCTGTCCTGAACCAGGAGGCAGGGGGAGAGAGAAGACTAAAATCTGATTTCTTTCATATTTTTGGCTTGTGAAAATTGAGTTCAGGTCAATCAAAATGTTTTAAAGTTATCATTTCAACACTCCCTTTTATACTATAATTGGTTTCAATTTTGAAGCAAAGTTATTTCCAACCAGAAAACTGCAATTTTCTCTAGAAAACGTTGAAATGAAACATTAACAATTTCAAACTTTTTTTTTGAAAGAAAAAGTGAGTAAAAATTCTATGGAAACTGATCCTTTCCTGCAAAAGGATTCATTTAAAAAACACACAACCTGGTGTTTTCCAATGAAAAATGTTTTGTTGGAAAAAAATTCCAGACCAGCTCTAGAAACCATCTAAGGAAATTGGGAACCTTCCTGAGACCTAATTACCTCATAACAGTGTTATTTTTTTATATTGATTACACATGGTTTACAAAAATACAATCAAGAATTGTGGATTTAAATAAAATCCCCTTTTTTGTACCATGGATGTTCTCTTGGGGAAGTTTGATATGAATACAAAAAATGGAGTTTCCCCTCTAAATCAGGTGGCTCCAGACCCAATCTCCCATCAGTCTCTTGCTACAAAGAGTTTCTGCTGTTTAATGTTACAGATTTCCATTAACTGTGCATGTGCAAAGGAATTTTTTTTTTTTTTTTTTGCAGGCAACCTAAGGGACAATAGAACTGCTTCCAGGTCTGCGTGGAAGTGAATCTGATTAGAGTCTGTATGCAGGTAAAGCCCTTGTGGGCACCAATGAAACTTTAGATACAGTCACAGCTGGAAGTTAGATCCCCTTGTCCTCCCATTACTGGAATACTAGCATGTGATCGAAAGCCTCACCTCCGGACAGCTGGAAGGTATGGATGCAATTATATTTATGACATTCAGTGTTTTTTCCCTTTTCTCCCCTCCTTGCACACTGCCTACATTTTATTACAAGAAATGAGAGAAGAATTTCTATTATACAGGAAAGGGAACTCTGGGCACGTAGAACAGTGAGGAATTTGTCTGATGGACTGTAATGACAGTGGAGGGTTGTGGGGGTGCAGATGCACCCGCTATGAGAGATTGCTTCTGTTGCTTGGGGATTCTTGCAGGATGGGTCTTTCCTCAGGCCTGAATTTGATTTGCATGTAGTTGTGCATTCCCATAAACGGAGTTGCACAGCCTTTTGATCAGAAGTGAGTGACACAGCCCATTCCCAGCTGGGCCTGAGCAAACCAGGTTGGGTAAAATTAAGAACTAACCTTAATCTTCATTGAAAACCAGAAACAAGCCACTCTGAAGTATAAAAAATGAGGGGAGGGGGGTTGGGTTGTTTTCTTTGGTCACACCCTTCCTGTTTCATCCAAAACAGATTTACCAGAGCAGCCAAGTTAAGGGCTTTAAAACCTCTCTAAAATAGGCACAGCGTATTCCCCATATTGTTACCACTCACGTAAATAGAAAAGCTTAGGTTAATAAAGTGTGGGCCTCATTCTCCCTGCCCCTCCTCCCACTGACACTGGTGTGTATTTGGCTGGAGTCAGTAAAGCTACACACCAGAATAAGAGCAGCCCAGAGGGGGGTTACAAAAAAAAAAAAAAAAAACTGACCTTGCATCTAGTCTCAACCTTTATATTTTGCTTGATTCCTAAATATCCACCCATCCCTTTTCCTTCCTTCCTTAAAACAGAACATAGGTGTTTTGTGCTTTATGATTGCCGGGAAAGATACAGATACAGCCCCAAGTGCCTGTTCTCTGGCAGATCATAGTCCAGATGTCTTCCTGTGCCTAGCAGACATGGAAATTATCCCCCCAAATTGCCCCCACAGCAGATTCTCCAGCCATCTCTCAGCAGTGAGCAGAGTCTAGAGGAAAACTGAGGCAGAGCTATGAAGAATTCTGTATACCCCACTTCACATGATGGTGGGGATACCTTTTGACTTTCCCAATTCAAACAGGCAGCCAGATGAAAATGGAAGATTTCTTCCTTGCTGCAGCTATTTAAGAGCCATTTATGAAACAAAATAAATTAAGAATAAAAATAAAACAGCTGAAAGAACCACATAATAGCTCTTTGGGAGTTGATAAGTCTCTCCCTCACACACAGGGTACTTCCAGCTGCCAACAATATGGAAATTCATGTTTAGATTTATACGAAAACACTAATTAACCACACTGTTAATGGTTATGCAATCCACCTGTAATACATTCTTACTGGGGTTGTTTGTTACCATGTCAATCTTGTTAGGCCTCAAGCAGCACTTCATTTTGAATGATTAATTTTTCTTGCCTGGATGAGAATGAGCATTGTCCAGATGCAACGCCTGCTGCACTGTGGGGGTGTGGTTGTTTAAAAGCTGATAGAGGAATCAGTAACAATGAAGAAATTTCTCTGTGGGGCAGCTACAAGACATTAGTCAAAACTGCCACCTCATCTGTGGCGGTCCTCTAACGAGGAGAGCCAGGGAATATCTTGCCTTCAGTGAAACTGAAAAGAAAGGCAAAACTAAGGCGCTTTAGCCAGGTTGTCAGCTGCTGTAAGACAGCATTGCTCCCAAGGTCTTGCTCCTATAACCACACACTGATACTGATTTCATCTGTCCAGATGATTTCTGGGACTGTCCATATTGTCCATTAAAAAGGTACTGCACAGAACTTGGCTGCAGCAGGCCAAGAATTGTGCCTTCCCAATTCCGGGCTGCTTTCCAGCTCCTGGCATAACAGAGAGGGCCTCAGCTCAGGGTAAGCTAGAGGCCTGTCTGCAAAGCTCATCTATGAGCAGGGCTGAGGACAGTGAAAGGAGCACAGGTCTTATTGGATGGCAGGGGGATTTCCAGTAGAAGGGTTTTTTATATGTTTATTTATCAGGCAAGTCATTTGTACTCGGGGTTTCCCTTTCATTTGTCTGGTTTAAACACCCGTCGGTGTTTTCAGCTAATCTGAAGAAATCAAGAGATACCCATCACGAAGCAGTCAGACAATGATTGGGTTAGGGAAAGTCATTTTCTGCAATTCTGAGGAGAGCATGCCACAGAAGCGTGGGCTGTTACAAGGGGTCTTCCTGTGTGCGTGCTATCAGCCGATTGGCTGCATCACTAAACTGGAGCCAGGCATCCACCAACCTGATTATCTAATACCAGTTCTGTTTGTGTAAGGCCTGCGGAGTGCAGAAAGGACTAGTCTCAGTATCACAAAGTTTGATGGACGGATATCAGAGGGCTAGAGTGGGGCCATAAGGTACTCCTCTACTGGCTACCCATACCGCAGTAGTAGTGTGGAGAAAAGCCACCATGAGACTACTACATCCCTTTCCATGCATGTTGCAGTAAGCAGGTGGGACATTCTGCCCTCCAGCCCTATGCGCTGGGTAAGTAGTCTTTCATACATAGGGGTAATACAGGGATCTT
Organism: Mesoclemmys tuberculata; assembly: GCA_007922155.1. Classification (NCBI taxonomy): domain Eukaryota; kingdom Metazoa; phylum Chordata; order Testudines; family Chelidae; genus Mesoclemmys; species Mesoclemmys tuberculata. The sequence goes on from ML675644.1 coordinate 9,159,853, forward strand.
CCCCCTGGAGCAACAGGAAACCAAGAAGCAGATTTGTGCACTGTACCTGTGGCGAAGCATGACCGGCCCCAAATTTGAACCAATTCAAGTTCATCCAGTTCTGCATTCCTGAATCACATTAACTGTTACTCCAAGCCTACGGCATACTCTATTTCAAAACAGGAAAGTTATATTCTCTTGGGGGTGAAAGTCACCCCAGTGCAGTGAGCCCACACCAGGCCCTGTTCATCACTGAAATCCTCAATCAAGGCTCTCCACACTACATGGTAGTTCATCCTTTTAAAAAAAGGAAACAAAAAATACAGCTGTTTATAAGGATTAATTTTACTGTAGGTTAATTGTATCCTCAGCTATGGAAGTTGGAACACTTGGAAGTTGATCCATTCCCTCTAGTTAGTCTCTTATTTTCCAGTTTAAGTCATTCAGACTTTAACAGTCTCCTAATTCATGGAGATTTTGTTTGGCTTTTTCAATTCAATTTTGTCCCATCCTTTTTTTGCCCTAGGTTCTCCTAGCTGGCACAGATCACAGGCAGATCTGGTTTGCTGCTATGACAGAGTACATCCTGTGAAGTCTACCCCAACCAAGCCAAAAGCTCCTCTTGTGGGTTATTAAACAAGCCCTGGTCTTTGCATTGCCAGGTGGCTATTGTGTCAAACGGTCCCAAGGAAGCCCCCAGTGAGTTTAGGTTACATTTCTGCCATTCTACTACAACGTAAGTGTGAGGTTTCATTTTGGACATGAGCTGACCCAACTGAAGAAGCCAGAAAACATATGTTGCATTCATTAAAGGCTCGGCTAACACCCTAAATATACAGTATCTGCAGCAACAGACTCCTTAATTGATACTTATGATTATTAGGCCCTAATTCAGAAAAGCACTTGAACACAGACAAACTATATTTAAACATCGGAGGAAATGCTTTGCTGAACTGGCACTTTAATGGAAGGGCTGATGGCCCTCAGACCTCCTAAGGCAATGATTACTGAAGATGGCAGTTAGGGTGTATTGTAAGTTTGCAGTCTGATTCAAGTATGAAAAAGTAGGGGCGCCAGCAGGATACCAGTAACAGCAACAGAAGTCTGATGTTTCCACAGCAGCATACAGGAAGATGAATTCAAAGAACTGAACATTTTTAGGATTTAAATGACCATAATTGTCCGCAGAATGCTTTGCACAGTGGAGTCAGTGAAATATGTTGGTTGAGACGTCATTATCTTAGTATTTCTATAAGACAACCATGGAGAAAGCAATCTATTAACAGATACAGGAGAAATACAGAACCAACCAACCAGTTAGGTAAAGCTAGTTTTCTGCTAAGGAACCAGGTGGTGTGAGAGAAGATTAATTTCATGGAATATAGAGTTCATCAGTATTAGGTCAGCAACAGAAGCCAGGCAAGTGAGAGATGGTAGAACAAGTGAGCTTAGCACGGCCCTCCACCTGCAACAGTATTGTCAGGCCACAGAAACAAATAATCAGTCAGGCCCCAAAACTCACGAGACTGGCTGCACAGCATGAGATTTAAAAAAAAAATTGAGTTTATTTGCCTACTGCTTTCTGTACCTTTAAGAGGCATTCAAGTCAGGTTTTCAAGCTTATCTCTGCAACTGTGAAGGCTAGAATCTCTTTTTATTTATTTAAAAAGGGAAGCTGGAATTCAACCATCACAGGATTCCAGGCTTTTTTTTTTTAAAGCCCCAGCTATCATGAGATTAGTGAAAACATTGATAGAATTGGCAACTATAACAGGGCTCACTCACCACCAGGGCATCTCCTCATAGCCGGTCTGGGGATTGGTCCTTCCAGGCCTGACACCCCCTTTTGTTGCTCGCTCACAAGCCCTGCAGTCTCTGTCTCTGGAATTCAGGGTACTCCATCTTTATCATTTGGCTCTCCAACCAGGTCGTTCTGTGTGTCCCCCCATCAGGGTATCCAAGGATCTGCAGATCAACTGTACAGTTGCCTTGTCAGGCCATCCTCTAACCGAAGACAATGCCACTTTCCTCCATGGCAAACAGGGAAACCCAGGCCTCAGATTCCAACACAGGGACTCTCTGTTCAGCAAACACAGTCCGCTTACTCCCAAACTCTGTTTTTTCCCTGTGCTTCTTTCCACTTTTTTCCTTTGGGTCCCTATGGAGACCCCCATACAGGCTCTGACTAGAGTAACTACACCCTAGAGCCCCTTCTGGCCTCAGCTTGCTGGCTTTGTAGCAGCCCAATCTATACCTGCTCAGCTGAGCTTCATCTTCCATTAGGGCTTGCCCAGCCAGCCACAGGCACAGCCTATTAGGTTAATTAGCCCCTGCCCTGTTACCTTTACACTTTCAGGTGAGGTGTGGAGTGAACACTCCATCACAGCAACACTAAGATTATAAATCAGGGCCTATATTTAAAGCATACATCCAAGTTGGTGAGCTATCCCTTTTTTAAACATAGCCACAATTCATAGAAACATGGAATATTAGAGTTGGAAGGGACCTCAGGAGGTATCTAGTCCAACCCCCTGCTCAAAGCAGGACTATCCTCAGCTAAATACATTGAAGACCCTGGTTCAGAATTATGAGCTGTAGTATTTATTGCATGTTCAAAATTCCAGATTTCCATCTGAATAGCAATTCTTATTATAACTGTTATACTGAGGTGCTCAATGAAAATGTACGCTGTCCTTTGATATCACCGCCTCTTTGTCTTTTCATCTCCACAGGGCGCTTGGATTACTTCTCCTGGTCACCCCTTAATTTCATCTGAATTTTGCTATCTACTAAAATAGACACTTCAGTTAACTGATTTCTATACTTGCCTCAGGTCTTAGGGCCATATTATGTGTGAACTAAGGCTACCGTGTGCCCCTTAGTTCCCCAGACCCTAAAAAGGTTTAGATCCTCAATTTCCCCAATACCTCCTGGAGTGCAAGCATTAGATCTCCAGTGCTAGTATTCCATTGTGTCAGTAGATCTTCCAGTGGAAATGTATGGCTGTCTTGTCACTACACCTGATATAACAACACACCAAAATAGGCAGAGATAATCCAGGCATTAGGGGAGTGAATGGTACTGATCCATGTGTAGTTACTCAATAACTAGCAATACTTGTGGACTCCTTCCCCACCACAAGTATTACAGATGCTGCTTGTACTGTTTAGTCTTGATCACATGAATATTTAGAAGTTTTTCATGCTTGAGGACCCTGGCACAAATCTTCCTCATCATCACTTGACAACGTCTATATCATTTCATGTCCTGGCTCACACTTGCCAGTATTTGCAATTGCACTCATCAGCTCCCATGTATGTTTTATTTTACATTGCTGAGTTAAACCCTTCTGTTCTGTTCAGCTGCAGGGTGTTTTTCTGTAAGGAGGGAGTCCTGGAGTATCTGGATCCTTCGACTGTTTACTTTCATTGGCCCCATTTGGGTCATTTCCCCTCAGATTATGGAGACCACCACATATGATTACGGCAACAATATCTTAGTTAAATATATGGGCATGGTGTTCAGGAGGGGTGTCACTAGATGAAGAAATCAGAAAACTGTCCTCGTACAGCAGATATGTAACAGTGCTGTCTTGTAGATAACTCCTTTCATTCACGCTAGTGTTTGTCTCCTGCCTGATTCTGAAGAGAATTTAGGGCCTGGTCCTCAGAATTGTTTAGTACCCTTAACTCCTATGTTACAGGGATGGTAAACAGATCGGAGACATCATACTGCTCTAGCCAGTCCCTTTGTGGTATTTGGATCCTTGGGAGTAATAATGCAGTTTCTACATTGCCAGTTTTCTGTACTACCTTCTGGTAACAAATCCACCATGCAATTCAGAGGAGCACAAATAGCAGACAGGCAGAGCTTGTATGACTGGATTTCCTTGTTGGCGGGGTGAGTGGCCTCAATAATGTGGGTGACCAGTCAAGCCATGCGTTGGCAGGGTGACTTGTAATGCTGGGCCATTTCCAGTGTCTCAAGCTCCTCCTTTGACTGATCTGAGACATATGTCACTAAGGATCAGGTAAATCAGAGGACCATCAATTGGTTGTGTATGGATGAATTAATGGGGAGAGCAGGGGGAAGGTAGCTGTATGATTATGTGATCCATGCAGAACTCATTTAGGACATTGAGAATAGAGCTGGTTGGAAAATAGGGGGCTTTTTTTCTGCAGAAAATGTCCATTTTTTGACAAAATATTTCAGCCCAAAACAGAAAATTTTCAATTCAAACTGGCACCATGGTGCCTCATAGAAGCTGTATTTCACGTACCTTCTGCTCCCATGATACACCACTTGCTTTCCTCTTGGGGAGCAGAGGGGGGCCATCATAGATATGGTGCATTATGAGAGATGTATTCAGCCAAAGAAGGAGAATGCGAGCATAAGGCATGCAAACTATAACTCCCATGAGGCACCCAGCATACTTTTAGACAGAATTATTTTTAATAAAATATCAACATTTTCTGTGAAATCTTGACACTTGCCAGGAAAAGTGTCATTTAGTCAAACAGCAATTTTCTGTCCAAAAATAGTCTCAGTGGAAAATTTTCCACCAGCCCTAACTGAGAATCCATATGTGAGAATCTGTAAATTGGAAAGGAAAATCAAGCCCAAACTAGCTAGTCACTTTCACCTCCAATTCCAGACAGCATCACTATTTGGGACAGCTCTTAACTTTACCTGCTGGAAGTCAACTCAAGCTTAAATGCTTCCCTGAATTGAGGCTTTAGTCCCAGTTCACCTTCTCTCAATTCTTATCCATTTGGACATTAAATCAAGAGCAGAGCCAGACTCAGCTATTAGCCAGGATAGGCAGGGATTTCTGTTGCCAGAAGCTGGGAACAGGCAACAGGATGGATCACTTGATAATTGCTCTGTTCTGTTCATTCTCTCTGAAGCACCTGGCATTGGCCACTGTCGGAAGACAGCATACTGAGCTTGATGGACCATTGGTCTGACCCCATATGACCATTCTTATGTTCTTAATATTGCCTTTGAAAGTCTTAATAGCACAGCTCTAGAATTACTGTCCCAAACCAGATTTTTGGAGCATGAAGGTGATGAGGTTCCATATCTCAGAACTTTTCATTGTGGCTTGGTCAACACTAGGAAGTTTTACTAGTAAAATATTACTTCTATCGGCACAGGCTTGGCTGCATCCACACTCAGATCTGAGTCCTGCTAACAAAAGCCTGGACGTTTGCTGGCAAAATTAAACCAGTCTTCAACCAGTATGATTCTACTGGCAGAATGCCTGTGTGGACGCAGAAGTACCTGTATGGACAAATACAGTCCTCCAGCAATAAACCCACAATGCAACAGTCCCTACAGCAGTGACCTTTCTGTTCACATTTTTTAACTGTGCTGCCCAGGGGTCACAGCAACTGGAATCTGCCCCCTTTAAAGCATGTTCTGGAAATACTCTTTAACTGCCTGCCTCCTCTAGAACTACCTGGGTACAACCCTGGCTCCAGATGAATCTCGTGCTGCTGTCTGCTCCAGCCAAGAGGTGATAGAGTTACTTGGCCTGTAGTGGGAAGAGCTGTGCTGGCACAGCTATGGAAATCCCACAGGAACAAAGACCCAGATGCTGATCTTGCAAAGGAGATGCGGAAGCTGGATTACAACACAGACAAAAAACAGGCAAAGGGGAAAAAGCTATGACAGGTTTTACCAGGAGGACAACAGAAAGTCTGGTTCTGCTCCCACCAGCTGCCGCTATTATGAGGGGTTCAGTGCCTCAATGAGTGGGGATTTAACCCTAGCCCTGCAGGCTGAGGAGACACTGAATGAGGAGAGGGATGTATGCTGGGCCAACTGAAAGCCAGCAGTTCTTGGAGACCTGGCTGAACTCAGAGAGCAAACTCATCACTGGGAAAAAAGGACTCCGTTAGGTGTCATTTGCTAACCTCAGTATTGCACACCATACTTTCTCTAGGGCCCTCCCCCCTTTTTTCCTCTCTGCCTCTCAGAATGGCAGCAGGCTGTGCAGGGAACAAAGGAATTCTGTTTAAAGTGGCCAGTTCATTTTAAGAGCAGGCAAAACTGACAGAAAGAAAACAGGAAAGAGACATGCTTTTACAGGTGCTTTTGCTGTCATTCTAAAATACACACTTCTGCAGGCGATGGCTGCCTGTAACCTAATCAAATGCAATACGGCAAATAAAAAAAAACCCGCTTGCACTGATTGTAAACTGCATGCAAAACAAGAAGTGACAATTCAAACTACATGATTTTGCAGAAAATGCACTGGAAATTGATTGGATGCAGGTTTTCGAGTCCAGAACTCATTACCTGCATGCTGTGATTAGATGCAGGAACGTGGGAGAAAGTGTGTGTGGTGAACTGGTGGGGGGCTGGCTTGGACAGGCTCACATCACTCTCAGGGGCCCTCTGCCACTTGCGGACATGTGATCTTTGCTCAGACGTTTCAAGGCAAAGCAGCCTAGTTTCTCCTGCCAGAGTAGGGCATCTTCCCCATCACCTTTCTTGGACCTCTAGGGGGATCATTGCTACGAAGAGGCTGGCATCATACATCCCCAGGTAACCATGAGCCCTCTTGAGAAGCTGCCTTCTCTGGGTTTTTGGTATCTTCACGAATGACATATCCACCAGGATCACAACTACCTGTAATGCTTAAGTGTCTTCACTGCACCGGCCCTAAAGTTACCCCACCCCTCATAGCTAAAGTATTTTAAAAATGTCCCACATATACTCACCATATTAAGTGTCGTTAAACTCAGACGCAGCACTGATTGTGCACCTGTCTGCTATTATTTTTATGCAGCTCCCCATAGGAAAAATTGTAGGGAGTTGAACTATTTACCTTCTGCTCTCTGCTAATCCAGAAATTCTAACCGTGGTTCTCTCGGCAGCTGTTTATCAATATGCTCAGCAGGGGTATCCTTGAGAGCCATCATCTCTTCTACATCTGCTGAAAGACTCACCAAAATAAGGAGGGAAAAGCAGCAGAGAACTAAAGACACATTTTCTGAACTGGTCAAAATTTTCAAGTCTGCAGCCATGATATTCAGGAATGCTGGGGCCATACGCTGGTTGGAAGACAGAAGGATCAAGACATCCCACAGCTCCTCAAACAATAAGCACAGATGCTCAAATTCAATAGGCAGCAAAGCACGCACAGCGCAACATCTCAGCAGCCACCGCACTGCATGGACAACAATACCTTCTTCTGGGGCCATAACCTCCCTCCTCAACACACCAGTGTTGCAGTGTCCCTTTCACTCAGCCCCAGTGGACAATGTGGAGGACTGCTTTGAATACGCCTATGCTGACCTGTGATGCACCTCAAAGCAGCTAGCACCTTGCACTTTGTTTGAATGCACGCCGCCAAAATCACTAGGTTGGCAGGAGCATTCTGGCAGAACTTTTGGCAGTAAAACTTTTGAATATAGCCATGACCTGTATCTAGGAATATTTCAGTGCATTTGTGACGAGGTCCCACCCAAATCACCTTTTGACATAGCATATTCTAGCTCCAGTGTCTTTCCCCCAGTCAAAGTGTGTTTGAATGTTACTGAACAATAGGGCACTGTTGGTGGCTAATACATGACTAGCTCCAACGGTGCAGATGTTTAAAGAATTCTTGTTCTTTTCCAGCAGAGGGCTTCACCTCCTTCATCCAGCAGCTTGGCGCAGGGTGGATGCCAAGGGAAATTTCTGCCACTGCTCACTCTGTAAGTCAGATCCGTTCTTCTCCTTTGGGTTCCCAATATCAATCAGTTGCATGAAGAACTAAAAACTTTGCAAGCTACACAACGGGCTAGCAAACACCGTTCTGGGCTCAAGCCCACTTTAATCATGAATTTAGATAAAGGGGGTGAGAGGAGAGTCTCTTAGATGCTCTAGTGCATCAAGCACTAATCACACTATTCTGAGCACCGTGGCAGGCGATGCACCTTCAATTTAAAAATCACACTTCCAGTAACACCTAAAATCGGTACAGCTGAAAGAGAAATTACAGGGGGGAAAGTTTGTTTTTATTATTTTTCACTTTGTTTGCTTTAGCATGCGACAGCTCTTTGGCAGCAAACAGTTTCCCTACCAGTTGTCTGGGTCTTTTACCGAGTAATAGAGGAAAGAAAACTGTTTTTAAAACTGGGGAATGTAGAGGCAGGTGGGGCAGCTGGAATTTTTTTTAACAGCAAAAATGGATTAAATTTCAAGTTGACTGTGCTCCTTTAACACTATTTTCCTTGTAAGAAAATTAAAACCACCACTCTTTATTAGCCTCTCAGTAACAAACACTAATGAGACAAATTTACCAACACGGGCATCACCATAGAAGAGCCAGATCTGGGTTCCATCTCCATCTTTGCCTGCTTACCCATAACATTTGAGCAGCTGTTACCTCCAGGGGTGAAGTCCTGCCCATTGAACTCAACGGGAGTTTTGCCATTGACAACAAGGTGCTATTTTCCCCATGTTTAGTGATACAAATCAACTGTCCTGCTATTTGACAGGTATGATTGTTTTGCAGGTGTACGATGATGGTAGCAGTAAGCACAAACCCCGATGAAGAGAGACATAAACAATGGAGGCCCCCACACCAGAGCCCGTGTACGTTGATGTGGACAAAGGACTAACATTAGCATGTTTTGTCTTCCTTTGCCTTTTCTTGATTGTGATGATTATTCGCTGTGCAAAAGTCATTATGGACCCTTACAGCGCCATCCCAACATCCACATGGGAAGAGCAGCACCTGGATGACTGATAGAAATGCTACTGGAAGCTTTCCCAGCACAGCCTGGAAGGCCTTCTCATCCAGAGAAGGTGAACATATATTAAACTGAGATACACAGGGTAGTACAAATACCTTTGACTCTGTATTCATTCAATTTTCTTGCCTAGCAGGCTGTAGACATCATTGTGCCCCTGTCTGATGGTACAGCCTACTTCTATGTTATAACCTTCACATTTTAACAAGAGAAATTATTATTGTAACTTGAATAGCACAAAGATCCCTTAAACTTTTTCTAAATCTCAACCTGACATTCTTTTTCCTTAAGGAATATTGTCTGTATTGTTTCCCATGAATAAGGGGGTAGGTAGCTATCAGTGCTTGGAAAAGCATAAGGGTGTTTGAGATTTCTTTGGCGTTGGGTTGCTTACAATATATTTGTCTCTTTTTTTGGTGGTTCTTAAGGCTATGAATATGCCACCCCTTGAAAGGTGTGCAAAGTCTAAGTCTATGAAAATGCCATGTCTTATAGGTGTGCAAAAGTCTCTGGGGAATTTCTGCCCCTGGGATGCCAGTGAATATAACTATTAGAGAGGCACATATAGTGGCTTAGAAAGATGTGCACAAACTCATTCTTGGCTGAGTTCTAGGCACGCATTTCCCACTGTAGTATTTTAGACATGTACTTCCAAGGGTCAGAATTATGAAATACACAAAACTTGTGGCAATTTTCAAATGAGATGTATAATTGCTCCCATCTTTTATATAGGGGTGTTCTACACTACAGATTTTGTCGACCAAAGTCAGCTTTTTGCACCAAAACAGTGGTGGTGTACACACTACAATCCGCTCCCTGCCCCCACCTACTCAACGTTCCAGATTTTGCGACAGAATAAAACCACCTTGACAAGAGGCATAGAGCTTTTTGCACCAAACTTTTAGCAACAAAGCATCAGGGCAGACACTGCCCTTGGTTATGTCATCATAAATGTCCTCCAGTAAGTGTCCCACAATGCCAATCCTGACTGTTCTGGCAATCAGTTTGAACTCAGCTGTCCTACAGCCATCCACCCCTCCCCCTTTAAAGTCTCAGGAATTTTTGAAATTCCACTTCCTGCTTGGGTGGGATGGAGAGCTCACATCTCATCTTCCCAGTTGACCATGGCAGCTCCAAGCACTAAACACTCTCCTGCTTGGAGCACATCAGAGCTTCTGGATTTGATCAGCATCTGGAAAGAGGAAGCTGTGCGGTCCCAGCTCTGCTTTGGTCGAAGGAACTTTGATATCTACGGTCAGATTTCTCATGGCATGGCAGAGAAGGGCTATGAATGGGGCATATTGCAGTGCTGTGCAAAAAACCAAAGAGCTATGGCAGGGGTACCAAAGGCTAGGGAGCCAAACCGTTGCTCTGGTGCAGAGCCAAAGACCTGCCGCTTCTGGAAGTCGTCCTCGGCAGTCACCCCCACCTCCACCACCGAGAGTCCTGTGGCTACCTCTGCAGGCCTGAAAGCAGCAGATACCACACTAAACCACAGCAAAGAAGTCATGGGCGAGGAGTTCAAGTTGCATGACAATTCGGAGCAGGAGACTGGGTCATTTGGTGACATGGGGAGTCAGGACCTCTTCTTGCTCCCAGAAGGTTTGAGCCAGTCCCAGCCTTCCAGCTCTGGTGTGCAGGATGTAGGAGAGGGGAGCTCTGGTAAGTGATTTTTTTGAGATGCTGCTGCTTGGTTACATGAGGTACAGCTGTCCTTTGTTTTGTTGCATTATACAACTGGTTGAAGGGACAGCAATACACAAGAGTAGCTGGGTTTGCATGTGCTTCCCATTCCCCTGTGCAGCTAGGCAGTGCAGCAGAAAAGTGTGTTAATGCACATTGAGATTTCACAGGAATCCTCCAGAGAGATCTCTAGGAAACTTTCTGGAGGAACTCACCAATCCTCTGCTGGAGATTCCTCAGCAGAACTGCTTTGTTTCTTCCTCTGATGTAGGGTACTTTCCCACACCAATCGACAATCACTTGTGCAGGGACCAAAGTGGCACATGGATGAGCAGCATAGAGACCTGGTTTGAAGCCGCTCGCAAAGAGGAGATGCAACCTACCATCCTTGCTTCCTCTCAGGAGTGAGCTATCAGCTTTTATGGCCCCCACCTGTGGAAAATGGTGGCATAAATTAAAATTGTGTCCCTATGTATCTACACCAGTTTCCCAAACAATCACCCAGAACCTTTTCCCCAGCTTGAGTACCCCCTCCCCCAGGCACAACTCACCATGCCCTGGTTGATTGCTGAGCTGTGAGCTTTCCAGGGGACAGTGAGAAAGAGATGTATTTTACAGTAGCGAATCAATGCTGTTATTTCACTCACAATCCTGCTTCTGTTCATTGTGCTGCTATAGTTGTGCCCTTGAAGGGAAACCCCTCCACGCGTGCCAAGCACCTGCGGCTGATAAGAAAACAACCACGGAGAAGCAAAGAGGAGCTGTTCCAAGAACTCTTCCGTCTTCTGAGGTGGAAAAAAAAAAAGGGCTTGGAGACACAGTATGACCAAAAATCAAAAAAATGATAGGCAAGAGAGGAGGGAAAACCAGGAGCAAGTGATAGCAGGTCACAAGCACATAATAAAAGCCATGGAGGAGCAAACAGAGCTGCTAAAGGGCCTTATGACGTCAGTGACTGAACTGAATTCATGCATGCTTGCCCTCCCTTGCAGCCAATACAAAACTGTTTTCCATGACTTCCCCAAACTCCACCCACACATCCCTTTACCAAACTTCCAGCCCGTCTCGGTAACCTGTTCACGCCACCGCTTCAGACAGCTTCCAGAATGATAGCTGGACTTACACCCAGATGTCATAGCTCACACTGCCCCTTGCTGCTTTTCCCCCCCAGCCCCGCTGTTTGTGTGTGTTCTGACTAATTGTTAGTTAATAAAGACACTCCGTGAAGGATAAGCAATTTTATTGGTCTTGTGCACAGCGTGGTTGCAGCTTACATTGATACACAGCGCAAGCTGGCTAGCAGTCATAGCGTGGCACAGTGCTGTTTACAAAGATACGTACTGGGGTGCTCATTGTCAAAATGGTTCCTCAAGGCCTTCCTGATTCGAATGTCCTCCTCCCCCACCTCCCCTCCAGCTGGCTGTGGATTTGTACAAAGTGAATGTTATTCAACATAGTTTCTGCAGACAAATGTAATCTATTTTGTTCATGGATAGGTCTTGACGAGTGTCTATTTGTACTCTACGAGGTGTTACCTAGGTCACATGGAATTGTTTCTGCTTCCTGATTGGAGGGCTCAGTTCTGTCACCCTTTGCCATGTTCAATAGCATCTTACATTGAATTTACTGGGTTTACTTGCAGAGTACAAGAGCAAGAGGGGGCAGCATCAGTCCCTTGCTAGGCGAGAGCCACTTTTTTGTTTGTAAGTTAGCTGTGCACATTGATCACTGCTCAGCCAACATACAGAGCAAATGAGGCTTGTGACAGCCATTTTCAGTGTGGCTACTCCAGTGAATGTTTGTCTGCACCCATGACACTTCGGCTTACCATATGGGCACAAATAACACCCCAATCTAGCAATACATGTAACTACCTTAGAGCTGCTGTTTTGGAATGCAATTCAAGGGAAGATGCCCATGGCTATATCTCTTTACTCCTAATAATGCATTTCTGTTTCAGTGGTAACCTACCCGCTTAATCCTTCTAATCTCCTCATGCTCATTAGGATTTCTAGAAACATCTACCCATTCAGCTAAGACCTTTCCCTTTGAATTTCACATCTACATAAGGCTATTTCATTTCTTCTTTGATCATGCAAATTTCTGCAGCCCACTCTGCTGCCACCTCAATCACATAACCCCCTCACCCCTCCAGGTTTACTTTGGGGCTATCAGTAAAAGGCAATGTTAATGTCTGTTCCAAAAGCAAAAACATTCCTTATTTCTTGCAGAGTTTGATTTTGGCAATTTAGCTCCTATCTTTTAATCAGCGCACATTATTCTAACGTACACATGATCCCAATCCCACAGGCCCTATGTCGCATAGCTTCGCTTGAAATCAAGGGAAGTTTTGTGTTAGAAATGGCTGCAGCAGTGAACATAGATAATCATTTAAACTGTGTGTAACAAGTGCCTCTGCTACTTCATTTTATTTTAACTAATTAGTCTATACTCGCAATTGCACTCAGAAAAACTAATCATCTTGTAGTGAATGTGTTTATCTGATACAATAAATGGCTCCAACACAGAATTTGTTCTTGTTGTCTTTTAAAAATAAGGCCCTTCTGGTTCTCTCCTGGTCTTCACATCCATTCTCCCGGTCTCTACTGTCTGAATTGTTCATTGGGCTATAAAGGATTAGCTTGTAACTGTAGCTTCAACCCTGAGTAAAAGGTGGCACGCAGAGGATCACGAGTCACAATTCCCTGGTCAGGGAGATGGGGAAGTTACTTCACCCGTTTTCATGGAGTAACTTTACTCCCCACATCGACTATGGCTGGCAAGTGGGAGGAGGGGCTAGCAAGAACCCCTCCCACTGTCCCTGTAGTCTTCTACACCCTTTTCTTCCAACTTGCTCACAGCCCAGAGTGTCAGACAAGTAGCCAGTGAGCTCCTCACCACACTGGACTTACAATCTGAGCAAGTCCAAGCCGGGGAAGTAAAAGGGAACTAATCCCTCCTTAGCCCCTGTGCAGCTGAGTAAGGGCTGTAACAATCTAGCCCAAAGAAAGCTGTTCCCATGGTAGAATTATGGGGGCAGTTTCTAAGGGATATGGTATTTTGTGGGCCAGAATTTCAAAGCTAGGGGTGAAGTGGGACACAGTTGGTCTCACTGCCCCTGCAAAATCCAGCTTTGTGTATGTAGATCACCCATGCAATCGCCTCATCTGCCCTAATAAGTAGCCATTTCCATGCATGTGCTTTTCCAGGCACAACTGCTGCACCCAGCTTTGACATTCTGGCCTTTTGTACCTTGATCCCTTGCAATGTTAAAACTATTGTATAAGGGAAGGGGAGGTGGACAAGGATTCTGGGCAGGTGCAAACTCAGTTAATGTATCGTCTAAATTAATTTCATGGTACAAAGAGATTCTTTTTTGTGCCTCTAGTTTAATTTAGCGAAATCAATTTGGCACTAATGAAACCTGGAAACATGACCACTTTGTTTTACACTGGCATGATTCCAGCTGCAGGACTTCCAGAATTCCCTGAGTAAATCTGTCACTGCTCTTTAATAGCTATACAATAAAGAGGAGGCTCATGGCACCTAATAGGCAGCTACAAATCCTTGCCTCTGAGATGGTCTCACTGAGACTCTGTGAAGTCCTGAAAGCTTTGGTAACAAACATTAGTTAACGTTTGCAAAAACTGTCTGGTTGCACATGCTTAAAGGGAGGAGAGCAGGGAACCCCTTCAAACCGTGGGCCATTAATGTTACAAGATGCAAGAGCAATTGGATAAAGCAATACGTTTGCGAACTGTGGAACCTCTGGCTTTTCTAAGGCTAGCTGCCTAGCTCAAATGACAGCTTAGGACAGAAGTGACACATCTTACACATCAGCTTTCAGATGGCCTGCTCACCAGCTACACAGAGGAGATCTCAACGACATTGGGCTCTGGGTGTTCATAAGCATGGGCTGGAGTGTTCCAGCATCTAGGTGCACGGCAGGCAGCATCTATAGACAGAGCTCCTCCTCCTTACACTGAGGTGGGAGAATGCAGCCTTCTTAGTGCCATCTGCCTTTCCCTAGCACATACTGGGGTTCACACAGACGGGACAGTGTGAGGATTGGAATTAGAGCAGGGGATTGGCCCTGTAGACTCACAGTGGAATTAATTCTGTTCCAAGAGGTCCTATGACCCCTGGGTTTGGAGGCCAACCTTTCCACGGCAGCCGTTCTGATGTCCCTTCCCCAATCAGCTGTGTAAGAAGGGTGGTGAGCTGACCTGACGTTAACCCCTTGGCTCTCAGGGCACTATGTAATGTATCCTATCCTAATGATCCTGATGATGATTATTCTGCAGCACCATGGCATAGGTGTCTAGGTCAAGAGAATTGTTTGCTTTGGACTGAATTTGTATTGCGTAACATGTGAAAACAAGGAACGATTTTTGGGGAAAATATTGACGTTACTCTTCCTAGAGTGGCAGTCTCATACGTCTTTATTTCTGATGTGAGCAATAAAAGCTGATGGGAAACCAAATGCGTGTGGAACTAAAAGGAATATCCCTCAAAATGAGGGACAGCTGAGTATGGATTACATCCAATATAATTTAAGTAATAGTAGGGCAGCCCAACATTATGTCATGTTTGATACATCTAAATACACAGGTTAATGTTAAGCCATTACGCATTTCTTAGTGAAACTACAAAGTATATTCTCCTTTCCCACCAAGAAGCAATGCAGCTAACACTACTCCTTCACATAACACAAGAATTGGGGGTCACCCAATGAAATTAAGAGGCAGCAGGTTTAAAATGAACAAACAGATATACCACTTCACACAACACACAGTCAACCTGTGGAACTCTTTGCTAAAGGGATGTTGTGAAGGCCACAAGTATAACTGGTTTCAAAAAAGGGTTAGATAACATCGTAGCGGATAGGTCTATCAATGGCTATTTGCCAGGATGCTCAGGGATGCAACCACATCCTTTGGGTTTCCCTAAAACTCTGATTGCCAGAAGCTGCGACTGGATGACAGGGGATGGATCACTCAAAATCACCCAGTTCTGTTCATTCCCTCGGAAGCATCTGCCACTGGCCCCTGTTGGAAGACAGGATATGGGTTAGCTGGACCATTTGGTCCAACCCAGTATGGCCGTTCTTATAGTCATTGACTTCACTCTGGCCTATAGATCTCAAATCTATTATTTTCTTTACGTACATAGACGTTCAAACACACCTTATAAGGAGTTTGAAAGATACCTTGCATCAGACAGCCGTCTATCGTCCAAGTAGCCTTTGACAACCAGTCAGACGGGAGCACCCAGTGTCCTTTGTGCACGTGACCTCCTCTCTCTGAATGGAAAAATAATGCCTTTGAAATGACGATTAATGAAAGATGGGATCATGCCAATAACTCACCAGCCTAGTCAGCCTAGCCATTTACAGAGCAAACATTTAATCAGTTCCAGTTGCACCTCTTCTATTTCGTTACGCAGTCTTCTGGGCCCCTGAGGGCTGTAAGCATTGGCATTGTGTGGTAGGACTCCACAGAATTCAGCTGATTCTCTCTGGCTGCTCTTTACCCCCGAGAAAGCCGCAGCACAGCCCTGTGCACAGGGTGAACTGCAAGGAGACATCCAGGGTAAAAGGCCACCTTTCTCACGTAACAGAGCATGCACAGTAACACAGGCCTTCCCCACTCAGGGGCATTAATGAGCCCATAGGGTGTTCCACAGGAACTGGGGCACTGACTTTTGATGCCCTGACAATCATCTAAAACCCCCAATTCCAGCAGAGGTGGATGGATCCCTGCTATGGCTGGAGATTGCTCCTTGCATGCCGTTCTCACTCCTTCCTCTTTACCCCATGGAAGCCCCTTTACATGGCTGGGGAGGCAATAGGAGCAGATCTCTGCCAGAAACTCCCCTTCCACTCGGCATCATAGCAACACAGGGTGCCTTACTACAGAGTCTACAGTCAGTTATTGGAGCACTAGATCTCTGCTAGAACAGCTGATTGAAATGGCAAATCATGCGGGGATGTGCAGCCCAGAGGAAGAAGGGCAAAGATCACTTTTATGTCGATTTTGGGAGCAGCTCCCAGCGTAAATTAGAGCAGCCCTGGAGGTTGTTTTCATTTATGGCCGCCTCACGAAGGCTGCCTATGAACTGCTCTGCAGCCTAGTCTCCATGGCAGTATGCACTACGGACACGTACCCTACTGTTCTGAGCGTACCTCCTGTGCCCACAGAGCTAGTAAAGGGTACTTCACACTACTTTGTCTGCACCAGAGGGAGTCTCCCCTGGCCCCTAGGGCCCTTTTACAGCCCCTCTTCAGTGCCAAAGCAGTGTATAAGGGATGGAGCTGGGGAGACTCTCCCTGTATATCTGCCAGGGGCTCATCCACTTATTTCTTAAATTCTTTTAAGAACTCCTGGGTTAACCATCACCTCCTGGTGACTCTCTGGAATTCAAGCTATCAATTTAGGCAACACCACAGTCCTTAGTACTGCCTGCAAAGAGTAACTCGGAGGCAGATATTTCCCAGTTATTGTCTGTGGTGAAGACGGATGCAAAGATTCCCTTAATTTCCTTGGTTGCTGCAGTGCTCTTGTCCCAACAATAAGGAGGCCCCCCACTTCCCACAGAAGGTTATTCTACAAGATCCCCCCCATTAATGGTTCAAAATGTTCTGTCTACATTTCCTTTGCTAATTGAATTCCTCTACACCTGTCTTGTACCATGCAAAGCACCTCCTCTGCCTCCTTGGTGTTTACATCCTTCAGGATGCTGGGAGAAAACCAGGTCTCCCCAGCTCAGATTGCCCACTACTAATGGGCTGTGTATGAGGAATCTACTTGCGTCTATCAGGGCTTAACCAGGACAGTGTTACAGTCGGAAGAAGAAGAAAAGGACAACACTGAAGGGAACGGCCTCATTAAGATATTTACTGATAATTAAAATACTCGGGCGACTCCAACCATTATATGAAAAATATGGATTTGAAATCTGAATGTGTGCGCGCGCACAAAGTTTAATTTCTTCGTGTCAGAGAATTGTTGTATCAGGAGCATGGTTACTGGGGAGAGATCCTTCTTCCCTTCCTGGAAAGTCATCTTGGGCAGGCAATCATGGTACAGATACGGCTGGAAGCACTTTTCCTGAACATTGGCCAAATCCCACTCGGTACCCATTTCCCTGGCAGTGACCTAGAATGGGGAAAGGAAGAGAGTCACAAGAAGGGCAGCTAGTGGATTTTTACAAGTATTTAAAAAAATGAGTACAAACTGCAGTACTAACATGAAAGGGAATGAAATGAATGTAAATACACTGCTGCAGGCCTAGCTCCTCAGCTGTGCTCTGCTGGGGTGAGCCAAACCCCACTGACCCAAAGTTTCCCATTGGCATTGATGGACTTTTGATCAGGTCCCAATACGCACTGAATATCACTGAGGGGAGGGGGCTGTAAGGCAATTTCCCACTCTCATGCTGCTTAAAATAATCCAGATCTGCTTTATTAATTATAAGGCTGGGCCAGCCTACAATTTTGCTTGTTGCTTAAATATATGATGTTACAGGTTAGGCTTAAAAACATAAACCCTACCTATCTAATGGGCTGAACCAAAACTCAGGACATGAAATCCTGGGAACTTCAGATCTGGATCTGAACTTCACGACTCGGGCTTATTTCTCATTTAAATGAAATCAGTATTGGTTCATAAAAAAACCGGGTAAATACCTTCACTACCTATCATGATACACCATGTTTCTGTATCTCCACTCTGTCAACCCAGATTTGTGTATGTATTGACTATATATCTTATTGCTGCATTAACACATAGTAACAAAAGACTCTATGCATGCATGTGTAAATAAGATCCTTCATTAATGCAAATGAGTAGAATTTTAGGCCCAGATCCTGCATCTGGATCCAGGGTCCTTACATAATTTTTTCAGGCCCAGTACAAACTTGTAACACAGGCCCCCTCCCACACACATACTCATGGGGGTTGCAGCCTGGGCCGGGCCCCCCCCCCCAGGGCTTCTGGGCCCTGGTAAAGTATACCTTTCCTCCCCTCCGCCCCCCCATGTGGGGGCCCTGTCTTGATCCACTAGTGCAGACTCTTGGACTCTGCATGAACAAAGAGGTTTGTGCTAACAGGTCCGATAGGAGGATCTTAGACAGGAATCCTGGCTACAAATTTCCTCCCTTTTGCAGATATAATTGTTGCTAATCTTTCCTCCTGCATAGGTGAAGAGTGAGTTTCTACAAGGAATGACTATAAACTCTTGTGAACAGCCTGGGATAGAAACTGGTGCTCAGAAAGGTTACACGAAGGCTCAGAGAGTTAGTCTGATGTATAGAAAATTGCTTTAAAAATCCATGCTAATGGCCAGATCCTCAACTAGTGTAAATTGGAGTAGCCCACCTAAACTAAATTGGCCTACTCCACTGACACCAGCTGAGGATCTGGCCCAAGATGTCCAGCTATACTCCATTATCTAAACAGCCAGTGAAAGTCTACTGACTGCTGCCACTGTTACTGGTCATTGATTACATCTTTAACTACTGAAAGATTTGGCTCTCTATGTACTCATGAGATATGTGAGTTGACATTCTGACCTACTGTCCTACTTTTTTTTTTTTTTTTAACTCCCCAATCATGGGGAATGTGGGAATTGCCACCCCAGTCAGTACTGGTGCATTCTGTCACATGCTGCATCCAGAAAGAGTAATCCGTTAGTTCAACTTGCAGAGAAAGCAGGGCAGGAAACTCGGCTGAAGACGTTTCATCCTGTATGCTTCAGGCATACCTGAAAATGTTATTCTGAGATGAAGTGACAGACAGAATTACTGTAGACCTCAGCTGGTAATGTTTAGTAAAGGAAAAGGCATCAGTGATATAACATGTCCTGCTGAACAGTTTATTTTAAGGGGCAATTTCATAGTCAAAAGATGGATTCTTCTGAAATAATAGAGAAGACACTCTTCCCTGCTTGTAACTAAATAGTGGTTCATCTATCCCTGCAAGAGATTTCCACTAACAAAGAGTGTGTTAGCAATGTTATTCACATCATTTGTACCTTCTTACTGAGGGCTTGTCTTCACTGCAGTGTTAGCTCAAGGTATAACTCAGTGTTACCCCTAACCTGACTCCTGTCAACACACAAACTTTTAGCTTGGGTAAAGTGATGCTTTAAATGCAAACCAGCTGGCCCATGGGGGGAAGAAGGCGGGCTCAAGTGCTGCTGATGCTTAAGCTAGCAATGCAGGGGGAATGCAGCACAACTCACCCGCGACTAAGCCAATCAATCACCCTGGTCATTGGTAGTGTGGTTTAGCCATGTGGCTGCTCTCCCTTGAGCGAGGCTGGCAGAGTTCACAGCCCAGAGGGACAGTGGGAAAAGCTACCTTTGTGCTCTCCCAATCTTGGGCTATTCTGGGGGCTGGAGAGGCCCCCATGTGGGCCGGAGAGGCCCCCATGTGCACCTAAGGTATTGTAGGGCTTCCAGAGCAGCTGCAGCGCTGCCCCAAATTTCTCCAATGCTGAGTGTTCAGTCCCTTCTGCTCCAGTCCATCCCCATGCTACCCTTAGAAGGCAGCCTTCTGGCTGTCAAGAACAGTGCCTGCCTCAGGGGAACCCTCCCCTGGTTGAACGGGGGCATTTAGGGCCCCTTTATTTTGCTCTGGCCCTTCTACGCAGCATAAACATATTCCACCAGGGGTGAAGATCTCATTCACGCTGTCTGAAATAAAGGTGTTCCAGCACACCACGATTCATAGCAACACTGTCCATCCTTCCTAATTATATACATGGCGGAGATTGTCCTCTTAGTGCATTGCTCCCAAAGCATAGCGTGTTACTGCTGTTTTTTAGAAGGCACTGCAATCGTTCAGCTGGTGACAGCGAAGGTGACCGTTCACTTAGAACATGAGCTGCAGATGCCAAATCTGCTTCCCTTTCCTGACGTTAGAGGCTTCGGTATGATTGTAAAGGAGATTGTGCAGCTCATGACTTTACCGAGGAGTGCTTTTCAGACAAACACGTCCTAGAGACACACAATTTTTCACCCGCTCTCCAGTCCACTCACAGTTGGGGGCTGTTCCTGAATCATGCCACAGAACGCCTGCACCTATGCTCTGTTCATCTCAGCGATTCTGTGTAATACTGATAACAAAGCAGCAGAGTCTTCCTTGAGATAGCAGATTTCACTCCGACGAGAATTCTGGCTGTGCAGCAACAAAGAGGTCGAGGGAAATTGCCTCTTCCCAAGGATCAAATGTTGAAAAAGTAAGCACAGGAAAGTGTTCAAGTCTGAAACTCAAAGTGGCCAAGGGATAGAGAGACATTGAAAGGGAGGAAACCACCCTTGGCTAGGTCAGATTGGAGCGAGACAGGGATATAATATTTAATGAGAACGCTGTCACACTGGCCAATTACAAGTTAAAAAAACCCAAAACGTCCTGGAAACCTTGATATTGGAAAAGAAAGTGCAGAGACTGAACTTTGTAACTGGCTAAATTCCTGATCAGGAGTAACTGGTTATTGTAATGCCTGTCAGTGAGGTTAAATGAGTTGGCTTCTACAGAATTTCGAACACATTAATTCAGAAGGAACTGCTAAGCACTAACAATTAACATGTTTACTCTTGGGGTTGGAAACCAAGTCAGATTTCAAGCAGCAGGCAAATATACACAAGGAAACCTGAACAAGGATAGGAAAATGCAATGTTCCATTTGCCGAACATCATGACTATACGTGCTATTTGCCCCAAACATATTTGCTGTTTTCTAGTCTCACCAGTATCTCTCAGCTACAAGTGCACACACATACCTAACTATCCACCAGGCCAAATGGTCAAGCACTGCCCCTCTTCTGGAGATGAGCTCCAGCCCTGTCCCCATCCTACAGGCTTATGAGGGTGGAGGAGGGAAAGTTCTCATAGGATCGATACCTTCACCCTTGTCCTAAGGAGAAGATCTTGGCAGTGCCCCTCCTCCCACAGAACCCAGTCGAGGGCATGTATGTAGATCCTGAGCCCTAGTCTTCACCCCATAGACCCACATCAGTGGGTCAGTAAAAGTCTCCTGGCACCCATTCCTTATCCTCAACCCCCACAGGTAAAGCAACTTAGAGTGAGCTAGTCTTCTCCCTTCTCTCTGTAACAGATGCACTATTCACCCTAACCAGGAACGACCTTCTAAGGAGGTCTAAATATGAACATTCAAATACCAGCTTGTTTGCTCATCACTAGTAACGACTACTTAAGTCAGTCACAGGGCTTTGAGGAATCCACCAAGTTTCCTGTAGACTCCATTAGGCTTCACTGCTGCTGATTTGAACAAAATGTGTTCTACTTGCTGTCCAACAGAATTTAGAGCAGTACAAGGTGTAGCACATTGAACGGAGCAGGCTCTGTGCATCAGTCAGCCAACAGCATGGGCCCCAAGGAATAAGTCAAGGAACTACAGACACATTTTGAAATGGGCCGCAGTGCAGTTTGGCAAAAGACACCTTGTAATGCTGGCTCCCATGAGAAGCGCTTCTTAGGAACAATACACTCCTCTTTGTTTATTTGTGTTAGGCCTTTCTGAAATAGCTCAAGGAGGAGAAGGGGGAGTTAATTCAAGTGGAAATTTGAAATGAATAAAGGAGTCAATAAATCATTGGTTGGACACTTGGCCAAACACTCCATAGAACTGTTTTAGGACAGGCTGTAATAGGCTACATTCTAACCTCTAGTGTGCCTTACAGGCTTTGGTTCAACCTACCATAAGTCACTACATAGGAGCACATCCTGAGCTAGCCCAGGAGTCACCCCTGGTGCATACATTTCCTTTTACACACAACCTCACTTGGGCACCATGTCTTGCTCCACTGGAAGTGCTGAACATCGTTTATTTCAAAAGAACACCGACTTATCACTAAGTTGGCTTAACGCACACCTACCAAGATGCAATCTTCTGTCTTGGTTTAGGGTTCACTGTATTATTTCAAATGTGCTGCTGATAAAGGATGGCTGAGATTCAAAAGAGCCATATAAAAGGGTAAGTCCTTATTAAGCACCAAAGAGACTGTTGGCCACATTTGGATACCCTGGATCATTCAGAGTAGTTACTGGCTGATGTCGATGGAGCCACTTAAAGAGTAAAAGTACTATTTATTCACTGTGAGGAAGGGTGTCAGGATCTGACCTAGGGTGTAGTGGCTAGAGTACATCTCTGATGTTCTGGACTCCAGGATTCTATTCCCAGCTTAGCTCCTGACGTACTGTGTGACCTTCCACAAGGCATCAAAACCCCCGTGTGTCTCAGTTTTATTATTTGCATAAGAGGATAATTTCTAAATCACAGAAGTGGTCTGAGACGTAATTATTAACTTGAAACTAGCAGAGCACCAGGTAGTGCTACAATGGAGTGCTCTAAAGGCTTCCATCACAACGGGTGGCAATTAGAGCAGGTCAGGAAACGATTTCATTTCCTTCCAAAAATGTTGAAAAATGTTCCCCTTGAATACTTCCCTAATTTGAGGGAGAAGGTAGGGGCGTAGTGTTAAAAAAAAATCCTCACCAGAAACCCATCCAAACCACCATTTTTTCTTTTTAAAAATAAAAACTTGACAAAAACCAGATCTTTTTCATTAAAATCTTTTTTTTAATTGAAAAAGGCGTTTTCTAGCCAAAAAACAGATAGTAAAATTTTGACCAGCTCCATTTGCAGTGATCTATTAACACACATCATTAACATCCAACTGTTCTATAGCAGCTTCCATCCAAGGATCTCGAAGCAGTTTACAAACAGCAATACACACAGCCTCAGCATCCCTGTGAGGAAGAGGACATTACCAGACCCATCCAGCCCATGCTTTTCATTCCTTTAAGCATCTATGAAAACTGAAGCACCAAGCTGAGAGACTCAGCATCTGAAAATCAGGCTACTAATTTCAGTGCCTAAGCATGGATTTAATGTCCCAGCACGGAAATTTGAACTGCACTGATCTGACTTGTCCCTGGCAGAATCTGTGCCAATAAAGAATAATGCTCATGGAGTGGCAGATGTTTTACCTCAGATAATGCACAGCACATATCAAGATGGAGGAAATGGGAGATGCTCCCCTTTGTTCTGGATTCTGCTTAGTGGTGTGTTGCTAGCTCAGCTCTGGCGTGCAGAAAGAGGAGACAAGTGTACGGTTACCGTATTTCAGGTTCCTAAAAAGAGGACACCGCAGTGAGGGAAGGAAGGAAGCTGGAGTGGGAGTACAGCTGAGGGTGTTGGGGGCATTATCTGTGGCGGGGGCACTCACTGAAGGTGGAGAGCAGCGTCGCTCTCTGCCATGGCAGCAGGGTGTCTGGTGCAAGAACAGGACGCAACAACAGCCACCAGTCAATGCCTCCCCATGGGAGCCCCATGGCTGGACACTGGTGTTGGGACAGTGCTGAATCACTATATAGTATCACAATGGACAAGTGTGGTGAGCCTGAGTGCTAGAGGATTCTGGGAGCAGGGCCCCGTAGCACTAGACTGTGGAAAATCACTGAAAAGGCCAAACTGCCACTTGGCATCAATTTGCATCACAAATGTTTGTCCAGATCCTGTGTCAGCAGCTATGCTGATGTGGAAGACCGATGGTCACGGGCAGCCAATGGCCAGTTTGCCTGGTGCGAAG
This sequence comes from Mesoclemmys tuberculata, assembly GCA_007922155.1. Taxonomy (NCBI): domain Eukaryota; kingdom Metazoa; phylum Chordata; order Testudines; family Chelidae; genus Mesoclemmys; species Mesoclemmys tuberculata. Next base: position 9,183,878 of record ML675644.1, read on the forward strand.
GCATGTAATGGCAAATCTGGGGAAGCTGACCTGGGTTAATTGACCCTACAGAATGACATGACATCAGGTGCCGAGAGGGGAGTGGTCAATCCCCGCAGCCCCCTCCCAAATTATGAATTAATTGGGATATGCCACAAAATTCACTGACAAAGCATATTTTGGGGACATGTGACTTCTTTGGGAAGAGGGTCTAAGGACTGGGAAGATCCCAGGGTACCTAGCTTTTCTATCTATATCTCATATATCCAAGAGGGCCCGTGATACTGTCAGACAGAAGGATTAGGACCAGAGGGCCCCGGGGTAATTTAGACTCTGCTCTGAGGGATCATAGATGAAAGGTCCACAGGGTAGCCAAGACCCCACTGCAAGGGACTCAGAAAATAGACCAAGGACCTAAGGGAACCTGAAGGAGGAAGAGACCATCGTCACCTAGAGGTGGTAACTATCATGTTTTGCTTACCAATCAGCATGCTGTGTGGGGCCAGCAGAGTTACTGAGGGTTTACGCTTGGGAAACTGAGGCGTATTAAGGAGAGGCATCACATAGTCCTTTCTATTTGTCTGTGATATCTCCTTTTCAATAAACAATAGCTCTGCATTGAAGATACTGACTTTTTGGTCTTTACTGGCATGGTCACTGGGTGCCCAGCAGTGGGCACATAAATTGATCTGAATTGGTCCCCAGCTCAACAGCTAGGACCAAGGCGGGCAGGATCTGGCCAGGGTGGCTGCAGGGGAATGAGTCAATCAGCTGTAGATGCAGGGGAGGGACCAAATCGGGGCTCCTTCTGAGCTATGGCATCTGCTCTGTAAAAATCCAGGACATTTCCTGTTATTTGAAAATCCTGCCAGGACAGAGGCTCAAAAAAGAGGCAACGTCTTGGAAAACCAGGATGTCCAGTAACCCTAGACAAGTGGCATCCTTGTCTTTTTGTCAGCTGGGGGGGAGTGGTAGAGGCAGCTACAACAGCGATTTAAAAATCAAGAGGCAGTTGGGAAATGTGACTGCTACAGGACCTGTGCTTCGTTCACATGAGTGGGCCCTTTCACATCACCTAACTGCACCGCTTGTGTGCGCAGAAGTCACTCCCGTGTGATGGTAAATTCCACAGCCTCTACACAGCCATGTATGTCCTCTCCTAACAAACCCAGCCCATAAAGAAGTGAATGCCTGGTTAGGCTCCCTGTCCATCTTTATATGGAAATCTTCACTGCCTTCTTGTTGATCAGACTGTCACCATTACCTCTCTGGATAGCTCAGCTCATTTATTGCAGCTGTTGTCAGTTTCAATAGCATATTTTCGATTCCCGTTCTCAGTTCAGGGGGCCTATTACAGGGCCAGCTCTTGTGATGTCAAAGCCATTAATCTTGCTGAGGCTTTCAAAAGGGGTAATGGGCTGTACTGATGTGCATGCACCACCGTGTGCTGGATTTTGTCACCTCATTTATTTCAGTGCTCTCTCTGAAGTGCTCGTGCAGTGTTTGCTTAGCTTCATACTCAGACCTTGCTCTGATGCTCCTTCGCTTTGCTAGAATTATTTTCTTGTGTTCATTCCCTGATTGCAGAGATGACCAGCTAGGTCAGGGACCCCAGTTTTGCCTCTGTGTTGTAGCTGTTTCCCCCTATGATATTCATTGCAAGTTTCCAATCCCAAACAATGTTCCTCTCACCAGACATATAGACCAACCTCCATGGCTTAGTCCCAATTGTTTTCTCTTGCCCAAGTCACATTCATTAATTCCTTTCTACCACTTTAGCAGCTTCACGGTCTTTGGAAATCCTGTGGGCTACTCCACGTAAGCACTCCACGTGCTCCACATAAACACTGGGGTGGAGCGAAGAAGGTGCTCAGATCAAGGCTAGGTTCTGGCTAGTGAGATTTGTTAATGTGAAAAATCTCATGAGCAGTTCTCTAAAATGGCTAGCAGAGGAACTGATGAGATGTCTGCAAACTTGGGCCAAAACTCTCACAAGAATAGCTATTCTCATCAAACTTACCCCATATCAGAAGCAGGGGGGGAAATAATTTCTGGTTCTGAATCTGACCTTGACCTAGAAACACAGGAGTTGGGTTTGGACCCAGGGATTTGAATCAGCCCCTCCCACACACCCCTCCCCTATTCAAAATAGTTTAGATCTAGCATTCTGGATTTGGCTCCTGCAACCAGGACAAATGGTTCAAGTGCATGTAGGCTTTGGCTGGGAGTTTCCGAGAAGACTAAGGGAAGCAGGCACTCAAACCCTATTGAAGTTCAGTAGGCACCTGTCACGATAACTGGGCCTACAAATGTACCCTAAGTCTGAGCTCAACTCTGAGAAGTAAGTGAACGTTCATAAAACATTACAATAACCTACAACAAATGCTGATGGGGAAAGGTACAAAACAGAGACAAAGACTGAATTAGCCCAAACAAAAAGGCCTAATGATAAAATTCAAAAACTGTATTGAGATCACGCCTGGTAAACCAGAACAGTGGGAGACGGGCAATCAGTGAATCAAACTTGGTGTGTCTGATATTAGGCCCATTGGCTGACCAAATGATGAAGGAATGGATACTCTGCCCATCACCCCTGCTAAGGGTTCCTTAAAATAAGAGAGAGTTTGAGGAAAATTGGCAGAGAGGAAGTGAAATGGGACAATTGTTGATCGAAAGAAGGGGAAGAAGTGAGTTTCACCATCATGGCTTGTCCTGACCAATCCAAGCCAAGACTGGTACCCGGAGATGACATCACTCCCTTCACTGACTTTGGCTAAATCTGAACCACTACAAAGCATGTGGAGACTTTGTATCTCAAAGAAGCAGATAAAAGCGATGCCCTAAAACATCCCGATGCTGGTACGAGTTTGCCAGGACTCAGAGTGGCTGATACGACTGCGTGCTCTGTCTGGGTTTTCCAGCAGCAAAGTTGCAAGTGAGAATCAATACCAGAGACAAACTGCATTTTCTATCTTTGTTGTTCCTTTTTCTCCTTTCTGTGTATATTTGTCTTGTTTTGTCTTCTAAGAAATAGTATCAGACGTTAACAGCAGCAGCAGCGCCAGCTCATTTCAACCAACTTTTTCTCTTTTTCCCCCGAAAAGGTCATTATGATCTTTTATACCAGCTAAGAGACTGTCAAACAAGTGCGGGTTTCTGTCTAAAGACTCACTACAGCTAAAGGGAAACAGAACAGAATGTTGTTAAAATGAATACCTTACTTAATACTTTATATTTCACCATGTTTCCTCTTGTTCTGTATCTTTAATAAAAGGTAAAAGGACTTTTAATGGTGTCTACCATGGTATTAAGCATGCTGAGGTCTCTGTACTCCAAACCTTGTTTGAAACTCTTTAATGTTAGACCATGTCAGGGTGATGTTAACACCTTTGATTCTTTGGATCCATAAATACCATCTAAATTACAACACCACACCTAACTCTAAGTCTCCTTTCAAAATTCCAGCCCTTAGTGTCATGATGAAAAAATAACTCTTTTGCTTTCTACAATAGCTTTTAGGCTACGTGAAGGAGTAACACTATCACACATCTCTATGGACAAGGAAGAGTCAAAAGAGGGGTAACAAAGCGTCGTGTTATTTTTTTGTTAGAAAAAAAATGCAAAGCAAACCACACGACTGGCTCACAAGTATGCTTGTGCACTGCAAACTATATATGACTGCAGTTACACGTGTGCAGACATTAACTCCTGAAGGGAAAGGTAGGCTAGTAAAAAGCATCACCCCTCCTGCTCTGGTGCTGTCTTTTCAATACATTAAAAAATATCCGGCACCTTTTTTTGGCATAAAGGTTATAATTAAATGGGGTGGACTGAGCACCAGAAACCTGGCATCATGCTGAGAAAGGATCTCTGACTCTGGGAAATGGGGAGCCCATGTCCTTCAGTGCTAGAACAAGAAGCGCTGTATAACACCCTAAAATAGATACTTGCACACTGGGCTGCGAGATTCTACTACATGATCTGGGAGCAATGAGGAGATAGTTAGCCTTTCAGTTACGGAGCTCAAGTAAAACCCAATAAAACAAACGGACCCATAAAGCAGACATTGCAGGGGACAGTATATCCAGGAGTCAGTAGAGGCAGACCTGGTCATGTGGCAGCCCCGAATTTGCAGGTAGCGTCACTCCCACTAGACATGCTACATAAAGAACAATGAGGGACCGCACACTGCAGCACTAGGCCAGGCCACACAGTACCAAGAGTGCACACCCATAATAATTTGGTTGTTACCTGTTATAACGACTTCATCTCCGTCCTGCAGAAATTTACGAGAATGTCCATTCCCAAGGTCAATTACTTTTGTTCCCTTCCAGGACATCTCCAGCATGGAGCCAAAGTTCTCCGGAGCCTTCAAAGCATAAATTAAATAACTGAATTGTAAAGCCATTCCACATGTCTGTACTGCTCTTACCCCACCCCCTGCGGCTGGGAGTGAGAATGCAAGGCTGTTGTTGGATGCTGCACAATGGACCTTTGCCAGTAACAGTCATTGATCCAGTTCATTGATGTGCTAGCTTACCCGCCCGCCTTTTTGTTTTTAACTCCTTACTGCCTAGAGGCCACAACTGCCTAAAGCAGTCTTCTCTAGTATCGTTAGCTTTAATAGTGGGCACTGTAAGGAAAAATTGGATCCGTTCAAAGAAGAATGGAGACAATCTAGAGCACTACTTCTGCATCTCAAGTATCTGTCTTTTGCTACATTTCAGAGTCCTAATCACATTTCATTGTGCAGAAAAGTGATAAACGCTGTTGAACGTTTAAAAAATTTTAATGTAAATCTGCAGCAGGATGTGTTAGAGAGAAGAAAAGACACTTCCTTTACACAGGTCTGTCTGAGCAGGATGGTGTAAGTGTGTTATTATTTATGCTGTCACACTACTGAAGCCTTACAGACAAACAGATGGCAATGCACTAGGAGCAAGATCCAACCCTCCTGAAGTTTCCCAGTGGAAAGTCTCCCAATGACTTCATAGGCTATTGGACACCGGGCACAAAAATCTTAACCTGTCCTTATTTTCTATTTCTGCATGAGTTAAGAAAAACACCACATCACTCCTCTGTCCACCAGGGAAGAATGTCCAACAATTTGCTGGTCAGGAGGCAGAGTTTGGTGACTCAAAAAATACATTGGAGAAAGTTTATTTTGCATTTTCTAAGAATAGTGCAACACCAGTGTATTATAAATGAAAATAATGAATTATGAAACTAGGGTCATACAGAACTGAGAGACTTGGAAGTGTTCACACTTTGAATAACAGCAATACTTACATTATCTAGGGGTATCATCCATAGATCACAACATATTGCTGCTGTGGGTTTTTTTTTGTTTTGCTTCTTTTTAGCACTGAGATAGCAACTGTAACTCACATAGCCGATTTGGGCTATGTGGATATTTCTGTTCAGGAATATTGTTGCCTTTAAAATACTGCGACTAGCTTTTATGGCTTCTGACAGTAGGAAGGCTTAAAACAATATGTAATCCAAAAAGACTGAAGAACTAAAAAGATGCCCATAATAAAACAAAGTGGATTTAAGGCCAGGGTCCCATCTGATCAGTTTCTAATTGCTGAGTACTTCGTTATTAGTGATAGCTGTTAGTTAAATGCTTACAGGTCCACTGATTGTTCCAGATGCCAGGAGATCTCCAGGTCTCAGGTTGCATCCATTGATGGAGTGGTGAGCCAGCTGCTGTTTCATGGTCCAGTACATGTACTGGAGAAAGGGGGAAAGTGAAGGACAAACATGACTCACAGACGTCACAATTCCATACAAAATGCATTTTATTCTCTCCGGATCACACTGATAACAATTAGCCCTCAAGAACAGCATCTTTATCTAACCAGGAGCCTTCTACAGCTTAAATGGAATGTCTGTAATTACTTCCAATTGATCTTCTGGCTCATGGATTGGTCTCCAGATATATGGCCTGAATAAAAGTAGTTTACATTTGAAGAGGAGAGAAGTAACCTTGCTTTCACAAGAGACAGCATATTGATACCCCAGGCAACGGGCCTGGTCCAAAGCCCAGTGGAATCAATAGGAATCTTTCCATTGACATCAATAGGCTTTGGATCTGCCCCAGTATACCTGAATATTTGCTTATTCCTGCTGAAGGGCCAGAGACCCACAGAACCCTGTGTAGAAGGATTTTAACACCTGACCACATTCTATTAGCATTGGGGCAAAGGGCGATTTGTGGCTACCAAAGTCAGAGGTTTCTGAGCAATGTAACAAGTCAACCAATCCTAATCATTTTTAATTGGTAACTGGACAGAAGAAGCGCAGGTGCCTAGCAGTACAGCACAGACACCACCAGTCATGTTACTCGTATGACTTTCAAGGGGAAGAGCAACTTCAGAGAGCTAATGACAGATCACATCAAGAAGGCTGAGGAGTTTAATGTCTATTTTACTTCTGGCTTCACTAAAATGTTAATTGTGGCTATGCACTTAACAGTTTTAATATTAGCAAGGGGGAAGGAGCGCAAGCCAAAACAGGGAGAGAACAGGTTAAAGAATATTTAGATACCTTAGATGTATTCAAGTTGGCAGGGCCTAATGAGATTCATCCTAGGACATTTATGGAACTAGGCTGCCCTAATTTATATTGGGCCCACTTTCCTCTCTCCCTCTTGGGTTTGGTGCCGGTGGAGATTGGGTCTAATCTTTGAGTTTTTCTAATGTATCTAACATGGGTTGCAAACTAGATATAAAAATAGCTGCCTAGAATTTGTTTCACAATTGTTTAAACTCTTTGGTTTAGAAACCAGGAACTAAAATCCAGCATGGACACAAACCATGCTGTGAAATCCCGCAGCAGTCATGCACACATTTATTTTAATGGCGTCCTCCAGCATACTTGGATGAGGGCACATACTGTGTTCACCTCTGTGTAACAAGCAGTGATTTTGGGTGCAAACACCTGCCAGGTGGAACTGGGAGGTTTCCATCCATCTAGCCATTCCCCTAGCTTTCCCCCTTTCTCCCTCATACCATCTCCAGCAAAACTATTATAGCACATGTAGAACTCTGTTGGTGCTAAGCCCTAGCTGCAGGAAAAGCCAGTCCATCTGATCAGCGCTGAAGCTCCCAGGTGTTTGTAAATCAGCTGGTAGGACAGAGACCACCAGCCTTCCTCTCTCAACAGGCCCGATTCTCAACTAGTGTAAATCTGTGTATGCTGATTTACACAAACGAGTGTGGGACCCAATGTGCCAGCTTTATTTGGAATGAATAAAATTAAACCAAATTCTTACCTTAAAGTTTGATTTGCATATAGTGGCTTGGTTGCTCATGCCTTCTCCTAATGGGAGGGGAAAAAAGCAATCTATGGAAAAATACTTTATTTGCCCTAGGTGAAGACGTCTGGCATTTTCATTTTATGGCTGGACAGAGACATCTATTACCAGTAGAAAATAAGCAATGACATACTCTGTCCTGGTATGAAGGGCTGCAAGGGGAGGAGGTAGGTCAAGCAATCTGGTTTCTATCCCCTGCTCTGCCACACAGCCTTCCCGTATGACTAAGTCACTTGATTTCCTGAACCTCTTCTTCCCTCACCCTAAAATGGAGATATTCGATCCCCACTATCTAGGGCTCCTGTGAGGCTTAGCTCATACAAATGGCAGGATCTACAGAAAACAAGGTATTTTTAAAAGGAAAATCTCTTTTGCTCTTTTCATCTGCGTGGTACTTTACCTTCTATATGATTCTGTCTGAAGTCCTTATATGGATCCCATCACTGCAGTATCATTCCCATTTTACAAAGACACAGACAGACTAAGTGACATGCCCAAGGTCACACAAGAAATCTGTGGCCGAGCAAGGAACTGAGTCTGATTTCATAGTCCGAGGGTCGTGTCCTAACCATTGGCTCCAACGCCCTCTATTTGGTTCTCTCTTGGATTCAATGTATCAAACTTTGGCTGCATCATCCCTAGAGGCCATGAACTGCACTGGTGAAGGGGATCTGTTGGGGACTGAGAGATGGAAGACACAATCTCTGGCACCGCCTTGCTGGACTGCTCTACTGGGCTCCTCTTCTGCTGGCGCACAAACAACAGCAGGACCATGACAGTCCTGCACGCTAAGCAGAGCCTCAGAGGGCCATGTTCTGATCCCCAGACTGATTCTGGGACATGCCCTGCTCTACAAGCCCCACCCATGTCATTGAGCCTACTAGTGTTGTAAGGTGCTAGTCAATGTGAGCGCAGGGAGCAAGGTCTGGCCCTGAGCTACCAGGAAACAAACACTCCCACTCGGATCCGACGATGCAGTTACAAAAAATTCCAGCTGACATTTTCAAAAGCCCCCTTTGGGATCTGGATTCCCAATTTCCATTGGAAGCTGGGCATCCAAATCCCTTTGCCATCTTTGAAACTCTCAGAAGGTGTGCGCAAGACATTCATGAGGTGGGGGAGCAAAAGAGCTTGGTAGTGAAGTGTTACCCCAGGTATCATCACTACCCATTTATACAGCATCACAAATGTTCATGATGCGTCACAACGCAGAGTCAGATGCGGCCCTTGCCCAAAAGAGGTTATGATCTGCCTGTAACAGATATGCTCATTTCCTGCAGTATCTTTGGAAAACCGTATTGTAGTAAATGCAAAATGTATGTATTATTGTGAGCCAGGATTGTGTATAACCTCCCTAGGGGGAGATGTGACACAAAACCTGGGAGTTCAAAGGACTATATTGAAATTGTGCCAGACAAGAATGGACTTTTGGGAAGTGGGTTTCCTGGGAAATAGTTAGAGAAAGGTTAATGGAAGTTTCCCAATTCCAGCTACGCAAAACCCCAGCCTTTTGACTCTATGGCATGAGGTGAGGAGATTGTTTGCTGATTACTGTTGGGGGGTGGAGCTGTATTAAAAAAAAAAAACAAGCTGATCTGCCCAGTCTGGATTCTGGTTCTGAGAAAGTTATGAACTTGTTAACATGGGGAAAACCCAGTTGTGTGTTTTGAAGGACTGACACCTACCAGACCCTGAGGAAGTCATGTGACAAAGCTTTTCTATTTTGATATTTGATTTCAAAAACAAAACATTTCATGTAGTTCTCAAATTGAAATTTTTGTTTGGCTTCCAAAAATAACCAATTTTTTTTTTAATTTAGTTTTTGTAATTTCCTTTCTTTGGGTCCTTTTTTGTCACTAAAAGCAATAACATTAGTGGTATCTAAAGGATTCTATCCCATTTTTCCTCTCTCTTTTGCTACCCTGGTAACCTTCCAAAACCTCGCCAACTTTAGAAAATTTCCTAAGTGGTAAAAGGTAAAATTCAACTCTAACTTTGCCACTTTCACTTTTCTAAAGTTGAAGAAGTTTTGAAAAGATACAGAACAGAAAAGAATCAAAACACAATTTTTTTTTCATTTTATTGCATTCAATAAATTTTAATTTTAAGTATTCAAAACTTCAAAAATCTGAATTTTTTCCTGAAAAGTACATGAAAAATTTCCCAAATCTGTTCCACTTCAAACCTGGTAAAACAGAAACTACTTCAAAATTTCCTGCAACTTCTTTTTTTTTCTCCTCCAACTTCCATCTCTAACAAACAGACATTCCTATGACTGTTTCCAGGGTCTTCCCTCTCTCTCTGTTCCTTCTGGTTATTAAATACCACCCACTTGTTGCATCTTGTTTTAATTACACTGCAGTCTTTGGGGTTGGGACTGTCTTTTACTCTGTTTTCACAGAGCACCAGCAAATGGAGGTCTGAGTGAGTGGGTTCCTAGGGTGCTACCAGTATAAAAATAATCTATAGTAATTCTTCAGATTGTAAAATGATCACTTGCTGCCACCAGCTCACAACTGTCCCCCACAGCTCACAACTGAACTAATGACTAAAAACATTAGGAGCCGTGTCAGAGGACGGTAAAAAAGCGAGTAAAGGGCAATGCAGAAATCAGGATCCCAGAATGGATGGAACAAATGCCTGAAACATATGGCGGATTCTACCTCACTTTACTTGAACTCCACAAATCATTTAGTACTACTGTACCTTTGATAGCGACAAAGAGATTTATGTCAAAAGTATAGGGTTCTTCATCACAGAGGTATGGCAGTGGCTTGGGAACCTAAAAGCATACAATAGGTATTACAGCCTAAAGACAAACGGAAAGAGAAAAGACTAACATGCACCTTGGGACATTTTGTAACAGCTTTCTTTACAAGGCTCTGCTGGGTACCATGTGTCCCTTTCTCGGGACAACATCTGTTTCCATTCCCATCATCAAATAATTGACTAAGCTACTGTTTCACAAAACCAGTTACGTCAAAAACGTCCACTTTTTTCTTTGGCCTCCAAAAGGACTCTTGATTTTCTACATGGATGTTAAACCCAAACAAATTATGATTTTAGTGCACCTTTGTCCTGATTTGGCACACTGTGTGCACTCAAATCTTCCAGAGGGTTTGCAGTTTCAGACTTGAGCCGTGTAGTTCACACACAGAGAAGAGAGTTTACAAGCTGCTCTTCACTGTCTTACCAGCTTGTAACATTCTAATTAAATGGTTACACACCACAGAATCAAATACCCTCAAACTATGGGCAAGTTTGCCTCTTGATCAGAACATTTTAGCTTGCACCCATTGTTCCTACCATTTACTGTAAGTACTTAAAGTGTTACCAAGTTCTTGAGAAGCGAGCAGATTTAGTATTGTTTCCAAGCACACGTGTTTGAGAGAGAAGTTTTTCTTGCCTTGCTCAAGTCTGCATAGGTTTTCAAAGCTTTGCAGCCACATGCACCATGAAAACCTCACCCCATTGAAGTCAAGGGGCATTTTCCCACATCTTGGAAGCAGAATCAAGCTTTTAAGTCAGTAGAAAGGTGCTGGCACAACCAAGCCTTTCTATTTCAGAGCCTAGAAACTCCCATGCTATTTTCACTCAAATAATTTCTAATGACCCGGCTGTTCCCTTGCTAACCTGCACAGGATTTGGCAACACGAACGGCATGAGAGCTTCCATGGTAACAACCCATGGAGAGATAGTTGTGCCAAAGCTCTTGCCCAGAAATGGACCCAGTGGAACATACTCCCATTTCTGAATGTCACGAGCTAGGAAAAAAGGAAGATAATTAAAATCAAAGCAATACAATTAAACATTTGCAAAGAGTTACATGCACCTAATGCCAGTGAAGGCATGCCAGATGAAGAGCTCTGCATGCCAGCAGCCACAGAACGAGCACTTTATGGTCAGTGAAACACCACCCGCATGCCCAGGATACTCAGCCATGGCCTAAAGCCACGATCTGAAAGGGTCAAAAGCACAGTTCAAAGCCCCTGCGCAGGTCTAGATTCAGAAAAGAGGCCAAGGTTAGACCAGGGTTAGTTAACACATTAGTTAACTCCAACCGAGCAAATATTTTTCCCTAGCCTAGACACTAGTTAACATCTTTTACTTCCACTTAGCTGGTTGAAATTAATCTTAGGGTCAACCTTGATTCGTTAAACCGAGCTAAAAAGTGTTTACCTGTGTCTATACTAAGGAATATGTTGTAATTGCTAATTCTTTCCCCCTAACCTACAGATACCCTCTGCTGAGGGTGCCAGCTGTGGTGACGGTTTGTGTCATGCCCCTGGCGAGCGGGCACTAGACCTAAATCAGCTCATTTCACAGAGGTGGCTAAGCGACCTCCATTAGCAGCAGTTCTTTGTCACTATTCACCTGAGCTGGATTTTAACACAGTGCCTCAGAGTTGTAGACTATATTGCACCCCTATTACCCTCAGCCCGTCAGAATCCTGAACAGTTATATTTTTATCATGTAAAACAAATACAGTATCTGCCAATATTCTAGATATCATAGAAACATAGGTCAGAAGGGACCAACATGATCATCTAGTCTGACCTCCTGCACAAGGCAGGCCATAAAACCCTACCCATACACATTTATAACAACCCCGAACCCATGACTGAGTTATTGAAATCCTCAAAAGTGAGATTTGAAGACCTCAAGCTGCAGGGAATACACCAGCAAGCGACGCATGCCCCGGAGGAAAATTCCTTCCCGACCCCAAATATGGCGATCAGCTAAACCCTGAGCATGTGGGCAAGACTCACCAGCCAGCACCCAAAAGAGAATTCTCTGCAGTGACTCAGTTCCCATCCCATCTAACATTCCCACAGACCATTGAGCAGACTTATCTGCCGATAATCCAAAATCCAATATCATGTAGGAGCGAAATGCCTTCCCCCAGGGAATCCGAGTAATGTTTATTACCACTCCAGTCATTCATAAGGACCATTCCAAAAATGTGCTCGTGAGCTTTGCTGACTGGGATAGGCTCCCCAAACGTGTTTCCTGGGCCAACAAAGAATGCCTGAAATTGAAAAGAAAATGCTTTAACCAAGTCAAAGTCCTGAAAAATAAAACCTTTGTTTATGCCCAGACAGACCCCCTTCAGGAAGTGCTACTAAAGATGAGCACAGGTGTGACAGATGGGGTAGGATGTGATTTTACTTGCTTTCCTTCTTAACTTTAATTGGAATCTCCTTATGTGGATGGAACAAGAGTTACAGCTTTTGTCCTGTCCGCCCCCCGTCTGAGAAGGCAGGGTCCCAACCACCTGAACAGCAGAGAGCTGATATGAGTCAGTCACTAACTCATGGCCTGGATCTACTCAAGAACGATTAATTTTTGCCATCTAGAAACAAAAGGGTTCTACTTAACTTTGGGCAAGAACGATAAAGCCTTTTATCCAATTACGCAACCACTTTCTCTGCACATACTATGGGCTAATAGAAAATTATTAAAAGGAAAGAGAAGTAACACAATAAATACATCCTACCATTTCTAACTCAATGTCCAGAAGTTTGCAAGCACCAAACACTGGAGGTTTAGCTATAAATTAAACAGACAGAAAGGTACATTATAAAGCCCCCCCCAAAAAAAGGAAATCAGTGAAGACAAGATGCAGCCACACACATCCCAATGCCATGCTGCTGTCTAAGGAGAGGAACAGTGAATTTCAATGACACGCCAATGAACTCACCATCATCGGGTCGCATCTGCCCCACTGGTCTTCGAATTGCTGTCCCAGACACCACAACTGAAGATGCACGGCCATGGTAACCAACAGGTAAGTGCAACCTTGTTAAAGTGAAGCATTGGTTGTGTGTTAAATGCTGTATTACAATCATTAGAACCATTCGCTGTGGAAGCACCAAGTACTCAACAGTAAGTTACAAAGTTTTTCTGTTGTTGAACCACATTAGAATATGTTTTTCTTCTGAATGGTGCCAGCTTTTTAGGCCTCCAAATTTATTTACTGAAACTTAATTATTGGTTTCTTGCTACATGAGAAGAACTGGTTCTCAGAAGAAACTCTCTCTGAATCATGGAGTGGCAACTGATTCCCCACAGTCACCCCTTTCTGCTACAATTACAGCAGCTCAGACATAGTGGAGAGGGAGGACATGGGGTTTCAGACACGGGGGGAACAGATCCTCAGCTGGAGGATCTGCCCCCCAGCTCCATAGCAGAGTCGTTGTACACAAGCTGGAAATCTCTCTCTAGGGGCTTATTTTCCTGTAAGGTTACACAGGTCTTCGCCAGGGCCCTGACATGGGGAGGAAGAAGGGGGAAGGGTACACTTTACTGGGGCCCAAACCAGGCTGCAACCCCAATTGCAAAGAGGAAAAAGTTGAGGCTAAATTGTAGATCATGCCTGAGGCTATTTATAGAAACGTTATTTCCCTGTATCTATTGTCCAAATCTTGTGACATTTGCTGGAGCCAATCAGACTTGGGTGGGAGACTCATATTGTCTTGATTTTGCAATGAAAAAGGCCAGAAAAATAAAGCTTTAACGTTAATTGGCCTAATTATAAAATACTTGCAGTCACATCGGTCCATTAGAATAAAAAAATCAAGACATTGACAGGATACAATACCTTTATAATGACCAAAAAGTTACAAAACAGTCATCAAACTTATAGAACTCTCAGGCTGGGTGTTATGTTAAACAAAAATAGCAAAGGAGTGTGCGGGGGGCATTTTTCAGAAATGTAGAATATGTAACAGTAATTTCAGAATTCAAACTTTTTTCATGGCTCATGAGATTGTATGTATGGGATGAGGGATTGTGGTATGTGTGTGGGAGGTGGCCCATGTTACAAGTTTGTGCTGGGCCCAAAAACATTATGCTTGGGCCCTGGTCTTTGCACAATGTGTGAATCACAAGGTCATACGAGCAAACAAATAACTCATACGAACCAGTTAGGCATCAAAGCATTCTCCTTTCCTCTGAACATGATCCCAACATTCGTAGCATGTTCCCTTGAAGAATAGAAGTCCGTGTAGTCTCCTGGGAGAAAGAATAGATCAATTGTATGAAAGACCCTTATCTGCTAGGGCGAAGGAGCATCGTGTGGCCCTGAAAAGGACGGGGAAGGCGAGCGAGAGAAGTAGAGGAGTTTGGAAACGTTCAGTCACAACAAACAGTGTAGAAATCATACTGATAGCCTGTCTGTAAGAGGGGATGGCTGTTAGTTGCATGTGGAATTTTCTATTGTTGTTTTCATTTTGCTGATGCTATTGAGGACGCTGTACTGCTAACAAAGGAAGAGGTTTTTTAGACAGTGCATCCACTGCCCCCTGGTGCCCTTTGTGGGAAATGCTTTGATTCACACTTCGATTAAGTTGGCCCTGAAGGAACTCAAAACATATGCAGGGGGATCAAAAATAGCAAATCCCGCACCTGCTGAGCCCACGCATTGCTTCAGGTCCTCAGTCTAGTGGCGCCAGTTCCAGACTTAGTGTCCCAGTGTTACCAATTCTTGTGATTTCATCACACGTCTGGTGCTACTTTGTTAAAGCCCTAGCTCCTGGAGTCAGAGGATTATATGAGACACTCAGCTTTCATTTAGAGAAAAAAAAAAAAAAGTTTCCCTTATAGTTGCAGAGAAAAGATGACCCAAAAATTTGACCCAACTGCACCCTAACGGCTCAAAACCCAGAAGACAAATAAAAAGAACTCCACAATATTTTATTCATTTTTAAATCTCATGATTTCTGCTGCCTGGCCAAAACCGCACAAGGACTTGCACGCCACAGTGGCAGGGGTAGTTTTTGAAATTCAACCATTCACATGTTAGAAAGAAGGCTGATTTCACCCTGTATCCCTTCCTTGGGTTCGTATTTACCAGCCCTGTTAAAATTAGCCTCAATCCCTCATAAAAACATAACACATACATACACCCACACGTGCATTTCAACCCTCCCTTCACCTGAAGGTCATAACAGATGTGCTCACATCCCACAGTGACAGCCAACCTTACAGAAACCTAAATAGGTGGCAATGGTTGCTCTGGTGCTTTCCAGAATGATCAGACTTAATAATTTAATCTTATGAGAACTACAAGTCGCACAGGTACCCAGCCTCCATAAACCTAGGACCTCCAGGAGTCATCTTACAACCTCAATGCAAAATTCAGCCCAGGGCTCACTCCTAGGGAAAATATGACACTGCTCTGCTAGGGAGGATCCCAATGGCACAACAGAGCCTTACGTTATTGGTGGCTGCATGACACAGTGTTTTGCAGTCGAGATCATCTGCCTAAAGAAAAGGGCTTTGAGCCAGTGGGCTCATGGGAGCCTTTGGAGACATCGCTCTGATTTCAGGGATCATGTGGCACCAAGGAAGCGTGATTTGATTAAATTAGTAGAGGCCTTGCATCTGAGGCCTTGCATTTGTGTTAAAACATGGCACGTGTGTGTTTTTTTTGTGACGTCACAGATGGCACCTGCAATTATTCATCTGTAAAATCTACTTTACACCCATTCTTTGTCAGACACAATCGGGGTACCCACACACCCTAAATTTTCAGAAGTCACCTACTACAGGACAGACCCAACAAAGAAAACAACAGAACACCACTGGCCATCATCTACAGCCCCCAACTAAAATCTCTCCAGCACATCATTAAGGATCTACAACCTATCCCAGATGATGATCCCTCACTTGCTGAAGACGCGGGCAGGCAGGGATATCCTTGCTTACAGACAGCCCCCCAACCTGAAGCAAATACTCACCAGCAACTGTACACCGTACGAGAACACGAACCCAGGACCCTATCCCTCCAACAAACCCCGCTGCCAACTCTGCCCACACATCGACTCTAGTGACACCATCACGGGTCCTAACCACGTCAGCCACACCATCAGGAGCTCATTCCTCTGCACATCTACTAACGTAATATATGCCATCATGTGCCAGCAATGCCCCTCTGCCATGTACATTGGCCAAACCGGACTGTCACTACGCAAAAGAATGAATGGATGCAAATCAGACATAAAAAATGGTAACATCCATAAGCCAGTAAGAGAGCACATCACTCTCCCAGGACACTCTGTAGCTGACTTGAAAGTCGCCATACTTCTACAGAAAAACTTCAAAAACAGACTTCAGCAAGAAACTGCAGAGCTGGAACGCATAGGCAAACTTGACAGAATCAGACTGGGTCTGAAGAGGGACTTGCAATGGTTCTCTCATTACAAGAAGTAATTGTCACTGATCACACATTCTCTCTCACCTTCTAATCAAGGGTTGTGAATAGGCCTCATCTACCCTAACTGAATTGACTTTGTTAGCACTTGCCCTCCCCATTGTTATGTTTCTTACCCTTGGATTTATATATATACCTCCTATCTGTGATTTCCATTTCATGCATCTGACGAAGTGGGTTTCAGCCCGTGAAAGCTTATACCTGCAGAAATTTGTTAGTCTTTAAGGTGCTACTGGACTCCTTGTTTTTCCAGTGAATACAAGCAAATCGTGTCGCTATCAGTCCTCAAGACTTACCGATTTCAGCTGGAAGGTGCATTATAGTGGAGGCCTGAGGTACAAATGCTCTAAAAATACAAAACAAAGATTTCATCTCTCAGAAAAGTGGTAGCTGGCACACTGGGCTGTCTTAGAGGAAATTCAATCTCTTTTTGTACTAACTACGTTCTGGCACCTGTACTGAAAAATCTTGCCTTGCTGCAATTCTGTGCTAGCTCATGGTACATAAAGTAAGTGCACAGAGGGGACAGGCTGCTAGTGCACGGAAGTGGTTAATTGACTGTAGGAGCTCCTGTGAGGAAATGTACAAGTGTATAGAAAGAGCTGTATGCTTGGAAGATCTCACTCTTTTCCTGCAGCAGCACATGGAGGAAATGCATCTAGTGGGATGCACTGGCAAGCGATTGTGTGTGTCCAGGGGGTACATCAACTCATCTAGATACAATATTTGCCTAATCGTACAAGAGGTTATAGGAATAGACTCAATGTGAATAAAAACTTAATTGTTGCTGTTGCTTCACTGGCTCCCAGAATGACAAGGCTCGCAAGTGAAAAACAGGTTCAAGTATTACACTCAAATGCCAGTATAACACTTAAAGTCCAATTGATTTATTTTATAATTATATGGTAAAACGGAGACAGTGAGCAATTTTGCAGGAACAGTGGGCTGTGACACTTTGGTATTTTTAGGTCTGATTTTGTAAGCAAGTAGTAGCTTTTATGAGAGGTCAAACTTGGAGTACGCAGGACAAAGCAGATTCCTGAAAGGGGTACAGTAATCTGGAAAAGTTGAGAACCACTGCTCTACTGGATAGAAGCTGTGATCAAGCCATTTGCATTAAGTTGCCCACCAGCCGGAGGCCTTCAAAGACTGACAGCCTTTATACCACTGGACTGCCAGCTGTAAAGCCCCAAAGGTCTCTCCTTAGCACAGGTGTTAAGACAGCCTTGTTTTCTGACCTCAAGTGCTGGACTCACCAGGCCCTTGAGGGTACATCTAACACTGCAATAAAACGCCCACAGCTGGTTCAGGCTCACGTTGCTTGTGCTGCGGGACTATAAAATTGCATTGCAGACGTTCGGGCCCAGGCTTTGGGACCCAGAGGATTTACACTGCAATTTTATAGTCCCACAGCCCAAGCCCGAGCCAGCTGATATGGGCCAGCCTCCGGCATTGTATTGCAGTGTAGACATACAGCATGAAACTCAGAGTACGCCCAGGATTTATGGGACCACAGCTGGACTTAACAGATGGGTGACTGCCCCCCCTCCCTCTCTAGCCAGTCCAAGCTCCCTTTAACTGCCCCCCTCCTCCCAGCACTGCACTAGGAGCTGGGGAGGGCCAGGGCTGGGGGCACTCTTGCCAGAGTCTTCTAGCATGGTGTCCTGGCTGGGCTGGAGAGGCATAGGACTTCCTTTTCCCCTGCATGGGCTGCTCCCGGGGCTGGCTCACCTCCAGGAACCTCTCCTGGCTCTCTAGCTGCAGGGGGAGGGGTCACTATACAGGGAGCTGCCCCCACCTGCCCATTTGCCCAGGGAACCACTTTCCCTAAGGCCGCCCTCTATGGGACCATACTGATATAACTCTATAGGCAGCCATCTCGGATTTCATTGCAATAATGAACCCGTCTGAAAGCTTCCCTCTCACGTTGATACCGGAGTGTGCCTTCTAAGTTTACAGAAGGCCTCAAGAGCTGCACAACAACAGATCCATCTCTCCAGAGCTATGTTAAATATTTACACAAGGCCACTGTTAAATGAAGTATCAGGGGAGGGAGAGAAGAGTGGAACTGCAGTGACATTCAGCTCCCCTTCTCCAGGGAACCGGACTCTCTGCCAGCTCTAACACCTCTTTAGCTGATGGATCGACTGCATCAATCGCTTCTATTCACAGAGCAACAACTTCTAACAGCGGTGTGCAACAAGGTCTAAAGCCACAACCGTAATAGCCAACGCGCCGCACCTCTCCTCCTGCTGGGACTAACCCACCCCAGCTAAAAATGAAGACCCACCCTGAGAAGGCTAAAGAGCCAAATAAAAGTGCTTTGTACACATGATGCGGTTCCCCAAGAGTTAATCGTGAGTCACTGCCAGCTCCCGAATGCCTCACCTTTTCCGTAGCTCAGAATCGTCTCTAAGGGTTGGCTCACCAGCTGACAGTAGCTTTTGGAGAAACATTCTAGCTTCCTTCCAAGCTTCATGGCCCAACCCCATGAAGTCATTGAGGGCTGGCTAAAATACAGTATAAAGGTAGAGAGGTGTGTGAGGGAACATTTGTTTCCTTAACGCCATTGGCTGTACATGTGGGGTATCAGCAGAGTTACCAGCACAGGAATGAAATTATTAATCCTCAAGTAACAGCTGGGCAGCTCCATGCGCAAAGACCCTGTCTATCATACTTACTAGTATTGTCTCATTGCTTTTTTGGTGCTGCCCCACCTGTCTGTGTCTCAGTACCCACCTGCTGTCTCGTCTCACACTTAGACTGTAAGCTCTGCAGGGAAAAGAGTGTTTTTGTACAGCGCTTGTCACAACCAGAGCCTCCCTCACGGACCAGGACCCTAGGTGCTTTTGCAAACCAAATAATAAATACATCTAATAACCATCTTCATCATCCAACTACATCTGCAGATGCCACAGAAGCTTACAATTGCAAGACTAGTTGTGATCCAAGACAATTCCATTTACCCTCATGCAGACAGACCAGACAAGGTCTATGTATCACGTAAATCCCAATTAATACAAGTTGTTTCCTCATGGAGATTCCTCCTCATGAAGATGTCAGAAATTTAAGTGGGACTGGAGCGGTGTATAAACTTGGGTACTGGCCATCTGAACTAGGTGGATTTCACTCTAGAGTGCACTTCTTAACAAGCAGGTGAAACAATCCATTAGTACGGCTGACTTATTTTGCTTCTTTCTAACTTTTAAATCGCAGGTGCCCTTTTGCAGCAGGGGCATTTCTAAATGACAGGTTCCAATTCAGCAAAATGCTCGCTCCCCCCACACCTGCCACTTCTGCGCCGGAAGAAAGAGAGAGAGAGAGAGGCCTGTCTGTGCTTTGCTGAACTGGGGCCATTGTTAGACCATCTAACACTGCTTCTGTGGATTGCTGCTGAATCATGGGCAGCAATGTGCACTCCGAGACAACCCAGCACAGTACTACTCCAGTTTTAAGCCAGTGTTATTTCATTCAGCAAAGTTACACTGACGTGAAACTAGAACACTACAGTGGTGAATCAGACCCACTCTCTCCCCCCCTCCTTTTTTTTTTTATTTTAAAAGAGACAAACCAGCAACTCAGGTATTCAGACGTAAGCTACCACAATGCTCTTGGTCTGAGCGTGGGTCACTAAAATGTCACACAGAATTCCATTTAAAACATGGTGGAGATGGACATTGTCAAAGTGTATGATAAATACCTGGTCAAAGACATTCTGGTGCTTGGAAAGGGCTGGTCCACTGAACAGGTGTTTAATAGCACTGAGATCCAACACTTGGTCTCCAATTGCCACCCCAATTCTGTGTCTAGGCTACGAGGGGGGGAAAAAAAAAACCAGTTTATACCTGTGGTCAATAATGCTCTTAAGAGGGAGGGTCTGAGAAAAACCAAGTTTAAGTGGGGCTACACTACCAGAGTTATAATTAACGGACCAAGACTGCTGATTTAAAATCTAAGAGGTACATGAGGCTACACTAGTTTTTGGGCAAGTTCCGCACAGATTTTGAGAGGGGGTGGGGAGTGGAATAATCATCCTTCCCCCTCAACCTTCCAGGGGATGGGGAAGAGGAGGACATACCCTTCCCCCCGGCCCCTGCTTCCTCTCTGTGGTACTCATAACGGCCCTCCCATCACCATAGTATCTGTGCCTCCCAAGCTTCGATGGATTTATCCCCACACTCCCTTGAGGCAGGGAAGTGCTACTATCCCCATTTTACTGAGGGGGAACTGAGGCAGAGAGAAGCAATTGCCCAGGGTTACACAGGAAGTTTGTGGCAGAGCATGGGATTGAATCTGAGTTACCCAAGCCCCTTGCTAGTGCGCTCATCACGGACCCATCCTTCCACATGGGATGAAGGAAAGGCATGTACGGAGGGTTCCCTCCATGTGTACATTTACCTCTCCAGCACTCAAAGGGAAATTAAAAAACAAACAAAAGGGAAAAACAAACAAACCCCTGCTCATTTGCAACAGTTTTTATGGGACCTACACAAACTCTGTTCTGAACTTACACCGCTAGCTTTGCAGCAGCAGCAGACTCCCCCCCCCCCAGCTGTGCTGAAATGATGAAGACTGTTAGGCATTACAAACACAAATTCCAAGTGGTAGTGAATTTAAAATGAAATATAGCCACACTTAACAGTTTCATTCCAAATAAAAGTACAAATATTCCATTTTGTCCAAATGAAAATTGAATAAAACGAGTACAGATAAACACACAACTGCTTTTAGCCTTTCCTCTTTGAAGAAGACTCCAAACTGATTTGCACAAATATAATTCTAGATGTTTATTCAGCAAGCATTCTTGTCCGAAAAATCTCAGGGCTGGCCAAGTTAATTTATAACCTGCAGCCCTGAATAACTTCAGTTATTTTAACTGAGACATTTTTTATTATTGTGAGAAGTTTAGGACATTCATCTCCAAAACTTACAAAATCATCTTAAACCAACTTTAAAAAAAAAAATTGAGACATTTGCACAACAAAGAATAGTTACTAAGGAAAGAAAAAATACACTACGTAGTAAAACACATACACACACACCCCTGGGAACAGATTGAGGGTATGTCTATACTGCAACAAAACTCCCATGGCTGGTCAATGTCAGCTGGTTCATGCTGCGGGGCTATAAAATTGCAATGTTGAAACTGGGGGTCATGCTGGAGCATAGGCTCTGGGACCCTTCCCACACAAGAGGTCCCAGAGCCAAGGAACTAGCCCGAGCTCAAACATCTACACCACAATTTTAAAGCCCTGCAGACTGAGACCAAATCAACTGACAAGAGCCATCTGTGTTTCACTGCAGTGTAGACATGCCCTTAGTTTAATCAACCGGCTTTTATCTTTGGAAAACACCAGATAAATAGAACCAAGGCTCTTTATGCTGGAATTCATTTTTAAACTACTGATATGCAAAAACAATGCTAGAGACTGAGAACCATTATGACGACTCTGCAACTGATTACTCATTGGTAATCCTCCAGCATCTCTGTTTCCAGAGGTATCTGCTTCCCTGCTTTCTCTTTTATGATGGGATGTGTTTCAGAAGCTCCTGCATTTTCCTGCTAAAATGCACGTGTGAATGTAATCTGTTGAACAGTAAATTGGAGCTAGGTGGTGTGATTTTCAAAAGGAGGCAGGGACCGAGTTCCCATTGAAATTTTACTTGGGTGACCCCCTTTGAAAACCCTAGTCATGTTTTTCTGGCATGATCAGAAAATGGAAAAGTGTTGTTGTAGCTGTGTTGGTCCCCGGATATGAGAGACACAAATTAGGTGAGGTAATTTCTTTTATTAGACCAATTTCTGTTGGTGAGAGGCAGAATCTGTTGAGTTACACAGAGCTCTTCTTCAGACCTGTGTAAGCTCGCAAGCTTGTCTCTCTCACCTACAGCAGCTGGGCCAATAAAATATATTACCTCACCTACCTTGTCTCAGAAAATATAAGACCAGATTCTGGCCTACTATGTGGCCCCTACACACATGGCTGAACAGAACATTAAATATACAGAAGAGACAGAAAAGTCACTCAGACAGCCAGTTGCAGTGTTAGGAACAGACCCCAGGTCTCCTGATTCCCAATCCAATTTAGGGGAAAAATGAAGGGGTAGGCCCTTAATTTGTAGGATTAGAATTGTGATCCTGTAGGCCACTATCATGTTCTCACTTGAAAAGATTATATTTATATCTTGGAAGGATTAGATTTTTAATCCGTAAATGTTGGTAAACATCAATTTCATTGTATAAACACAAAGCAACAAAAACACATATCCATCAATAATAGCTGAAATTTGCAGACACGCCAAGTAAGAAAAACGTTGCTTGAGAATTTAGTTTGATTTAAGGACATTTACTGTGTATAGTGACATCTGAGGTTGCCAATTGATGTTTTAATAGTTATAAAACTGTTTGTATCTCAACGTCTACTGTTATTAAATAATTATTGTCTAACCCTCCGCCATAATTTCCCACAACCGTGAAAATTTAAAACCAATATAAATCCAAAACAATGCTTAAAAATCCAGCATTAACCATCAAATTATTTTTTTTAAAAAATCAAAAATTCTGCCAAGCCTGATTATATTTTACACAAGGGATTATTTATTAACAAATTGAGCTTTCAGATACATCAATTGTTATTGCTTACAACAAACATCCCACAATACAACTACTAGTATACAAGGTAAAAGTTTAAATGGGGCTTTTAGAGTGAAAGGGGGAATGAAGGATTAAACTCAGCCATAAATGAGAAAATGGTGCTGGTAAAGAAAAGTGAAAACTTTATAGTACACAGAGAGGCATGATGAAATACACTTTTATACTCAAAAAGCAGAGAATATATTAAGACCATATTACATGCATATAAAGTACTTATAGAAAATATTAACATTCTTTAATGGACTTTTCTTAATATGATGTCCTGAGGGCTATTTCTTTAAAAGACAGTATGTAAGTTGCAATTTCACAGTGCAATCAGCACTATAAGATCTCCCAGCCTTTCCTGTCCCTGGCATCTGGGACTCATCACACAGCATTTGAAAAAACAAACAAAAAAACAACTTTTCTTCTCATTCATTGTCTCTGAATTTCAGAGCAAAGACTTACCCACCACGGCAGCAATCTTTGCAAAACAAGGACAAAGCAACAGATAACGCACCTTCTCCTTGGTAGAGAAAACCCCATAGGGAAGGTTCTGAAGAGGGAAATCTGAATTCTCTTCTACCTGGATGAAAGACATTCTGAGCTCAGGGTCCACTGCAGTGTAAACACACTGCCAGCTCAGTTACAACCACACCAAGAAACTAGAGCCTCCACATGTTTGCATTAGACAGTGGATCTGTCAGGCCCCCCCTTCCCCTTCAGCCTCAAACCAACCAGATGCTGCCCTCCAGCCCACTCCCTTCCTCCTTGCTCTTGCTTAACCTACCTAGTTAATTAATACCAGAGTTCTGTTCTGCATGAGTCAGCAGCAGGGCCCTCTGCACCATTAACCTTTTCTAGCTAGAGCCCCTGTGAGCGGAATATATTTTATGATTGAGGGGAGCACTGCTCCCCACTTCCCCCCTTCCTAAATCCTTGATTACTGGGAGAAGCTACTCATGTGTGCCTGCAGGGCTCGGAGCCATTTAATTCCCAGCTGCTGAAGACACTTGGATATAAAAGTGATAGTATAAAATGATCCCGCAAAAAACTAGGGAAAAAAGGAGCAGCTGACCTGTAAGCTCAGATACCATGGGGAGAGCTTGACAGTTTTTATTTAGAATTTGTGCAGTTTAGAAGTTCCACAAGAACCGCATTTGGCTGATTTCAACTATAAAGCTCCAACTGCTGAAGCGTCAATATCTGCAAACAGTGGGAAAGGACAGAAAACATAACCTCAGTCTCTCCCATACCTTTCCCAATCCACTGTGCTTCCTAGGCCATTTTGGGAAAAACCTAGGCAGAAATATTAAAAACCCCACACCACTATTGTACATGTGGACACAAGGCTGAATGTAAAACTAGGACTTCTAAAAAGAAGGAAAAGAATGGGGGCAGGATGAGGGAGGCGGTCCCTTTTCAATAAAGATTTTTAGACCCATGGCTATCAAACCACAGTGCTCATTATCCCAAATTGGTTTTGGTGGGAGACAAGGTGACTAGTTATATGAACAAATATTTATGTGGATTTATTTTGCTCTGGTCTCTAAAGTGGCAATCCTAAAACCAGACGCTCAGCTAGTTTAAATCTGCTTCATTGGTTATGGTAACCAGCATTTATTGCTAAGCATTGCCACAGCTGATTTGATTTTATCTACGAGCAAACAGAAGTCATAGGTAAAGCATTAAGCTTTGCGAATGTTTCATCAAAACACTTAATACCCCTCCCGAATTTGGATTTCTTAAAGCTTAACATTTAACGATGCAACAGATGCACTGGTATAAAGGGAATGAAAAGCTCATCTGCTAGCATCAGGCAGACCATGTACTGGGATGTAAAGCATCAACGGTCATACTGCTGTCATTAAGTGCCACAAGAGCCAAAGCAAGATCCAATGTGATGTGCTGTTTCTATTTAAGTACATTAATAGTTAATTGTGAAGGATGCCTTCCTAAGTCTGCTCCAACATATACATTGAATAGTCTCCTCCTTGAATGCACCTTAACTCCTAGAGGAATTCTTGTAAGCATGGAAAAGGACAGCATACGCTCAACAGCCAGGGTGCACGACTTACTTCATTGGTTCAAGGCAGATTTGCATGGACTAGGAAATTGATAAGGTTGACTCTAAACCTTTGTCAACACTCCCATCTGATTTTGGAATAGCAGCATTGTTAAGTTCTAGTTTACTCCTCCTTCAGGGTGGAGGTTCCCAATATGTGAGGCCGGGGCACAATGGTTCCCACTGAACGGCGTGAGCGCAATACCAGGTGGGCAAAGGGAAACAACTGAGCTCCAAAGGCTGCTGTTTTCTATGCACCTGTTTCCCTCCTCCTCCCTCAAGGATGTCAGCCTTACTCCAGCTCCCCCACCCCTTCCACAGAGCAGAATGGCAGCAGTTCCTTTTAAGCCAATCAGCTTCTCTTATGCATGTTGTGCTTGTTTCCTGGTCAGTCCCGCAGCAGCACACACACAGAATGGATCACTGTTAAATAGGTAGTAGGGGATGAGAAAGAAGCTGAGGGGGAAGGAATAGAAAGAAGAATGAGGGCAGGGACCTGACAGAGGGAGGAAGAAGATGAGGGAAAGGCATCAAAATCTTGAGAAGGAAGATGCAGAAAAGGAGATGGGAACTTGGTGAAAGGCTAGCAGGGGGAAGGTAAAAATGGTCAGCAAAACCTGCAAAAACATTAAAAAAGACATGGAAAAATACAAGAATCAAGGGAAATGTGGCTACCATGCCATTGCATGACGACATGTGGGTGCACTGGGCACGTACGCCATAAATGAGGATCTTTGACCCATAAAAGACTGGGGGACCATTGAAATGTCTTGATTTTAAAGACCTTGATTCATGCCCTCCCTCCCATTGCGCCATAGCCAAGGAGTGAATAGTTCAAAGCTCACATCTGATTTTCAAAGTTAACCTCTACAAAATGTTCCTGCAGGTACCAAATGGTTTCCTCCATCATTTGAAGTTGTAGATTGACTTCCATGCTACCTGATGTAGCTAGACCGTTTTTGCAGTGTAATGTTAACACACTAAGGCTGGGTCTAAACTGATGGCGGCAAATTCACCGCCGTCACATCGATTGCTCTGGATCGACTGAGCTGTCTGTATAGATGCGCTCAGTCGATCCAGGAAGCAAAGCAGGAAAACCACCCCCGTAAGTGGAATAGCGCTGCGTCGAAGGGAGTGCTGTTCCCTTTGATGCAGCGCAGTATGGACGCCGCACAGAGGAGACGCTGCAAAGTCGACGGGAGATACGCAAGTGATTTACGTCACTTGCGTACCGCCTGTCGACTGCCGCCGAATCGCCAAGGTAAGTGTAGACCGGGCCTAATTATGGTGCTTATCTGCTAATTGTCAGCCACCACTTTTTCTGCAGTATTCAGAATCTTAAAAGATGCATTCAGCATTGATTAAAGAAAATTAACATTTTAAATAAAGTCAAAAACCTGAAAGGCTGAGCAACTGCACACAAAATCTTATTTGTTCCACAAACACTTCTGATTAAACAGCTTTCAAATAAGAGTCACCAAAAGAAATTTGAACAGAGGATCAGTTCCACAGAGGAATGAGAGTCCTACTTCAGTGTATGCGTAAGTTTTGCAAAGAATCCAGTGCAGGGTGAGCTTACATGTATAGCTGCAAAAGTCACATACACAATTCAGCTAAAGCACATAGCCTTTAAACTGACATTGGTAAGTGTGAACATCTGTGGGCAGTGTTACTTTCCAGGACTTAACAAGAAAGGCAGCTACGATTCACAGAACAGCTGCAAGACTAAGTGAGAGAAGTTGATTCACAAACCACCAGGTCCATTAAAATGGACTCTAAATTTCAAAGGCTTTCCTAACCTTTATATAGCATAGACCACATCTTAAAGGAGTGATCTCATGGATAGGGTGGCCACCTTTCTTAATGGCTGGTAACTGGACCTCTGAGCCCCCTCCCCTGTTCCACCTCTTCCTCCTAGGCCCCACCCCTTTCCCCCCTAAGGTCCTGCCCCCACACAGCACGCGCCCCTGCAAGCTGCAGGAGCAGCCTGGCCCCAGAGGCCACAGCAGCTGCTGCTGCTGCGTTGCTTCCTGCCTTCCACTTAGGGCTGCCACAGAACCAAAACAAAACAAAACAAAAAAACAAAAAAAAACAGACATCAGGGCTTGTCAAATGGCACCCAGAGACGCAAGCCCGAAACCTGGACTATCCAGGTGAAAACTGGATGGGTGGCGACCCAACCAAGGACCAGCTCTCCCAATCAGAACTGCAGAGAACAAATCCCCTACCATATGTTAAATCATCACAAATGAACAGCAACTGCAGCAGCTGCTTATATGGAAAAATGACATTATTATCCCAGTATGTGTTTTGCTACTGTGAATGCAATTTAGCAGACTGAAATCAGGAGAAGCCATCTTTCTATGACTGCCTGGTTCTCCAAGTCCAACTGCAATGTTGGAACCACTGATCTAATCAATTTCTAGAAGTTAGATAAACAGCAGTTTCATGCATCTTGCTCACCCTAGAGCGCCCCATCATTATTTATGATCATCAGCTGATTTTAAAGTGCATTTTTATCTCTTGTTGCTTTACAAAAGACGCAAATGGGAAGAAAAAAGTCACTAACTATATACAAAGTGCACAAGTTAAGAATCACAATGACGACTTTATCCCCTTCAGTCTTCCAGTAGTAGGTGTTTACTTTTAACAGTAGATAAAAACCATTCAGACAAAAGTTGACTTCACTGCTATTCGGATCTGCATAGCTGTTAAGGGGATCAGAGTGCATTGTGCCTGGAAGAACCAGAGGCAAGACGTCCAAATCAAATGAAAGGGCTGAAAAACAATCAGTGTGACCAATACCATTGATCAACACAAAATGCCTCAATTCCTTAAAATTTTATTTAATCAAAGTTAAGACATGGATAAACATAAATACAGCACAGTTACTTCAAATCATTCTTCATATTTGTGTACATACAGACTGATGAATGTAATCCCAGTGAAACCTGCAGTCAGCAATGAAGTGCATACTAGCCTACCCCGCCCCACACACACACAAAAACAAACTAATTTGTTTTTTTTCTTAAAAAAAAAACACACAAACTTATAATCTCAGCACACACACTCTCATTACAAATGATTCAGACATAAATAGGTAGTGGGTGCAAACAAGCTAATATGCTAACATGTATAACCTTTCTTGTTAATGAAAACCAGAAGCAGCCATGATGATTAAAATACATTCAGTTACTGATAACTAGTTGTGCCATAGGAGGCATTACCAAAAAAGAAATCGTGCTGCAGAGAAAAGCTATATACAACAAGAAAATAAACCCAAAGTTAATGCATGCGTGTTTTGTAATGGAAAAGCACAGCCCTCCCATGTTTTCTCCCTGTTTGTTATAAAAGCCCTCTGCACTCAACTAAAATTAAAATGATCTTAAAGGATAATACTTTTAAAGTTTACTTAAGTCTTCAGCCACAGAAAACTGCAATGAAAATAAATGTTCAGAGTCATTTTTCAAAAACAAAAACAAAAAAAAAATCTATTCTTCTGATGACATGCATGATTAAAAGGTCTAGGCAAGATATACTGCTCTACATTCCTGATGATTAAGGACAAAGCTCAAGTCAAATTAATCTGCAGATGGTCAGGGGATTTTATATTCCAGCAGAAGTAGTAGTTCAGATCTTCTGAATCTTTTCCCCAACAACTACAGGATTTTCTTTCCTGATTTTCTCAGCAGCATCAGCTTTGTAATTGTAAGAGCAACTGTGTACATCTGAATAACGGTGCACACCACAGTAAACGTTTCCACATCGGCATTCAAACCCTGTAAACAGAAAGATTGACCTATTAAGACTGACACTAAAAGACTACTTAATTCTACATATTTGGCTTTTTTAAATCCTAAATAATACATTCACATTTAGTACCAACTAATTTTGGTCATCGGCGTCAGTCAGCCAAAGCCAGTTACTGCTGTCAAAATTTTTGTCATGTAAAGCGTTAAAGTTATAAATCTTTGTTTTATTGATCATTATGAAAGAGCCTTCACTTCAAATGTACATCACTATAAAAATATACTCCCTCAAGTCTTGTGGCAGACATTTTTTCAGTCACCACCCAACAGAAACGCCTGAAGTAATTTTCAAATACCTAAATTGAATCATACCACTTCATTAAGAAGGCTGATTAATGAGCAGACTATTACATTTACCTCAACTCCACAGGCCATTATATAAAAGCTCCCACACAGAAGCATTTGTAATGAAGATAGTTTTGCTAAATAATGGAAAAAGCTAAAACACACAAGAACATATGAAAAGTCTTTTTTAAGTAAGAGCTACTGGCTGAAAATACTTCAGGGCCAAGTTTTAGTTCAAATACATCAAAGTCAATAGATTAACCCACACATGCATCTGAAGACAGAATTCAGTCCTTCAATATCAATTGCATAACTTAGTCTTAAATTAAGAAAGAAAACGAAATATTTCTTACCAGTAAGTCCCACCTTCTTCCGGCACATGAAACAGCGATTTTTTTTCTGTTTTGGTTTGTCAAGTGACTTGTCTTGTTCTTCAGACGTAGACTCTGCACTCTCTGACACTAAAGCTAATATAAGAAAACATAAAACACTGAAAAAAGAGTGGAAAAAATTGCAAGAGATTTGTTTAAACCAAAAGAGAAATTTGAAGCCTATTTGTAAATTCAATCCCTTGGACTTGTAACCTTGTTGCAATCACTCTTTCCTTTCACAATCTACAATCTAGTAATGTGTGGAACTCTGCTTTAGCAATATTTCTGCATCATGCTACCATTGCACTGGAGCTCCCTCTTTCTAAATTTAATTATCCAACCTTACTTATCCAAGCGAGAAGTCAGTTTACAGTGCTGAATGCTTTATATACAATTAATAACATACAAACTACTGTAAGGACTAATAAGATAAAGACAGACCCAAGCCTTAAGTACATACATGTTTTAGCCCTGGTCTACACTTACCTGGAGATTTGGTGGCAGTCGACAGGAGTTACTCAAACTATGAAGAGTAGCTTGCGTAACTCCCGTCGACTGCTGCGCTTCCCTTCTGCGCACCATCTTCACTGCACTGCGCTGACAAGAACTGCGGTCCTGTTGACGCAGCGCTATGCTACTTTACTCAGTCGACTTCCGGTTCGATTGAGTGGGTTGACAATGACTGCTCAATCGATCCAGAAAGATCGATCTGGCGGCAGCGCTATAGACATAGCCTCCGTGTCCTTTTAAATCTCAAACGCAGATTGAATAATGGTTCTGATGTTGCCAAGTTTGGCAAGATGCCAGTGTAAGGTTTAATAGGTCTATAAAATTGTTACAGTTAGTAGTATTCAAAACTGATTCAAGTCAAGTGATAAGCACTGATAATTTACCAGAGTTCAGTAAAACACTTCCCCTTTCTGCAATGCTGCTGCATAATGCTATTTTACTGAGGATAACAATACTGGATCAAACAACTTTCGGCGTGTCAAATTTATGCCACTGAGATGCAGCTTTTCTTCACTTTAGCCTTCAATAGCTGGAAAGACATCCATTGTCAATGGAGAAAAAATAATTTAACTCTGAAATCTAAAGGAACTGGAGGAAGAAGGAATTACCTGAAGTAAAAATTAGATCCCTCTGGGAAGGGGGAGCTGTAATATTTCCAGGACATACTAATCTTCTCACACCTGAAAGTGAGACTGGGGCTGCGTGTGGGAGAATCTGAGTATAGAACATACAACTGAACACGCTGTCTTACCCAAGAAAAACATGAGTGGTATTTTCTTCAGTCGCTGGACTCTTCTCTATACCTTGGTGTATCAGAAACTTAAAACAGATAACAAGGGAAATTAATCTGCTTTTAAATAAGTCTGTACCAAACTCTACCTACCAGCTATCTGCTAGGTCATAGCAAGACAAACTTTCACTGCCTAGGGTGTAGGAAAGCAGGGAGAAGAAATAGGATTTGTAGGGCAGAGAAAGAACGAAAGGAGGCTGCAACTGAGTGAGTACCAGCAGAAACAGTGCTAACAAGTAAAGTGCTAAAGAAGGGATATGGCAGCAGTCCTAAAAGTTTGCCTGCATCTTGGCTACTTTTTTGGACAATACTACACACAGCTGCAGGATTACCAGGCAGAATTTGTCAGAGATATGGTGAAGTATCACTTAACAGCTCTCTACAGATGGCCCAACCTGACTATTCCTCATAAAGGCTCACCTTTACTTGACCATTCATGCTTTTTCAGTGACAATATTATCTGAATTTGGGGAAGTACTTAGTATATAAATACAATTTTGAAATTATCAGTGGTCCAACTACAACTGTCTTCAAGGGCTTATTAACTAGAAATCCACTTTGTATATCAGCAATCTGACATTTTGAAAACTAATAGAATCAAAGGTAGCAAGAGATAGGAAAATAAGTTTGGATGCAGAACAGGAGAATCTAAGTCTTTTAGGACTAACAGGATGAAATATGACAAAGCAGATCATGAAACAACATGTGCAATGGCACCAAGGTGTGTGCAAGAGAGGAAAAGCCTCATTTTAGTGAGTTAATATCAAAGTTACTGTTTAAGGAAAATTAATGCAAAATACTAAATAGCAAAATAAAGGTTTGTTGCAGCAAAGATTTAATGTGAATAAATACACCAATTTGGTTGAAAGATTAATCTAGGTGAGGATACATATATAAATGAAACATCCATGAAGACATTCATTCCATTATAAAGTAAAATTACCTTCATGACATATTCATATCAAAGTAAAACTTTTACATGACTTAACATGTTTCACGAAATGTGTAGCATTTAAGTAAAAAGTCCAGATCATCTAAATTATTTTCTATGCTTGCATCAGAAGTGGACTATTTCTAAGCCCCTTCTAATATCAAGTAAATCTAAAATATCCATCAGGAATTCCTCTCCTATAATGTCTCTGGAAATACTCTAGGTAATGTCCACAGATGTTGGTTGTAGTTGTTCGAAGGGGCACATTTTAGATCCCTTTTACTTATATCTTAAGACGCTGTACTCATTTTAAGTTACTTGTCTGCATTTTCTACTTGGTTTTATTGATTTGCATTTCAGGAATTATGACAGGTAAGTCTATGATCGCTACAAACGTTACATTTTATATTGCTTGTTGAGCAATGGTTGGGCTAAAGGGACATCTTAAAATATTTTTTGTCCGAACCAATAGTAGTATAAAAGAAAGGTCAAATGAGTGAAGCAGGGGATGGGGAAATAGAGGAGAGGCAATGTAGTTTTCCACTTGCCAGTTAAAGTGGTCTTGGCCAAAACTTGCCTTCATGCAAGATATTGAGCCACGTCCTCTGCCCCTCATCATTCCACTTTGTACTGCTTAAGCACTACAGCTGATCTAGTGTGCACTTGTGTTAGAGCAGCATTGAGGCTACTTAGGTCCTTAATAGCTCCCACAATCAGTGGAGCATTGGAAAGGTACTGTTAAAGCCACTTATACGTCCCTCCTCAATGCAATCCAGTCTTTTCTGAGGAAGAGTGGATCCTAAGGCTGGGTCTACACTGACAGCCGCAAATTTGCTGCCGCCAGATCGATTGCTCTGGATCAACTGAGCGGTCTGTGTAGACCTGCTCAGTCGATCCAGCAAGCGACGCAGGAAAACCACCCCAATAAGTGGCGTAGCGCTGCGTTAAAGGGAATGCTGTTCCTGTCAGTGCAGCACAGTGTGGATGGCGCGTGGAGCAGATGCTGCAAAGCCGACAAGAGATACGCAAGTGATTTACATCACTTGCATATCTCCCGTCGACTGCCGCCAAATCCCAAAGGTAAGTGTAGACCGGGCCTTAGTAGCAAAAAGCTTGGGAAGCAGTGGAAGCAAAAACAACTTTTTTTTAAACAAAAAAGTACTAATGGGGAAGAATTAGTATTCCATAGCAACTGTCTGCTTAGCATGGTTTCCCTGTTTTTCCCCTATTCTTGCGTTTCAAAGTTTCATGTAGCTACATTATACACAGAAGTCAGTAGCCCCCTTATGTTTCAGACACCTTTAAACCTCTAGAGGTTTGAACTTTAGCCCGACAGGCCTGTAACTCCTCCTTCCATTATAATTGCAGTACCAGAGTAACACACTTAAACTACCCATCTGAACCCAACCCAGCTCTTGCAAGAATATGCTGAACTGTGACACTGAGCTTGTGAGACTTTAAACAGCTCCACTATAAGTAAAGGATCTTTGACTGGCATAGGAGTCATAACTATTAATCTTAATTACATAAACCAGAGCTTTGGAGGCATAGCAGTGCTTGCTGCCTGTATCAGAGCAGGCTGCAAAGGAGAGTTTTTGTATGCCTAATTGGGCCTATCCAACAAGATAATCCTATATCAATGCAATCTGAAAGGACCCCCTGAGCTAGGACTGAAAATAGCTGGGTGCAGTACTGGAGTATTTAGATTGACTCCAAAGCCCAGAAGAGTCATGCAATAACCAGATATCTTTACCTGATTAATATGCAGAGAAATCAAGAGCCTCCAACACCCGCTCCCAGAAATTCAAAAATTCAGAAACATGAGGCTAGAAGTACAATATGTTGAAAAGAACACTTCATGACCCAAAACATCTTTTCTACTTTTAATTTCCAAAGGACCTGTTGTACATCCTCCAGCTGCAAGGTAAAGGGTCCCTTCAATGTGCAGATCTTCCTGAAGCCATGCTTAAGAAGCAGAGCTTGTATACCAGTAGGAAAGCAACTTCACCATCTGATTCTCTTATAGTTTGCCAAGGAGAAGCCCACTGGCCAGCTCAACAGATTGGGAGTCTCACTGGCTAACCAGAACAGGGCCAAGAGAGCCTTGTGGTGGAAGGCACAAAGCACCGTGATGTATGTTTAGGAAGCTACAGGGAGGAGCTAGCTGAAGAATATAGTTATGGAGATTCCCAGCAGAGCTGCCCAGCATATCTGAGCTTTGCTGGAGGTACCGTCTTGGGGAAGGGTGCAGAAGACATGGAGCCAGAGTGAAAGTATAATGGAAGTCGACTGCAAAGATCATTCTATCAGTTACCACCGCAGAGAGGAAAAAGCATGGGATGGAGTAGTGTTATCTTAGCATTACATCGCCTGGGAAGATGGACGGTACCCTGTGTCTGCAATATAAAGTGTGTGAAATTTGATGTCCATAACTGTTGTCATAAACTACAGGAGTTCAAGAAAGTCTGAAAGGACATCATCATCTTCTTCTATTTGTTGAAGCAACCCTCCTAGGAGTCTGACAGTAGCCTAGAAATTACAAGCTTGTCCTCCTTATTGAAATGATCTATTTTAGAATATCAGCATCATGTTCCCTATTTAAGGGATTTTAGCTCCATTCTAAATGGAAAACACAAAATAACCGCAACTGTGGAGCCAGTAGGGTGCCTCCATAATTTGCTCAATGTTGCCTTTTGCAACACAAAATACAGGGAGCAAAGGTGCCAGACTGCCCGCTCCACAGGGGCCACAGAACGCTCAAGCAGCCAGAAGGTGCAACCGCAGCTCAATCCGGCCCACAGTTTAGTCCATCTGTGGCAATCATGCATTGCGCGCCCCTGCTCAAAGGGCGTCACAGAAGCAGTGCCGTTTAGGGAAGGCAGGAAGGTACCTGCCTCCCTGGGTTTCGTGTCAGCAGGAGCCCAGGCAAGTGCGCAAGCTTAACACAAAACTAAGGGGAGTGCAGGTGTCCCCCCAACCTGCTTTCCCTAAATGGAGCACTGCCAGGATGAAGCCCCCCCCCACTGGAGTCTGGACCTTGACTATATCTTGACCAAGAAATTTGGATCTTGACAAAAAACAATCAGCTACCCCTGCTTCAGTGTTTAGTGCTCGCAAACTATTTGAGTCAACAAACTGCAGAACATGCTGACTATTTGAGATCCAGGTTCACTGAAGCGTTCAACCTTTTCCTTAATCTGTTTTGCATGGCATAACACAAACTTGGGTGTATAAAGGCACAAGCACATAGACCAGATCAAGTCAGAGGCATCTGAGAGATTTATAACTTGGCAATTTTACTTAGTTTGCCTGAATATACAAATAAAAGTCCATGTGTGTCTGCTAGCTTGTTTGTTTTTAACTTCTAGGAGAGTAAGTAAATGCCATTTGTCCGGGCTCTCATTCATTTACACTAGCTGTAACGTACAGAATATATCTAGCTATATGCCACAGGGAAAGGCAGGCTGCATCCACACACTGTGTATGTGGCAGTGAATGCTCTAGCAGGGGGAGGCATCAGGCAAAGGCTCCAGCAGTGGGGCAGTACACTGCGAAAAACAGCAGTGTAGATGTAGGAGGCTGCTTTGACATATAGACATGTAGGGTATATATGCTAGGGTTCTGACATATCTTTACTTGCTTAAGTAGAGCCTCAGTGTCTACACTGCTATTTATACGAGTGCTAGTTGGATATGCGATGTCTGTATTCTACACGCTGCCCTAAGTGTAGACTTCCAAAAATCTAAAAGGTAACCAATTTAGATTTCTACAAAAAAAACCTAGTGCATATTTTAACCTTTATTAAATGATCAGTGTGGAACTCTAATACATGCTCCAAAACGTCAAATGATGTATCTGAATGAGGTATGTTTATAATATAAAGATTAGTACAGAACATTTGGTTTATGTTGATAGTATTGGGCAGTATATTTTCATTTTGAATGCTCAGCTGATAGGGTGTTCTATGCAATAAAAAACTAATGCTTCAATCTGGCACTAATTCCCACACTGCTTTGATCAGAAATTACAATCTGTTTTTGTGGTAGCTACTGAAGCAGCTACCAAATTATGTACCGGTTCATCTTAAATTAAGAAAGCTTCAACTTTGTAATGCACAAAACAAGAATGGTGTCTTACAAGCAGGAATTTTAGAAAGCTGGGGTGAGTAAAATGGGTAAACTGTTTACCCTGTATTGTTCTTGATTTTACATTTCATATATTTAATGTTTTGCACTGTGATGCTATATAGATCAAACAGTTTTTGAGATCCATTCGTGCCAGTAGTGTGAGGATTTATTAGGGTCTTCCTTTCATTTTTTTTAAAACATTCTTTTGCCTTGCACAAAATAATTACACAAGCTTGAAAACATGTTTGCGTAGAGTCCAGCTAGTTCCAACCAAAAATTATTTTATTTGCTAAGCAAAAAAATTTTTAAGCCAAAAATGAAGTGTTACCTGTAAAACCTGGATGTGAACAGACTGAACTTTGTGTTTGCAATTTATAATCTGATGGTGTGTACAAGAACTCCCTTCAAAAGATAGACAGGGCTGCCCGCCACCCCTGGAGAACGGTTCTGAATTTGCTTGTGACAGGGAATTCCCTATCTGGGTCCTCAGTTTAATCTGTAGTTACTAGATTCTGGTGATCCTTACATTGAAACTGGTAGTTAAATGAGAATGAGACCACAAGGTCCAAGACAGGATGGCTTTCCTCAAGCACCAGGGGCAGGAAAATTTCCATTATGAGGGTTTCTAGTGTATGCAAGTCTGCCCTCTGGTGAAAAAAACCCAACACACACACACACTTTACACTCTTTTATGGGAGTGGCAGTCATCTATCAGTCATCCAGATGGGCAAGCCTTGAGGATAGGAAGAGATACCTCTTACTGATTGCTTGTTCTAGAATATGGGGCTGGTAATCAGAATTCCAGAATGCCTTCCAAGCCATAACCAATGGGACAATACAGAATCCCTGTTGTATGAAGGCTGCTACAAACCCTGAGAATCCTGATATGACGTGAGGCCAAGGTGAAATCTGGGATGTTCCCAACAAGGAGAGTCCCCTGAAAAGGGAGAGCAACCAAACATTTGCTGTGATAGTTCACTATTCCATGGCTTAATCTATAGAGCCTTCTTGGTAACGGTGAAGCAAGATGTTAGCCAGTAAAAGTGTTGGTCCGTATCATTAATATTTTACTGCCGGGGAAAAGTAGGGAAGTTTTATTCAGGAGACCTTACGACATCAGAATGGGAGATATGAATATTGCTGCCGAAGTAAAATAAGCAGCCTCAAGGCCAGAAGTCTTTTTAGACTACCCTTGTGTTTTCCTGTCTGAGATACTGATAAGGATATTTGTGTTTAAGAGCTGGTGTGTCTTAGAATCCAGTGCATCTGCCCAGCCCATTCAGTGGACACTGACTTGAAGAATCTGTTGTAAAGTTTGTAGAGCTCATAAATTGCTTTGTGTGGGCAGGTCAGGCATGTGGATTGGCACACACCTTGCACATATGAATTAATGAATAGCACTGCCTCCCCTCTTTTCCTATTTCATTCGCCTGACAAGTTTTTCCTCAGATTCTTCAATTTCATAGTCTCACAGACATTTGGCAGTTAGTCCCAGTTCTATTGATAAGGCCTGCAGGAAGGTTCAACAGGTAGGTTTTTCCTAGTCTGGACACAATCTCTCTCAATCTCTCTTCAGATGGACCGGGAGGAAAGCATCATGACAGACAGCTGAGAACTTGAGCCTATTAAGAATGAAGAGCCAAAGGATGAAAGACACTTGTAGATTCTTCCCAAGGGAAGAAACAAATTGCAGGTCTCAAATCATCTCAGGAGAAATAAATGGGTAAGGCCAACCCTGCACTGTCAGATGAGATTGCTGGATTCACTCTAGGACTACCGCAAAGAAAACTGAGTGGGAAGCCAGTTTGGAACCACCTGAGCTCCCTTACTAAAAAGGTAAGTGGTCTCTGTGCTCATCTCAGAACCAGTCAGCCATTAGGTAGGAGTGAAAGTTCTGCTAGTTCTGGCAAGTTATCCTTGTTCCTGAGTTCTCTTGCAGTATGTCTTCTTGGAGCAGAGGCAGCTCACAGGATTAAGCACTGAAGAGAAGAGATAGGGAAGCTCTTCTCACTTTTTCATTCATTTATGGAAGGTAAAAACAAGATGCTGCAAAGACGGAATGGCTTGACTGTGACACAAGCTGAAATGAGACAAAGTGAATAGGGAGCAGAGCATGCACCGGATGCAAGGAGAGTCATGCGATTAGAGAATCTTGGAAAGTTATTTGCCAGCCTGAGAACCAGTAAGGAGAAGGGAAAACCCAACAGTGTGCCAGGGAGATCAGACCTCAAATATATTTCTTCCTAATAGACAATCCACAGCAACTTAGATATTAAGGTCTTATCTTCATAAGTGAAATTGAGGAGTCTTCATTTGAGGGATAATTCCACATGAGTAGGATTTGACTTATAATTGGTATAATATCTATGTCAGTTTCTAGGTCTGTAAAATGAGAATATGGAGATATGCATTTACATATGTTCATTTATGTATTGATGGATTTTCATGTGAGAATTTACCATAGAAGCATCCCTATTTTAAATTGTGAGACTATACAAATTAAAAAAGCATGAATCCACCTAAGAACATTTCCATGATCTTCTACTCAGCATCGGTAGCAGTCAGTTAGAAAGACTGACTGACTCAACCCACCTCATAAAAAGGGAGATTATTATCTAGTTTTAACTTTAGAGTATATCTGAAGAATGGGGCTGAGAAACCAGAGCTGGGTGTGGTATAAGAACCGAGCTTCAGGAATGTTTAGTGTATAATTAAATTAAGTTAGATGTACAGCAAGTCTTGTGTCTGTGGAAAAGCCAACCAAGCAGTTCTACGTTTAAGGTCAGATTTTTTTCAAACGGTGCTTAGCATTGCCCTAATCCTGCTCCCACTCAAGTCCTATTTAAATCAGGGGAGCAAGATTAGACAACACTAATCTTGTTTGAAAATCCCACCTTTAAATCCCCCTGGACAACGCCTCCGTGGTCAGTATGTTCATATCATGCAGTGTTCACCCTGAAGCTGGCCCTATGACATTCTGCTCCATTGTCACTGTAGCTGAAACAGTCAAGAGTTTCCCAGCTACTGAAGTGAAAATAACCAACATCATCATGTGAAAGGGCTATTCAATGGTGGTGGCAAACGTAAATTAGTCTGGAACATTTGATCATTGCCTGACACTGGTCAAGCCATCCTCCTTATCAAGCAGCTGAAAACCCTGAAGATTGATAATTGCACCATATCTGAAGCATGCTGGCCAGGATGCAGTGAAAGGGAAGTTGAGGACCACATGATTGTGATAATGCTTCAGTATTGCAAGGTTCTGAGAAAAGGAAGGGACACCGAACTGGTGATTCCTTCCTTTTCCCCCTTCTCACAGAACTTAACATGACTGTAGCTCTTTACTGATGACCATGTTGCATTCAGGAAGCTTGCACATTTAACAGAAAACCAAAGAGAACAAATGCACTTTGCACCAACTATAATGATTTTAGGGCAGTACTATTGAAGTCGCCTACCCAGAAAAAGCTAGTTATTTTCTAATGTGCATCTCCTATGTTTCTGTAACTCTTGCTGCAGCACTTCGGAGTGCAAAATTATGGCAAGCTTGGTGTACATAACAATTTCATCTTTGATAAACCGCATCTCAATGGTTCCATATAATGTGTAGGTACCATTAGACAGTCTTTTACCTACAAGATAGTATTCCATTTTACAGTATATTACCAGCTTCAAAATAGACTGACGGCCACTAGAATTATTCACATTGTATTAGCTCCACAACAATGCACGCTACTGCTAGAGCATTTACAGCCAATATCCAAACTATGGCAAAGAGTCTACAATCTAGTTTGGGGCAGACAAAACAAACTATTCTCCATTCGATATAGGGTGACCAGATGTCCCGATTTTATAGGAACAGTCCTGGGCTCTCTTTTATAATAGGGTTTATTATAAAAATAGGCCAGGTGTAAAAACAGCATATATTTCATACATGCTTTCGTTATGCAAATTCAGACACTAACACTAACCTTGCAAATCTTCTGTTTCCGGTACCGTTTTGTCCACAGTTGTACTTTCCACTTGGGATGATGCTACAGATTCTGTTAAAAGTGATTGGTTTGACACAGGACTAGGAAGAAAATAGTTGAGAATTTGTTAAAAAGCCTGTACCCAGCTCCACTTTCAAAAGATTGCTCAGATATTATGATAGGACAAAAACACAGTGTGGCAAATCTTTTCATTTAGAAATGAAGGACTTCAGCGGCACATTACAGCACTAGTTAGTAGTTAAATATAATATTTAAGACTGATAAGAAGCCAAATATTTTCAGATTCCATTGTAGTACACACTTCAGTTAAGAGTGGGCTTGGGAGAATTCAATTTTCTTATAATT
Source organism: Mesoclemmys tuberculata (assembly GCA_007922155.1). Lineage (NCBI taxonomy): Eukaryota > Metazoa > Chordata > Testudines > Chelidae > Mesoclemmys > Mesoclemmys tuberculata. The sequence goes on from ML675644.1 coordinate 9,224,248, forward strand.
TCAGCTGGTAATATCAACATTTATTTTTAATTTTTTTTTGTTTATACCCATTTTAATTTTCACAGTTGCAAGAAATTGGGGGGGGGGATTAGACAAAATTTTTTATTTAATGACACTAAACAATGAGATTTAAATAATTAAAGCTTTATAACCCTTAAAGCACAAATTGTTTATTTTGACTTGATCTTGACAAATATCCTTAAATCAAACCCAAATAAGTTCTCAAGCAGATTTCTCTTACTTTGCCTATCTGCAAATTTTGATCCTTATTGATAGAAATATTTGTGTCAGTTTGTGGCTCTATGGTGAAATCTATATTTACCAACATTTACAGATAAAAATCTAATCCTTCCAAAGCCTAGTTAAGATTAACGTCAACAACTAGATGAAGTAACTATAGTGGCTAAAAATCCCAGATACATATACTGGTGTGTGTAACAGGAGTAAAAACATTGCAGCGTGTCACTGTGACTGCTCATTAGGCTGTGTAGCCTGACTCCAGGAAGATAGAGGAATCTACTCAAATACTGAAGACTTCCACAGGACATCTTGCCCTCTTCTCCTCCATCCTACCCTGTTACATACAGAAGCCCATAAAACTTTGTGACCTAGTGCATCATCAGTCCAGCTGAGGGCTCACCGAGAAGAGAATGCATCAAAACTCTCAGGTGTGGCTGGAGGTGAGTAGGAGAAGGGGGCAGTAGATTTTCAACTTTACTTTAAATTTAACACTTTTCTAAATAAAACTCAAGTTGAAACTGGCTTAAGTGATTATCAAGGATGACAGTCCACTTCCTTCTTAGGCACCCACTAACCAAACTAGAGATTACCAGAGAACTGAGGGAAGGGAAGAGAGGCTGGCTCTGGATACTAACCAGGTTGTGGGGGAGGAAGGGTAAATGTGCCTTGCATCACTTCAGTATGTTTGCCTCTGCCCCTGAGCCTACAATACTTTGATACTTTTCCAGACATGGCATGAACTTTGTGTCATTTGACTGGGTAGAAAAGCAGTATTAGTGTGACGTACAAACCTTCCAACCAAGCTAGAAGTATAAGGGTGAAATAAAGATCATTAGATCAGCAACCACGGCAGGTGATATTCAGCTCATACCCAGAATCCAAGTTTAAAAGCATGAGTTATAAAGTTAACAGCTTTCATAAATATTGACTGAGATGCTGCAAACTGGGGCTGGTTGTGTTCAGACAACTATAAAATGAGTTTAATCCTCCTATCTACCCGTAGTCTATGTTATGAAATTTTTAAAAGTAGATTGGTTGATGGAGTTCGAAATTACAAGCCAATTTACTTTAACTTTTAATATAATCTTCTACTTGCCTAGCATCTTGCATTGCAAAGGATCCAAAAGCACTTGAAAAAATTAAACTGTTGTTGAGTTCATGTCACTCAACACTGAAATGCAGCTACCAAAATAAATAAAATAATACCTAGGTCTTATATAGCACTGTTCATTTGTAGATCTCAGAATGATTTACAAAAGGACATTATGTATCCTTTACTAATTGAGACAGAAGTGAAGGAGACTGTAGTTGAGTGGCAGAGCTAGGAATAGAATTCAGGTCTCCTATATTCTATTCTGAGTCCCTATCCTCAAGACCATACTACTTCCGATGAGATGAAATGAAGCAAGCAGTTCAATATGCAACATTGTGTGTCAGTAAAGAGAAGTGCAATTAAAGTGGACAAGAAAGCTCTTCTAAGTATTTACAGTTAATAACTCCTATTTGGAAGAGTTATTCCCCTCAGAAAATAAACAGCCAAATGGCATGTTGTGGAGTGATGAGACTTCACAGACTGCTCTAATGCAGATCTGATTTCTCTATGACCAGAGAGGACTCACTGAAGAGATTTTGGATTTGAGATTAAAAAAATCAGAATTTTGTTTTCAAAACAAGACAAGCTTGTTTGCATAATAGTAATTGGTCCAGAAATCTCATTTTTAAGTATGGAAGATCAAATTGCTGATTTCTCACTCCCAATTTTTAATATCTAATTATTCAGTCTTAGGAATTAGTTGAAACAATCATGTTTATTTCAGTTTTTACGTAAAATGTTGACTAACAAGCATAGACAAGACAATTGGAAGCCTACCTTGGCTGCATAGACTGGGGAGCTGTAGAGTCTAATGTTGACTGAGTTTCCAGGACACTGCCTTCTGTGTGTTGTACTGGTAAAGACTCAGTTATACTACTGACAGAAGTTGCTGGAAGAAAGACACTAATGTAAAAAGGGTTACACTGCTTTCTGGAGTTACAGAATTTATCTGCAAGAAAGATTCTTCTATACTCTGGTCCCAATTCAGCAAGTTAATTTAACATATGCAGAAATTCCTTGCTGAATCAAAGCCTACATTTTAATGGAATTCTATTGTACTATAATTAGTAAAGTTAATTATGTCTGGTCACATTTGCCCACTTCCCATCCTTGTCCACTAAAAGCTTCCATACCACATATTTCAAAAAAGCAGCGTTAAACAAAGAAAAGCATGACTGTTTTAAATTACTGAAAAGCTTCTATGAATAACTGGTATTTCAGCTTCAAATTTTTGCAAGAGACCAATATAAGATATTTTAGAATATTCGGGACCAGTATTCAACTATCCCTATAAGCCCAGAGTACCATTTTAGTATCATCCAGGTATCATTTTACTTAACTCATTTCACTATATATCCACCACTGCACTTTTGGTGATGCAACAAACAAGAACATGCCATTAAACTGAAAGGAATGTTAATACATGAAGTAATACATTTAGTAGCACAGGTTATGATTTTACATGGCGTACTACCAGCCACTAAGTAGTTAAAAGTATGTAAGACGACACAGCTTGAATTTAAAGGACTATACAAATATCTCTGTGAAAGTATTATGCTATGTGTCTATATCCAAAGAAGTCTGTAACAGAGTGCCTGTACTAGAATGAAAATTTCTTCATTTGTTTATTCAATTGTAAAGAGAGACTTAGGCCATGGGAACACTATGGAAAGAATCTCTGTGTTGACCCAACTTGTTATTGAGCCAACTGGCAATTAGCTTATGGAGTCATACTACCAGAAGCACTGCCTCCAGGATCAGTTAGTGTGGTGAATCATGCCACCTACATTGAAAGAGGTACAATTCTTGCCACGCAAGGTAGGAGATATTTTCACTGACTGACAGAAACAATTTTGAAATGGAGGAACCACCTTGTCTAAGGCTAAGTACTATATGCCTGAAGGGTCTCCTGGATTTTGTAAAAAACAAAAAAAAACCCACAGAAATAAGCAACACACGCTACTACAAGAGGGAACATTAGTCAATATAGAAATGCAGTAACATACCTAAACATTCCATTAAAAAGCTCTTTAAAAAGGCCCACACCTTAAGGCCCAGATCCTAGCCACAGACTGACTCACAGCTTTCCACTTAAGTGAGTCTCTAGCCCTGGTGGTTGTGAAAAAGCTTAAAAATGTGACCTGAGTATAATCCATACAGTGAGGTCTACCAGAGTGTGCACACAGTTTCCAGCAGAAGGAGAAGCTGCCATTAGAGCCAGAGAAGAAGCAGTCTTGGCCCACACTCACCACAGGAGCAGGCCAGGGTTTAGCTATATCCTAGCGGGCCACCATATCAATAGGCTAGCAGCACCCTACTGTTGCTTTCACCACTGCTTGGAATGAGAGAGACGCTACCACTGGTTCAGAGGAGAAAGTCTCCTACCTCCTCTGGGCAGCTGAGGGTGAGGAAGGAGAGGCCCCAAGTCATAAGTGCTGCCCCTTCCGGCCTGGAGCTGGACCAAAGTGCAGGAAGTCCACATGTGGGGTGTGCCTAAAGCCTTGGATTGCCTTAATCCAGGTGCTAGGCAAACTTTTTTTTTTTTTTTTAAAAACAGATTCTTGAGTAGTATGTTTCCAATGTCAATCTTAATCTTGTACCATTTACTTTCAGAATTTAATATTTAGATTTTGTTCCAACTATTTTTCATCTGCCCAGGCAGGGTAGGGCGTTCTCTGTAAAGTTAGAAGTTCCTGATAGAAATTCTTTTCAGAGAAGATTTAACATTTTTATTGTGATATTAGACGCCTAGTGCTTATTATAGCATGCCAGAAACAAATGCAAGCCACAAAAATAAAAGATACAGCATGCTTATTTCATTTTAAAGCCAATTAAAAAAATTCTGTAAAACAGTAAAGACTTATGGCAATCTACTGTACTGCTGCCAAATCTCTCATTCTTTATGTTACCATCAGGTGCTTGTGGGGGAAGGAAAAAACAAAAACCAATGCCCCTAACCACCCCCCCCCCAAAAAAAAAATCAAGATGGGGCAGGAATAGAATCTCACTCTAATGTAGCACACAAGGTTTGCTCAAATGGGAATGAACATGCTAGATATTAATCTAATACTTATTAGAATTACTTACCAGGAGGGCTAATTCTACCATTACTACTATTCTGCCTTTGGAGATGTTCTTTATAGCATATTGAACACATGCCATTTGTACGAGGGTTTCCATAAAATCCGCATCCAGTGGAACAAAGCATAGGCACTTGGCTATGGTTAGTTTCTTGAGCCATTTTCCTCTTCTGTAAACCTGAAATTCACATGCACAGCCAATTACCTAGTGAACTCCAATAATTTTCACCTGTTGCATTTTAAAATACAAAGGCTTCTACTGCTTTGGCATCTTTTAGTCTAGGCACTAAAGTTTGCTTTAGAAAAAGGATCTTAGGGTCAAATTTTCTGCAAATGTTTTGTGGAAATCAGAGTTTCTTTTAAAAAAAATGCCACCAACTTTCAGGGCCTTGGTCAAAAACAAAAACTGCAGAAGAATGAGTGTCTTTCATTTAACTTTGGTGGTAAAGATTCTGTACAGGACTGGGCCATTTTAAAAGATGGATTATAAGCCAATGCCCTTGCCAGAAAGGGACAGCTACTATTCCATTCATATCTAGTAGCATATTGCAGCAGAGTGTACATTTTCATAAGCATACAGTCTTTTACTTAAAAGTACTGAATTCTCCACATTAATCCCTTTCAGAGAGAATATATTAATTCTTAGCCTATTCCCTGAAAGCACAGAAAAGACATCCATATGAAATACTTCTTGATCCTTGTACTCATGACACTACCTCAAACTCTTAACATATAAACTGAAGACTAAACAGGGGAAATATGCCTGCTCACTGCACAATATTTAATCATTAACAGCAATAACAAATATCAAGCTATTTCTCTGATTTAGGCATCTGTTCCATCATCAATTCATGTGAAGATTTTCATATGCAGAAGTTACCATTTTGATCTAGAGCATTTGAACATATACATTCCTCCACACCTCAACTACAATAGGATTTTTGCAATCAAACCTCCTATACTGATCACAATATAGTTCAAGGTTAGTCTATACTACAGTGTTAGTTTAAATGGATCATATCAATGCACTATTACCTTAAAGAATGCCAAGCTGACCTAAAAAATACAAAATACCACAGAACTGACAGGCAGAAGTCAGATTGCTTAAGCTTGGTTCATAAAATGCTCTCACTTTGCAATTTATTCAGCTAGTGAAAAAAGAAAAACTACTCTTATAGCAGAGTCAGTCATTTATCTTTTAACTTCAGCTTCTTAAACATCAAGTAAATGCTTAAATGTTTTCCCTTCATGGTCACAGGTCATAAAATACCATCTTCCAAATTTTCAAATGGTAGACATTTCAGAATGACATTTCTTCTACAGCTTAGTTTTCACAAGTATATCAGTGCAAGGAGACTGTCCTTTCATTAGGAGTCTAAAGTATCATGAAACCAATCATCTCAATCTAAAGAGACATTTTGAATTGATACCTTGATTTCTAAAAACTTGAAATAGTGGAGAAAGTAAAACAAGATAAGTTACTAGACATCAAGCTCTTTGGAGCAAGGACTGTGTTCCATTTAGGCTCTGCACGCACGGAGCATTATGGTTATGTTCAGTAAGTTAATTTTTATTACAGTTCTGTGGTGTGTATCTTGTTATGGAAAGTAAAATGGATCATGATGCCAGAAAACTTTAAAAGTATTAAGTATGTGCATTTTGTCTTTTAGTTACTACCAGTCTCAAACACTTCATACTGGTTAGTTTTCATAAGCTTCAACCATCAATCAGTAGGATCAGTGATAGTGGCAGTGGTAGGATTAGTCTAAACCTCAGGTTTTTAATCCCCCTTTAAAATGATCCCCCCCCCCCCCCACACACACACACACTTTCCTCTCCCAGCTTTCCTTCCCTGAACAGAGGTATGTCTTCTCACCCCTATTCCTTCATTTCTCTCATACTCAACCTTAGTATTCCATGCCAGGATTGTCACCTATAACATTTATTTCAGGATCAGAGTATAATCATATTGTATCACCTCTCAAGTTTGTCCAACTAGGTCTTATTTGTACATTTGTAAGTATGCAGCTGTTAATGTATGATTAATATTATAAATTTAGCACAGACAAGATGCAGGTGCTTTTAACACTTTATCAGCTAACTCTGCTTAAGCACATATAAAATGATGAACAGCTTACTAGTTACAAGGTGTGCTTCAGGACTAAAGCAAAAATGACAGTTGTACAGATGCTTCCGAAATTCACTACTGGCACTGTATATTTTAATGGAGATTGCACCCCCCACCACCATTAAGTATTAGTTCCAGGGTGGAACAGACCACAAGAATGATATTCTGGTGCCAACTACAGTAACAAAACAAAATACAATTTGTACCATGTCGATGCCAGTATACTACAATGAAGAGAGAAAGCTTAAACTACATACCTACTGTGCTAATGAAGACTACTGGCAGTACTTTAGTTAGAGCCTTCCTTTTCAAATTTCACTTGGGGGTGAAATCTGACCTAATATCACTGAATGCAGACTTTACAAAAATGAAGTAGTTAACCTATTCCCCCTCCACCACAAGCACACTTACACAGACCCATTGTGGAACTGCTAATGGTAACCTCCTACCGTTACTAATCAAACAGGAAAAGAAACTGCTGGCACCTCCTTCCCAGCTGCCTCAGTGGCTGACGGTAGCACTTGTGCTGCTCACCCATACAGTGCTTTCTCTACAGAAGCAAGGTTGGCCATTTGCACAGACTAAATAATTTGCACTTTACAGCACCTATTGGTATTACTATCTGGTAAGGCTAGAGGGTCTGAAAAGCATTGAAGGGGCAACACACACCTGTGCATAATGTTCTATAATGAAAGGGTGTTTAAAAAAAAAAAAAAAAGGAGAGAGGAAGCAAAAGTGGTTTCTCTTTCACATATGTAAGACAAAAATTCTATCTTTCTATTTAAATATGTGTAATAGATACACACACTTAATATAATATATACACTATTATAACACTTCACTACATATAAATATTACACTATAGAATATATATTACACTATTTCCACTACAAGTACCACATTATCCTGAGCAATATCATTGCCTTCAAGACATCTGAACAACTGTATGCAGGATTTCTTTATGACTTCAGAACAAATGTATCTCTCTGGAGCCAAGCAATCCATTGGATTTGCTCATCTAGGAAACACAGGAGTTAAGCGTGGTAGCTCTTACCAGTTTTTGGTGCTAGACATCATGGAAAGGAGTTACCTGTACTTAAGCTGCTACATCAAACCTAGTCTTCTAAAGAAAGAGAAAAGAACTGGAGCAAGAGGCAACGGCCAAGTCTACCAAGGACCAAGAAGATAATAAATGACTTAACCACATCATCTATTGAAAGAAAAAAAAATTAAAGAGTAGCGAGGGTCCATGAAGGCAAGCCAGACTAAAATGTTACTTCTTTGATATTCAAGAGACGCAAACTCCTTTTCTGCAAAGAGGAAAGAGCCCACAGCTGGAAACAGTGATGACATACACAAGTCTCACATGCTGTAAGTTTGAGACCAACCACCTACATGAAGTGATATCAGTCTCTGAGAATAAGTTACCTAAGTAGTACTATAGAGGCCCAGAACTAGCAGCAGTAGAGAACTTGTAAATTTAAAAAACAAGAACACTTAGTTTGGGGGTGATCCCACAAAGACAGCAATCAGGTTTTTTCCTTAGACCAATTCTAAATGCTGGAGAAAAAAAAAAACAGAATTTCACATACAGTGGAGGAAACTTGGGCAAAGCCACGCTATTTAAGTTAAATACTAGATCAAGAACTAGAAATTAATACCTTTATCTTATTGATTTCCATACAAGAAATACAGCAAACAGGGATGTGTGTAAATTGGTTTTAGTTCTTACAACTCAGCTAACTGTATTGGTAAAAAGAGTCTGCTGTGTGTGTGAAAGTTAAAACAATCCAACAAAATTTAGTAGAATGTAAAGTTTAATGGTGTTGGTTTAGTAAGTTTTAACCTAGTTTCAGAGAAGATGAAAGTGGAAGGTCAGCAACCATGACGCCCTTCTCATTGACACTGCTGATGCCATGGTTCTGGCTGCAGAATCCATTGCATCGGAGGTTGCTTGCAGGGATGACCTAGCTACTGTTCTCCCTTCCTCCAAGATGGCCCCAAATTCCCGCTTGAAGGGATGCAACAATGAGTCCATGAACTTCTCTAGCAACTGCCAGAAGTTGAAGTGATACTTGCCTAGCAGCACTTTTTGGTTCACTACCTGTAGCTGTAGGCTAGCAGTGGAACAAATTTTCCATCTAAACAAACTCAGCCTCTTTGCTTCCTTATTTTTAGGCATAGAGCTCGCTTTGCTCTGCCTGTCTTTTGTTGGCTGCCATGATCACCAACGATCCCAGAGCAGGGTGGATGTACAAGTACTCAAATGCCTTTGCCGAAACATATTTCCTTTCTGCCCTCTTTGACATGGGGGACAAGGAGGCTGGAGTCTGCCACAGAGCTTTGGCCAATGTAACTACCCCTTCGTAGACAGGATCCCAAATAGGTCATCCATAGGCTCATCCAGCTCCTCTATCTTGAGGCCCAGGCTGGAAGCCACACTTTTAAAAAGGTCCTGATGGCACCTGAAATTGTCCAGTGGTGTTGCTGATGAGGGGGCCCGCTACTGCCTCATCTGGGGATGAAGAGGAAGAGACTGGTAGCTGGGGTGGGGGAGGGTCCATTGCTTTGGTTGGGGTAATGTCCCCTGGACTCGAGGAGGGTGAAAGTCCCTGATCAGAGTCTGAATCCAGGTGCGGTGCCAAGCTCTGAGGGACGGAGGACATTGGCACTGAGGCCCCTTTCCCGAAACCAGTCTGCAGAAAACCAGAGGGAAACCCCCACCAGTAAGACAAGGGTCCTGGCCACTGTCCTTGCAGCCACATGCAAAGCAAGAGACGTTCCAGCACTGTCACTGGTGGTAAGAAGTAACTGAGAGGCTGACAGCGCCTATATGCGGGTGCATGAGGCGCCGCAGCAAGGGCACTAGCGCCCGCCACTTCAGGTACCACTGAGGGAAAAAAGTTTCCATCACCAGTGCATGTGGCGTGCACACACACCTACGTTGGGAATGGACATGAGCAAGCACTGGAAGAAGAACAATAATTACTACTTACAACACATGCACAACCTTCACATAAAACAGATTGGCAAAAAACTGTTCTAAGAATCAAAGTTCCTAGCTGCTGAAAATAAGGCACTTCAAGAACTCCAGTTCATCTCAAACAGATGGATCAAATTACATACAATGACCACTCAGCAGATACAAGTGGCAAGCAAAATCACTTCGTACAAAGTGTATTCACATCAAGCTGCATTGTACAAAACGAAGTGGTGGGTCCATAAAGTTTCACTGCTCTAGTCACACTGCTCTAGCATAAAAAGACAGAAGAAAAGCCACTGAAGGATGGGCAAGTATTAGGAATATCAGCATTATAACACATACACAGTTTTATTGAATATTCCGTCAAATCATACCTTGTTTACATCAGAGATTTAACAGAGGCAAAGCATGAACAAAAGGAGTTTCATGAAAATGTTAGAATTCCAGAAGCTACAGGCTGTTACATAGAGCTACAGGCTGTTACATAGAGCTATTGGTTTTACAGAGTTTGTTTTTTTGTTTTGTTTTTTTTAAAGAGTGCCACCTCTTTATACTGAAGCACCTGACATACCTGCTGCACTGCATGAAAGGAGACTAAATGCCCCAGTCTAAATATACAATTTCAGAGTTCTTTCCCAGGTTATGTTGCCCTAAATAACCAGGGCAAAGTAATGAAATACAAATAATTGCAAGATTTGTTTCATATGTCTAATATTGTTAATGCATTAGAATTGTGTATACTTCTGGTTTCCAGCGCCATCGGAAATAACTTTGCAAAGTTAGGGCCCTAAAATCTCAGACTTAAATCACATTCTTTTTTCCAAGTCGGCTTGCCTTGTCCCACTGGTGGGACATTTTATGAGAAAAAGCCAATTAAGACAAGACCAAAGAGCCTACAGTGAAATTGTCCAAGCAGTGTGGCAGAATCAACCTTAAAGCAAAACCAGGAAATGTTTAGTTTTCAGAGATGGCAAGAAAAACTGCTGTTTATCATCTGCCTGAAGTCAAAGTAGCAATAGCAGCACACCTCTACCTTCATACTGAAATACAGCCTCAGTACTATACTCAAGTCCTGATGAATCCATAACATTCTGGCCCAAAGGTGAGTGCACTACCAAAAAAGTCTTCGGGACATGTTCAGAATGTAAGACTAAGGAGTACTGCTATAACACTTTAAATTACTTTTACCCCCTTCTATGACAGAAGAGTGTTAACCTGCCAATCCATATTTAACTGAATAGAAAAAAAGCTCTGAATCATAGGAAAATATGAGCCTTGTCGCTACAGCTGGATTCAGGATTTCCTCCACAAAACAGGAATTTAAAATACAAAATCATGCCTATTAGGTTTACCAAACAGCAAACAAACCTTAGAGTGGGCATGCTTATTTTGCAATAAAATGCAAAGGTGGAGGTAGCTGGAAGATCAGTACTGTGCATGCATGCACCTTCAAAAAACTAAAACAGTGAAAGTGATACAGGGAAAACAGGAACCAAATTTGTTTGCACAAAGCAGAGAATAATTCTGAATAAGTTTCAGAGCCATAAACATGGACATTGCATGAGAGATTGTCTTATCCATCTCTGAAGGGACTTGAGTGAATACCTTTCTGGGGGAGGTCGTGAGGAACAAGGGAATGATCAAGGAAACTGGAGAGGTATAACTGAGGGACCACCAGGGGTGGAGGAGGAGGAAAAGTATGACACAGGATATCTGGTATCAGAGACTGCCTGGGACATGCTGTCCTAGTGATGTGTCAGAGGGGAAAAAATAAGCTGAAACAGAGAGGATACATTGTCTCAATGTATAGCAAAACCTTGCTATTCAGTTTAGCTAACCCAAAGCTTACCTATCTAGATTAGTTCAGGTTTCTGGAGAGTAAGACTAGGTATGTTTTGCCTATCATTTATAACATGTAAAGCAAAGTAGCACAATTCTACAAGCTGTCTTGGATCCTGTGTCTGAAAACAACTCTAGGTTTGCACAATGACATGTAACTTGTAAAGGAAATTCAAACATTTACAAAATTATGCAGTTAATTACTGGAAGAGTTGTTAAAGTTTTGATAACAGTTTATTCTGAGCTTCAGTGAATAGAGTACTCTAAGGGGATGTCTACACTGCAGTGTACACCAGGGATCAAACTCTGGTTCAAGCCTAATCCCTCCCTCTTCCCTTCTACCTACACAAATCATGCTAACCCAGGGCTCAGATCCAAGGTCCCAGAACCCCTGGGTGGAAATATAGCTACATTACAATAAAACACCTGCAGCTGGCCTGTGTCAGCTGACTTGAGCTCAGGCTATAAAATTGCCATGTAAACATTTGGGCTCAGCCTGGAACCCAGGCATTTGGACCTTGCAAGTGGGAAGAGTCTCAGAGTCTAGGCTGCAGCCCAAACCCAGATGTCTACACTGCTATTTTTAGCTCAGGGTCCAAGTCCGCTAATTTGAGCTCTGAGACTCAATGCTGCAGGTTTTTTAAAATCATAGTGTAGACATCCCATAAAGGCAGCTGACATGGGCCAGATGTGGGTGTTTAATTGCAGCACACACATACCCTAAGTGTCCTCCTCTCTTGAAACAGAAGAGACAGTGATAAAAGCTGTTTTAACACAAGTTCTCAAAACAGAGTTTCTTATGAACAAGATACCTGTTGTGAGCAATTTGACAGCAAGAACAAAAACTAAGAGCAATTGCTGTGTAAACAGTAGAATGTAGAATTTGAAAGTCGGTTTATAGCATTGCAGCTGTACAACAGCTAGCACAATGGAGTCCTTGTCCATGACTGGGGATCCAAGATGCTATTCCAATACAAATTATATCATTTAAGATAACAGCAATTCAAGACCTGGGATATGGCTAAATTTTGGGGTTATTGGTACCACCACTCACAATAGTGTGCTATGTTGTTTCCTTCTGGAATTAAGCACGATGTCTAATTTAGATGTACAAAATATAAAATATCCTCACTGTGATCACACACTACATGGAACACTCACTCGGGGCAAGTTACTGCCTTACCAAATGTAGAGGGGTTACGTAGGGACAAGTTTTCAGCATAGTGAGAAATGTAAGTATTCAGATCCCTGTGGCAAGAATTACCTTCCCAGGTTTCTGCAGTGCCCTTAAATCTAGGCAATGGACTCAGAACGTGCTCCTGTTTTTGTATTTGGGCATCCAGTAACTTCCTTAACACATTTTAAGCCTGTTCTCAATGTAAAAAGTGAGTGCCATAGGATAAAAGTACTGACTTTGCATGCAGGCTAAGAAAATCTTTTGCTCTGTGTAGTTTGAAAGGCTGCCTCTTTCACCAACAGAAGTTGGTTTAATAAAAGATATTATTGCTCACCCCAGCCTTGTCTTTCATGCAGTTTAGTTCGCCAAAACCCCATCTGCACAAGTGAAGTATAATTATTCATTGCCCATTGTACAAGCTGTGAATCTGCACTTAAGCATAGGGGCACTGACTGATTGGCACATCCAAAGTCACGCTGGAAATGCAAGATGGCCTCCTTCCTCAGTTTCCTTGTAGATGTCTAAAATGCCAGTTTCCACACACTAGACAGGGAGCACAAAGCTGAATACATATGAAGTCTCCCTGAAGTGTACTTTGGGGAGCATTTATTAAAAAAATGGACGCAGGTCAGATTTCATTTTTAGCCTCAGATCTCAGCTTTGCCCATCCAAGATTTCTTTATGTCAAATCTGCACTTTATATCCAGGAGCAGGGGGGAATATGATTATGCATTTCAACATACTGAATCTACAACTGTCTGCCTTTATGTAGTGTCTTGCCACTTGAAGGTTCCCAAATCACCCAGCTAAAAACAGGAATACTGCTGGGGCAACTAGCTGAAATTATACAACAGTCCCATAGGAAAACACATCTACACTACAAGCGCTACAGTGGCACAGCTGCAGCTATGCCACTAATGACTGCAGTGCAGACATTTACTACACAATCCACCCTGCCCTGTGAAGTAGTAGCTAAGTAAATGGAAGAATTCTTCAGTCAATCTAGCTGTGCCTATACCAGGGTCTGGTTGGCTTAACTACATCTCTCAGAGGTGTGAATTTTTCACACTGATGAATGACAGCTAGGTCACCATAAATTTTAGGTGTAGACTAGGCCTCCGCCAAATCCTCCAGTCTTCAGAACAGACCAAGGTGATTGCGTGTTTTTAAAGATTAGCATGGAGCAGACATGTTTTTAACATCTCTCCCTAAAGTCCATATGGAGTTAACAGCATGGATCTCAATTTCTCAACCTCAGAAGGATGAAAAGCAGAGTTGACTGCCAGGACTAGAGTAAAAGTCTAAATTCCAAACCTAGTGGCTTTGGCCACTAAACCAACCTTTCTATCTAGAACACAATTTAAGTATTCATTTTGGGTACAAAATGGTCACTCACCTTTTTTGGGCAACCAAATTAGACACACTGTTTTGGACAAGATTTAGATATGCAAGTCCAGGGCAATTCCCCTTCCCGCTCCCTCCACCTTCCTTTACCATCCAGAACATTTAGATCAGCAAGTTAAGAGCACAATGGTCTGAAAACAGTGTTGCTGGATGCCACTGTTTCTCCACTTACTATGATAGTACCTATGTACAAAGTTCTTTCCATAACACTATGTAGAAAAAAAAATATATAGCCATATGGCAAGAGGAAGCAGATAAACAGGATGGAAGAAAACCTGTAGAACTAACAATGTGTGTGTCAAATTTCAACTCAGTCATTTTGCTTGCATGCTACAGAATTCCCTTCCCTCTGTTTTGTGCATTTAGACTGTAACCTCTTATACAGGGCCATCTTAACTCTATGTATGTGAGGTGGCAGGTACCGTTTGGGACATTTATTAACAGTACTAAGTGCTCTCTTCCTTCACTATCCCACACCTGACCCCCAACTACTACTAGAGAGCAGGATTTATACTGGTAAGTGATGAGGACAAAGAACACACCACACATGATGCCTGTGTTTACAGCAACAGTAACATTTCATCAGGCAAGATGTCCAAAACCAACAATGCTTCTCAGTTTGGCCAACTGAAGCCTTCACCACTAAAAAATACTTCTGCCTCAATCAAAGGGGATCTTCTTAGGATAGAGGTCCCCAAACTGTGGGGTGCGGCAGGACCTGGGACAGCCCCCATGGAGGCAGAAAAGAAGTGCTACCCAACCACTTTCTGTCCCCATCTCCGCTCCAGCCCTTCCCCTTGGCTGCAGACCCAGCTCTCAGCTCCTGGCCACAGCCTTAGGCCCACGGCTGCAGCTGCAGCTCTAGCCCCCACCCCAGCCATAGCCGCAGCTTGGGCCCCAGCTCCCCCATTGCAGCTCCTGAAGGGGGCGAGGGGGGCACGACCCCAGAAGTTTTGGGACCACGATCTTAGGACACGGCTCGACAAATTTGCTTCGGAGCTAGGAGCCAGCCCAAAAATCAAGGAGCCAGACAACGTGGGCCCAGCGGCAGGTCGCAGCAGCCTCTCTCCCCTCCCAGCCCTGCCCCTTCTCCCCACCCCCTCCCAGAATGTGGGCCCAGAGGCAGGGCGCCCTGGCCAGAGCACGACGGCAACTCCCCCTGGAAAAAAACTAGGCACCAGACTTAAATTTCTAGGTGCCATGGCGACCCGGTACCTGGCGTTTGTCGAGCCCTGCCTTAGAAGGACTGAATGGTTGTTACTTCCCTGCCATGGATAAGGAGAAAGTTACATAGTGCATTACTGTAAATCTTCCTGCCAGATGCAGTTGTTCTATTTTACCCTTTATCCTTAGAGTTAAGAAATAGTAAGAAAAACTGAAAAGATAGACACAAGCTTGTTGAAGAAATATGTAGATAAATTACATGATTAGGTCAAGTGAAGTTTCTTTATTTAAAAAAAGACCTACTGCTGAAAAATCTTATTAAATTTTAAAAGCTAATTTAGATGTCAAAGTCAATTTTAAACATTAAAATCTATTTTGTGTAGCATATTTCACTCCAAGGGGAAGGAGCCTTCTGATCAATCCAGGCTTACAAAACAGTCTCAACCAATTCTTATGACAAGACAAAGTGTTCTAGAGCCTTGACAGGGAGAAATTAAAACTGCAATCAAGGCTGTGACAGGGACATGAGGATTCCCCAATTGAGGGGACAGACTGATGCCACTTCAGGTATTTGTGATTGTGCAATGAAGAAATGATGTAAAAATTAGAAACAGAGAGGGGATAAATGGGCAAGGAGCAGAACCATGCAAGGATTAGCTTATGTACAACAGTACACTGTGCATAGAAAACTGAGGCCAAGGGTCACACAGTGACTTTGCAGAATGGCAAGCTAATTGCTGTAGTAAAACCAGACTAAAAACATTAGCCATGTCAGTTTGAAAGCTCTAAAATGCAGTTTTGTAGACAATATGTACAAGTTGCTCTCTCTGGCAAGTAAGAAAAGAAGTATATTGAGCCATTCTCCTTACATATATAGGAAAAAGGTAAACATAGGGAGGAGTTAATGGGGGGGAGAGCGCAGGCACAGTGAAAATGAAGGAAGATAAACTGTGAATAGTTAAGAGAAAAGTATGATGTTAAAAAGAATAAAAGAGAAGAAGCAAATTAATTTTTTAAAATGCACGAGATAGAAATTTAGTTGACTGTTACAATATGGTATATAACTCCTAGTTTTAAATCACAATCAAAGTTGCAATTTTGGACTATACCTATGAAAAGGCATCAATATTTGAAAGTTGGACCAGACCACAAGAATGACTAATATATATAGTGAGATGAAAGCTTTTATAGGAGCCTTTCTACACTGACCTCTATACCTCATTAGAAAGCTGATTTGTTGTAAATTAGTTGACAGCTCATTTTTAGAAAGAAAAGAAGGTGTTTGTAACATTAACAGCAAAGTTCAAGCAAAGTGTGTTTTTAATAGAAGTCTACTGTTGTTTAAAATGGAGTTGCTAATGCAGTCTGTTAAATAATTCACAATGCCCCCTTTTAGAATCCCTGGTGCTTTACCTAGGTGGACACAAGTCTCCTTTTGGATTGCCATGTTTCATTTTGTGTTTCATCACCTCTTAATCAAGTGGAATTTTGGTACTGTGTAGTAATTACATGACCACTTATCTCTGAATTTTACCCCACCCAATTTTGTTGAACTGTTAACTGATTACCATGAATACAGCTACAAAGCAACTTCATTCCAGGATTTAACACCAATATCAGCAGGATCATGCAATTATCATTGGTACACTATTTAGATGGCAAAACACCTAGGAGAAAGTTTTAATTATACAAACCCTTCTGCACTGACAACAAAAGCTATCTTGTAAGCTTCTTACCTGATTTCAGAGAAATTAAACAAATAAAACCACCTTCAGGTTCTCATTTTGCATTCTCACCCTCTAATAGAGGCACCAATTTACCAAAAAGCTGCAGATTTCTTGTTAAGAAAGGTTCACTGTATTGCCACTCCTGTCCTTCTAAGCTGCTTTAAACAATGTTCTACTGGACAATAAAAATACTACAACATTAACTAACTAACTCCATGAGACTGTACTTCTGAAAAGCAACTTCATTCACTTCACCTCCTACAAGAGTTTAACACAAACCTGTGAGTTTTTTTGGTAATCTGATGTTTAGCCTTTTTTCTTTTTGCTAACAGACACACAACCTGACCAACAACTGATTAGATCTATCTACATATTTCTAAATACATTTAATTAAAAGATATACAAATTAGTGTTTTCCAAACTAAAGGTTGATTTAGTCCCAAAAATGTTGCTTGCAAAAACAGGATTTTTACAAGAGAAACTTTTAACATCTCTAATTACAATAAAAAAAATAGTCCAAACTTGTGTTAGTACTCTACAACCAGAAAGTGAAAGTGTCTAGTCTATTAGTCTATTTTCTTTGCCCAAGTAAAGTGTAGTGCAGACACACAATCATGGTGAAACAGTTACTAACTAATAAAAGAACTTCAGAAGTCCAATATAGAACATTTACATATTCCGACAATATCTAATTTTGGCCTAAAAATACTGATTTTAATCTCCTACTGCAACTTGACTTTGAATTTGTATTTATATGTCTCCCCAACGCCTTATGTGATTACACACATTAGCACTATGAATCATAGGAGGCACACCATAGCATTACTGTCTTAAAATACGGGCTACTTAAACTGTTGGGTGGTTGTCAGAGCTGCCAAGTCATCCATGCTGTTTACAGAGTTTGGTGGAGCAGACATGGTATGTTTGGCTATCTTCAGGATGTGGTATTTTTTCAGTGTCATGATATGACTATGTCGTGGCACAACATAAAATGGCTGGCCAGGATGGGTTAATTATGTTGACAGGCATAGAGTGGCTACATGGGAGATCTTACAGCAGCGCAACTTCATAGGTACAGCTGTGCCACTGATGCTCTCTGGTGTAGACATGGCCTAAGTATTTACCTTCTTTATACCCCACATCATCACTGAAGTTCCCAATCCCAGGTAGGCAGTGTTTCCCAATGGATGGAGTGTTGGACTGGGACTTTGGAGACATGGATTCTATTCTTGGCTCTGCCACTAGCCTGCTGGGTGACATTGGGCAAGTCACCTCACCGTTCTTGTGCTTTGAGATCTACGGATGACAACAATGAAGCTTAACATACTAAACAATCTGTAGGGATTTAAAGTTCCAGGCTTCAGTTATTTGATGTAGAGCCTCAAGAAGTTGTCCAAAGCTGACTTAAAACCTAATTTTTTCCCCACACCTTTAACTCGTCTCTTCATGATGAATAAAAACGTTTTTTAAAAAGTTCTCTGTATTTAACATTAGAAATTCACATCTTGTTTACCCCCATTTAATCTGCAAAACTAAGAACAACCAGTATAACAAGCAAGTGAAGCCTGATTGAGGGAGGGAGATGCTTTTCACTGACTTTAAAGCTTTGTTTCTGTTAATCCCTATTTAACTCAAAAGCCCTATAAACATAGTTGGAAGAAGGGACCTGTAAAAAAAATATCACCTCCTGCCTCTTCAACTAAGGATAGAGAAGTTATCACACACATCTAAGGCTGGGTCTACACTGATGGCGGCAAATTCGCCACCGTCAGATCGATTGTTCTGGATCGACTGAATGGTCGGTGCAGACCCACTCAGTCGATTCAGCAAGCGACGCAGGAAAACCACCCCGGTAAGTGGCATAACGCTGCGTAAGAGGGAATGCTGTTCCCTTTGGTGCACTGCAGTGTGGACAGCGCATGGAGGAGACGCTGCAAAGTCGACGAGAGATACGCAAGTAATTTACGGCACTTGTGTATCTCCTGTCGACTGCTGCTGAATCCCGAAGGTAAGTGTAGACTGGGCCTAAGTGATTGTCTACGCTTGGAATTGGAGGTATAAATTCCAGGTCAAGGAGACATACCCTTGCTAGTCCTGATCAACCTAGAGCAATAAGAACAGAGTAAAACCACAACAGCGCAAAGGATTAACTATCTCAAGTTAATACCCAGGTCTTGTATGGATACATATTCAGGGTGGCAAGTCCCTCTCACTACTCATGCTGCCACAGATACACTATTTTTAGCACAACTAGCTCAATCAGAGCTACCACAGGTATTTCTCCTTGAGTTGAAGTTTACCCCTCCTGCTCAAAGTGTAAGTGACACACTCACACATCCAACAAAGTCAGAGGAAGAGGATTTAACATTCCTGATATTTCTAAAGTAAAAAAACAAGCAGAAATAAAATATATTATATTGAAGAAACCTTTCAAACCTGTGTTATATACATCTTAAAGCAGCTAAAATGGGCCAAAACTGCTTTTTTTTTTTTTTTAAATAGCTTTACAGGTCATTGTATTGATTGACTGTTTTCACATAACTTTGTTACAGTGTAATCCTCAACCTCTCCCACAGCAAAATCCCACACCAGGGCAGGCTAAGGATATCCACAAAAAATCCCAATTCTTATGTATGAGCTCTGTACCTCCAGTACGCTGTCCCTAATCCACTCACTGCCAGCACCAACAACCACGGCTGCCCCTGGGATCCTCACATAGGCCCTGTTTTCATTAGGAAAAGACACTATGAAGGGAGTTCCACGAGAAACGTAATACAGCCCCCAAGTTGTACTACCTTTCCAAAACAGTTTACACAGAGCTGAAGGTGGAGCAGTATGCTCATTTGCACCCATGCTCAATGCACCACCACCCAAACAATACTTCCTGGGGTAACGTCAGCAGGTAGGTGGAGGGAAGAATGGTTCCATGAGGTCTCTGATGACTTTGCCCTCTCTTTTCCATGAATGGATGAAGGAAGCATGATCCAGCCCTAACTTAAGTCTGTCAGTTAAGGTTTAATCTTAGAGAGCATATTAAACTTCACTTACATTAGATGTGTAAATTTCCATCTTGACATAAATTGTATGTTCATGAATCCTCAAAACACAGAACATACACAACTCAGTGTAGAAGACCTGGCTGATTCTGAGCAAGAAGAGGTTTTACTAGTAAAAACTGCTGTAATAACTAGCAGATCAATGCAGATTGCTTAGCTACAATTCTTAATACAGGCAAGAATGCCTGATTTAGCTTGAATACAGAAGTTCTCTAGCCATGCCAGCAAAGTGGTATATTTATCCTTTAGGGCCAATCAGAATTACATACATAAGGTCAAGACTTCAACAGTTCACTTCTGAAAGTTGAATAGAACAAAAAAATTACTGGTCCCATCTTTCCTAACTAGGTACATCAAACACAAGAAAAATTAAAGAATGGTTCAATCACTGATTGGTTTGAAATAAGCTACACTAGCAAATGTCAGCTAAGTAAAAGCAGTATTTTGCATAATTAGTATTTAATATTACACAAATATGTATGATTTTAATATACATACATATAATACACGTTTAGTTTTGAAGGAAGCCCATCTTCAGATGGAAAGGCAGTGGCTACAACAAAGTGTAAAAGGACTTAATTTTCTCCCCTGCCCCCTTTCGGTTTTATATCAGAGTTCTGAGGACCCTTGATGTTCTGGGAAGTTGTATTAAGGGAGGAGAAAAAAATCTTAAAACACATTAAATCTAGCTTTTAAACCTCTTTGCAGACACTGTTCCAAATACACCAAAATCTATACAAAATGTTCTTCTTCAAGTATAACACTAAAAATAAATAGTATCAATCTTAAGTGACAATCATGGAGATGACTCTGAAGACAAAGGAATATGACTTAAAACAAATGTTATCACTGTATAATCTAATAGAAATGCTCACACTGAGTTAGTTCAAGTCTCATCAGTACCAGAGAAGTCAGAGTGAAAAATAAAGCTCTTTTGGAGTTACACAACATTATAAAAAACAGCAGCATAATCCTCAATATTTTACAATTAACACAACTAGGTAAAATACTGTTGCACAACTTGACTTTTTCAAATAAAAATACCAAACTTTAAACTAACAATAAATGATAAAAGAAACTCAATCAAGTTTGCATCTCTCAACAGCTTATTTCCTGCCCAAAGAGCCCTTTTGTTCTGCTTCCCTGCACACATTTTAATATTCTGCCAGCATTAGAAAACAAAACAATCACGAAATTTGGCACAGACATAAACATAAGTGCCTTAGAGGGTAAAATGAAGAAAAACACCAAGATCAGAACCAAAAAATCCTACCAACAAGATCTGCACAATTTTCTGTTTGCTTCACCCCAGATTAACTTCACTTGAAGCTGTACTCCTGAGCAACCTAGCCTCAACAGAAAGCCCCACCTTCTTCAGTTCTACTGGCTGAAATGGAAAAAACTCCACCCTTCCAGTAAAATTGGTATCTCTGATTGGTAAAACTTAATATCCATTATTTAAAGAACTTTTCCTTGCTAGCAGGTTAGGTTAAGCTGGTTAAAACACCCTGGACAAGCTGGTTTCTTAAAGAAACAGCACACAGGTCTTTAGTTGTGCCAAACTACAGCATTTGATTGCATTGTTTTTGACTAGCTTGATACCAATTAACATTACATTACAAAAAACTGAACAAGGCAAGCCTAGACTTTGTCACTCCGGATCTTGAACATAGCTCTCAAAACCTTAGGGATTCATAGGGTTTTATTTAGAAACACAAGGGTGATGTTACAGAATACATACTTTTGAAAAATCTGATCCGTCTATTATTAAAGAACTAGATGCTCTATAAAACTTCATGAAGTGAAATGGAAAGGACTATTAATGTAAAGTTTAACCGCAGCTGCTTTTTAATTCTAGAATAAAATTTAATTTGAGCATTAGGAACAAGTTCACTATTTTAAAAACACAAACTAACTGAAAATTTAGGCACACTACGTAGCTTTCAAGATATGATTTAGTAGTCTAAACATGAAAATATGAATAGTAATTTGCTTGTTTCAACCTGCTTTCTTCTGCTAATTTACGACTGACTCAGCAAAAGTGTTTTCCATAGTATGGAAGCCAATATCTGGATCTTAAAAGGGTTTATGTATTTTCTGTGCCAGAGACAGACGGGGGTTTCATTTTTTGCTGATACAATCTTTGTTTATCTAACACTATTTTTATAAGCTATTTTAAACAGTTTATTTTAATAATTACATCTGATTATGTTAAAAGTAAATATTCCATTCATCTGCTAATTGCTCTTGGTAATTTTATAATACAGAATACGATGTCAGCTTGTATTATCAAAAACTTAAACATCACTGCAAGCCCTCCTTTCCCCCACCCAAACAAAAAAACAAAACAAAAAATCTGAACAGCCCCCTACCGCCTGCCAGCAAAGTCTACCTAACTGAAAAGCCTGAAGTTTAGGGGGGAAAGTCACAAAGAATAAAGATGCATCTTGCATCATGTCTCACAAATGAGCAGATGCTGACAGATCACTTGAGGAAGTCTCTTCCCTCTCCCTGACTCACCACAGAAAATGCTGTATTCTGGAGGTTGACACTTCCTCTCTCGCCTTCCCCCCTCCACCACTACAGTATCTCAGTGCCACCATACTTTGCCCAGTAAGTGTTGTATTACATGCAACATTTTCATGAGTTTAATATTTCATCTGTTTCAATCTACACCCAGGATGGTACAAGCTGTGAATTATTTGCACATTTGTACTTTTTGCTGTTGTTCTGAGGGGTGTTTTTGTTTTTTTAATACAAGGCAAGTTAGAGGGAGAGAGACATGAGAAGTAAATAACGATCTTCATGGAGAACAGCCTATTCCAGCCATCTAGTTTTCACCCCTCTTTCCTAAAAACTCCATTGCAGCAGCTTTCCTTCTGAAATAATTAAGGTCTAAGCTAGGCTGCAAAATGGATACTTATTTCAACAGTGTTGGGGGATAACTGTTTTAAATAGGGTCTCCAAGGTTGTATTTGTAGAAGAATGGGCCCTTCTAAACTATTTTGCTATTGTAAATGAAAAGTGCAAAACAACAGTTTTTGCTGTGACTAAATTATTACCCACATGTGAGGGGAATACTTAATGCAAAATACTAGGCTGAATTTTCATGTATGCACCACTTTCTAAAAAAAAAACTAAAAAAAAGGCTTTAAAAGGGAATAAAATATTTCATGGATTCACCTTCTATCAAAATAGCCACATGGCAAAAAACAGGAAATACACAGTGGTTCGTATTTTAGAGCTTTGTATAGCACTATAACTGACCTAAACATGGTTCAAAGAAGGCATATTACACAAACTACAGTAAAGTTAATAAGCATGGGGCACTACCAGAAAAAGGTTAACTTTAGGAAGGCTCTACAGCTGCACAATGTATATTAGGCACTATAATACAAACTGAAAGAGTCCAGTCAGAGGCCTAATCCCAAAATGCTTTGGAAGGATTCAGTCCTTTGAATGCACAGAACATTAAGAATAAAGTTACTCAGGTCCTCTTCATACAGTCTCATAGTTGCATTGCAAAAGATAGCATTAAGTCATAAAAGCGCCACACAATCTAAGCAATCAATGGCAAGAACGCAGTTCAGTCAAATAAAGCAACATGAGTAAGACTTTTAAAGGGTCACAATAATACCTAGGACAAGCACCTAACCTTCAGTTTGGAGTGCATGAAGTTGAAGGCCTGTGAGAACAATAGCTACAGTCACAAAACCATACTATCAAAACCACCCAGCAACATCTTCTGCTCCAAAAACAAGTTTTGCCGCTTACATATACAGCCTTCTGTTGTATTTACATAGTACCTTTCCCCCCAAAGAACCCCAGCGTGCTTTAAAAACCCATATCTATCCATCAACAAAGAAATGCAGCCACCCTCAGGTGCACTGCAGCATCCAAACAACTAACACACTGCATAGCAGTGAACAGCAAGGACATTTTATCCAAAGATACCCTACTCTTACTAAATGGCCCATGGAATATTTTGCAGCCCTTGTAAACAGACCCCTAAATCAGAGCAATGAAGAACCCAAGCCACTTGTATCCTTATCTATTACATATCAAAGTTCCTGTGTGAATACAGCTGAATTTAGAAGTTTGAAATCCAAGTTGGAAATTTGTTGCTCAGTTCCCTGCCCAGCCTCAAAGAAGACCACAACCAGGACTACAGAAAGTGGGTGAGAGACACTATTGTAATAGGTTTAATTTCTGCCCACGTATCCTATGTTATTCTGAACCAGAGTCTGAAGAAATTCTCTTTATTTGTAGTTGCAATCTGCTACTTAATTAGGGAAGCTCTAAGCAAGAGCAGCCTTAAAGAGAAATTCAAATTTCAGCTGCTGCTGTAACTTGCACTGGGGACAGGAGTAAGATGAGAAAGTGCCTTAGTTTCATATGATTATTTTAATTGTAGGAAACCCAGAAGTCTATCTGTGCTGCAATCTTAAGATACATAAGATACAGCAATTTAGTGGGACTTGACAGCTCAGGAGATGCAGAACTGAGCTTTTTACCTGTAAGTCACCCAGTTCAACAGAACAGAGTAGTAGCGATCAAAAGCTGTCATCTGATGGCTGTTCAGTGACCTATGTGAAAACATGACAGTCTCAGTCCAGTTCCCTATGGACATGTGTGAATCACAAAAGCCTGCCAAAAATTGGTTTTGAAGGCGTCTTAGGAAACACAACTATTACCTCTAGGTTTCTACAGGTTAATAAGTGGCAAAGCAATGCAGGGAATTACAGCTTGCATGTGCTATACACCTGCACAGTGGAAAAAGGTCTTCAGCCTCCAGGGCTGTCAATTATGTCAGTACTACTACGGGGTTTGTTCTTGGGTGTGGTTTTTAAGACATTCAGCTCTAACTTTTAACCTGCTTTCTATTGTTAACTAGCATCATAACTTAAAATTAAAGGGCCAATATTTAGCTTGCAAATTTTCCCATCCCAGGCAAATGTCTAAGTTTATTAATATTTATACAAACAATTATGCCTTTGAAGTTGCTATGTACAAAGTTTACTATACCTAATAATTTTGAAATCAATGGCATACCTATTGATCACCAGATTCTCTGTGAATATACATTGAATTGTTAGACTAAAAACAGCCATTCTTTCAACTAGTGCCATGATTACATGAGCATATGAATTGTTTCAATAGTGTATTCAAAACACTATTCTGTTCACATTCTTATACCATGGTGATGGGCATGGTATCTGGGCATCATCCTCAAAAGAGAGAATGATTTACATCACCGACGTATTCCGTTTATACCAGCTCCTCTCTGGCATGAGTTAGTTGCATGAGGTTGCATTTTCCAGATATGCTAGTAGATTATGAGTTGCTGTGTGGAAAGATCAAAGAATGGAGATTTGCATTTTCAGCTGAAAATTAGAAATTAGTGTTCATCCTCTGATCCTGTGGGAGCAAATTCCACCACCAAGAACAAACTCCTCTCTGTGCAAATGAGCTTCTCCTTAAACGTATGCAATTCCATTACTCAAAAGGAGCAAAATTGTCAATGACAGTCCAGCGACAGGATAGGTAAGCAGTACTTCAGGTACTCTAAACTAAAACCAGAGGATTAGGACCAAGACCTTGAAGCAGACTATTTGTTCAATGAGAAGCCAGCAGTATACAGATATGCAGTCTTTCTAGTGTTTTTCTCGATGCTTTCAACCCAAGATATATTGCATTATTACCATCAATTCTGGAAATGACAAAAATGCATATTACCAAAGCTGGCCTTCATCAGACTAGGCTTTGATAGGAGGTCAAATGTGTTTTTGGGACTGATGTTACAGGAAAATCTAACAAGATATCCCAAAAGACCCTATAAATTAGCTACCCAAAGTTTCCAGCAGTCCAAAATTGTCAATGTGGCAGAAAGCATCTCAAAGTGCTTCCTTCTGCCTACAAGCATACAAAACAAGACAAAGTAGCTTAAGCCATTTCCTCACCCAGATGCTGGGTTACCTGGGTGATAGTGAGATTTTTGTGAAGGATGAACAGTTGAGCTTATTGCCTAAATGTTTCTGACTATTGTAGCTTCATAAAGTCTTAATCACTCCCAAGGGTTAGGATATTCAGTAAGACTAGGAAAGAGGAGTGATAACAGACCTATACAGATGAAGGCTCTGGTGGTAGTCATTATACCCATCATGCCTCTTGGCTAGAGCCCCTGTGGAAGCGTCCAGACCATTTCCCTGGACACCAGCCATCTCGCTCAGGTGAGACGGCAGCCTCCTACAGTAGGGTTGAGCATGCAGAATTCAATGGCCCAACAATATGTATATCAATGTTCGCCCTCTTCTCTAAACTGAAATTAAATGCATCTAGTGAGCCTGTATAGAACAAGACAAAACGTGTTCAATGCCTGATTCAGAAAGGCTACTCAAGATCCAGGTGCATAACTTTATCCCAATTAGCTGTCAAGTGTACTTACAATTCTTTAAGAGAGGGGATTAATATAGTTACTACAAAAAAGCATACATTTTCTCAGGAACAGGAGGTAACCTAATCAGTAACCATAGTAACTTCTCAGTACTTTGTGTTAATATTTCTGTCCTCTTCTGATAACTTTAAAAAGACTGTGGCAAGTTATTTGTATGGGGTTTTGTGCAGCCAGTCAGAGTTTAAAGTATTCAGACGTTGAATTTATAACTACGATTAAGTTCTTGTATTTTCAAATATATACCACTTGAATTTTGAAAGCAAAATGATAAGCCAAACTAGAAGCCACTTTCCATATGTTTAATATGCCAAACTAATTGCTTATGAAGACAAAAAAAAAAAAGGCGGGGACCTGAGCACCCAAGAAATACATGCAGGAAATAGTTTGGGATTGCTCTAAAAAAAGTAATGAAAGTTAGAATAAAAAAATCACTCAACTATTCAGTGGTGCAGGAGGCATCTGAAAAATAGTTTCAGCATAAGAGATACAGGGGCAGTAGTGAATATCAAATTGGATATAAGCTTCTTGCAGTGATATATAGCAGAAAAAACACAAAACCCAAGACAAAAAACCATACGCACACCACACAATAGATTTTGGGCAGAACAAAAAGACGTATCATGGACTAGATAGAAGGGAACAGTCCCCTTCTATGTGACACATTGGAGACCATATCTAAATGCAAAGTACATTTCTAGGTACCTCAGTACTAGAAAGATATCAATAGATTAGAGAAAATTCAAAGAGCAGCCATAAAAGTTAGCAATGAGCTGGAGAGAATGACTAAGAGACTGAAGTAAGTTTAGAAGGACTAAGGACTCTGATGATCATCTAAAGGCAACAGTTCTCAAACTGCACGTTGGGATCCCAAAGTGGGTCATGACCCATTTTAATGGGATCGCCAGGGCTGGCACTAGACTTCTGGGGCACAGGGTTAAAGCTGAAGCCCAAGCCTCATTGCCAGGGGCTTCAGCCCTGGAAGGCAGGAGTCAGGTTTTCACTTCAGCCCTGGGCAGCAGGACTCAGGTTACAGCCCCCACCCCCTGCCCAGGGCTGAAGCCCTCAGGCTTTGGCTCACCTGCCCAGGGTGGCAGGGCACAGGCTTAGGGTGCAATCAAGTCCCAGACCCACTGATCTAAGGGAAAGAGATTATGGTTAACCATCTACAGTTCAAAAAGTAGAAACACACCAAGAAAGGAATTATGTAAGGTGGAACCAAAAGGATATAACAAGGAATAATAGGATGAAATGGAGAGGACTGAATTTCAGTTTTAAAGGTCATGGGTCAGGGCTACAAAATTAGGGACTTGTACTACCCACAATGCACTGATGTTAATAGAAGTTTGACCCAATAATGGAGAGTAGATTATATACCCTCAGCAGAATGGAACAATCCCCACCAGCTTGTTTCTCTACCCCATGCCTTTTGGGCACAGATTTCAGCCACAGAACAAGTCCAGACAAAGAGCCAGGGAAAGGACTACAGCACAAGACATACAGTAGAGCACTTTTTTAAACCCCTGAGGAAAAAAAGCAGTGCCAGCAGCTGCCGCCACCACTCCTGTTGAGAAGCTGCCACTACATAAACACATTTGCTTTGCTGTATGCTTCTGTAAAAAAGATGAGTGAGATAATTAATGCTGACCTTTAGGAAGTCATTCTTTCAGAGTTAACAACCCACTGAGACAAAAGATGTTCACACCACTCAGACCTAGCATTTCAGGCTTTTCAGAGAGACTGGAAAGACAGTACTGCATCAGGGTTACATTTGGAAGGTTATTTTCACAATTGTAAGGACTAGGAAAATGTAATATTTTTAACATGAGATCTAAATTAGACACACTGGTTTGGCTATGAGCTTGTTACCACAATAGAGGTTGTTCAGGAAGCAAAATCCATCCCAATGCTCCCAAGCACCCAAGTTGTCCAAACTGAAGCCATCCTAGTCCTAAATATTTATATTCAATATTGTCCAAAAGCCATAACCGGTGCTGGGGCCTAACTGGGCTGGATGCTGCATGAACACCCACAAAAATCAATCCCTGCCCTTACCACAGAAGCAGCAACGCTTATGTTTACAGATGCAGCAGAGCAGGTGGAAAACAAACCACTTTGCGGACACTCTCCCCAAGCTGCAGCTTGTCCTGGTTTTAACAGACCGAACAACCCCAAGCCGCACTCTCCTGACCACTTCTGGACGGCGCCTCTGGCTGGGGAGGCTCACACAGGGAGCCAACACTCCCCGCTGCCAGGCCGCCCGCCCGCCCGCGGGCAGGGGGCGAGGGGCCGCGAACGCGCGAGCAGCAGCACGGGAGGCGGGACTCCCAGCGGGGGACGCTCGCGCACCCTGACAGAGGCGCGCGGGGCGTTATTACACCGGTGGGGGGGGGTTAGGTGTGGGGGGGTAAGAAAGAGCCCCCCCAGAAGGGAGACGCCGCCCTCGGACGTGCCTATAACCCCGTGCGGGACTCAACGGGGGTCTGACCCCCCCGGCCCCACTGCCACGGACCCCCCCACACCCCGGCCAGCCCCACACCCCGCGGGTCACACTCACTTCCTGCGTCGGTGGGGGAGGGGTGCGCCCCAACGGCCCCGCACCCCCCTCACGCTCTCCCGGGGGGGGCCCCCGCTCCCCTCTGTGGGGTCAGGGCGCGACCGCTGGTCCCTTTACGCCACGGGGCGCCCGGCACAGCCGCCCCCGGCCCGCCCCCCGCTCAGCCTTACCCGGCTGCGGGGCCCGCTGAAGCCCCTGCTCCGCCCGGCCGCCGCCGCTGGCCCCGCTCGCCCGAGCTTCGCGAAACTTTTTTTTTTTTTTTTTTTTTTTTCCTGTTTCGTTGCCCTGAGAGTGACGCGGGCGGGCGCTGATTGGCGGAGCCGGCAGGGAGGGAGGGAGGGTGGTACCGGCTCCCGCCACTAATTATTACAGGGGACGGCGGCGACGTGAACCACAGAGCTGGGTGGAGAGGGATTTAAAGGGACAGCGTCCCCGCCCCCAGCCCCACGGCGCAGCAGCTGCCTGCCCCTAGTGGGCGAGCAGGGGAGGGCAGAGCAGAGGGGCAAGTGTGGGTGAGAAGGTGGGCTGGGACAGGAGATGGGGAAGCAGAGTGGGGATGTGGAAAGGGTGGCAGGAGGTAGGGCTGATGGGTAGGAAGGCTGGAGAAAGAGGAGATGGGGGGGAGGAGAAAGAAGGCAAGGGGCAAAATGCCAAATAGGAGCAATGGTGTGGCAACTGTAACATGAATCATAGTATAAGAAAAATGTATTGATAGGGCACAAGCCAGCAAAATGCCACCTTCCCCCTCACCCCCACACTCACAGCCCATCCCTATGCATTACACATTCAGGAACTCCCCAGCCAGGGCACCAGTTGTCCCTCTTCTCTCTATGGCTCTGCAAAGCCCTGTCTCCAAGAGCGACTACCCAAATGGAGGAGATGTATAAACAAGCCAGGTGTGAGATTTTAAAATGTGCTAGTGACATAAGGGACTGCAGAGGATACACTTTAAAAAGCTGCTTTGATCCAAGATAAGGGAGGGAGGCACCTTCCCACTAAATGAAACTTGGCAGGACAGTTTCTGTGGTGTGTGTGATTGTTTGTTACATATTTAATGACGTATTATTTACCTCGGACCAGAGCTTCAAGACCTTTGTGTGGCTCCTTCCCATTCCAGGAATATTTCACAACTAAATCACTGACGCATGCAACCTTATATTCAAACAACTTCCCAGCCGAGCTCTATGGAGAGAGGAGGATTCCTGTGGCATCCCCTTTGAAGTCAGCCTGAGTAAAAGATATTGCTCACTGAAACCAGCATGATCTGTTAGTGTTTTTTTCTTTTTCATTATTTATTTATTTGGTTGCTGCTACAAAGATTGTACACAGTTTCATTTTTTCAGCTCTCCACTCTACCCACTTCTGTACAGGAATACGTTTAGAGTTAAGGAGAAAACAAGAATGATCCAGGCTTACAAAACTTAGTTAAATTTTACTGTGTAGCCTTTTTTATAGTTTTATGGATATTAAAAGTACATAGTCATCTTAGGTAATCAAATACATTTATGGTCACTTGCTTTTAGTTTAGTTTAGCTACTTTATTTCCCCTCTAAGTATTTTGTACATTTGAATATTTTGTAGTTCTCTTCAATATGTCACACAGGTTTTATTTTCCCATGGAGAGCTGAGATAATATACCACAGCTTATTTTTATATAATGATTGCTATATAGCGTCTTCAGTACACAGTATAACATAACCGTGCAGATGTCAGCTGTAAACTAAAGCATACAGGAAGGTTTTAAAGTGAGATTTAAAGAGGATGAATGACTCAATGGCTTGAAGGCAGATAGGAAAGGTGAGAATTCCAAATAGATGAAACAGCACAAGCAAAAGAGCTCCTCGCTGTAGAAAGCTGAGGAGAAGAGGTCAAGATTGGAGGCACACACAGGAAAGTAGCTGGATGAGAGATCAGAGAAATAAGGTAAAGTGAGTCTATGGGGACTTTTTTTGAGGGAAAAGAACAATTTTGAAGTGGATTCAGAAATGGAGGAGAAGCCAGGGAAGGCAATGTTTCCAGCTCTTGGAGGGAAAGTCTAGCCAGGTTGCTGCATTTTAGAATCTCTGCAGTTTAATTAATAGGAATTTGGGAACAACATGAAGAGAGGACTGCAAAAGGACATAGATCAAGATTTCACAAGAGATAAAATCAAGGTCCAGTAATAGCCTTATAGACAGAGGAGATTCAGAAAAGGAAAAAGGTTCAGCATGAAGATGATGTCTAGGTTTCTGGCCATGGCATCTGAAATGATGTCTACACTAGGAAGTTTTACTGGTAAAATGTCTGCTGATAAGCATCTGGCAAAATAGCTGCAGAGTGCATTCAGATTTGGCTGCCTTTGTTAGGTGCAATGCTACCACTATCTGGCACACTACTTTGTGGGAAATTTTTGTGGTGTATTGTGGGATACCAGAACACTTCTTAGGGAACTGGGGGAGTTTGGGGTCAAGTTCCCACTATTGCTTCTGTTCCATCTCATAATCTTCTTTTTCATGCCAGTTTTAAAATTCCTGTTTCCCTCTGATCCATCCCATAATCTACCATCCTCTGTGCAAGATGTCAATCTCTCCGCCATATTGCCATCAGGAATATGGATGCTGAACAGATCAGTGGAGCTCTGTGTCTATTTCAGAGACAGGGTGACTGATTCTTTTGTATTTTTGTATTTTGTAGTTGTGGTACAACTACCACAGTGGCTGGCCATGCAGTAGGGAAAATGAAAATACTGAGGAGGAGTGTATGGCTCAGCCAGTGAACGTAACTGAACAGCTGCTGTAGATATTCACTGAAACCCGGAGAGATGCAGAACTTTTGGATGTGGACAGCCACATTCCTGGAATTGTGCCCAAGTTCACCCCAAACATTCAGTGCAGAGACACTAACCTGAGAACTGCTTTGACAATGGAGAAATGCGTGAGTTAAGAACAGTGACACTGTTGGCAGAGACAGAAATATGATACAAAGACTCAAGGACTTCCATCCTTGAAGCATTCAGAATCAGGAAGTTATGTAGCTGGGAGCTGACATAGCCAAGAGAGACAACTAAATCGAAAATAGAGAGATAATAGAAGATGCAAAGTTGTGGGTTTTCACAGATAGTGCCTACATTTGAAGCTAGCAATGAATTGTCCCCAAGGTCCAAGGAAAGCGTTTTACAGTAATGGAGGAGAGACAGGCTAGATGTAAATCTTGGTCCACTACAAATGGAAAAGTTGTGATTAAAGAACGAGAATTCAAAGCAAGAGAGGAAACCTCATTTTTCTCACTGGAGAAGCTAAAGAAGGACAGTGTAATCGGTAATATAAAAACTGCTCTGAAATCAAGTAGGATGAGAAAAGAGAGGGGTCTGCTATCAGAGGGAAGAATAAGTTGTTAACCACTGAGACCAGGGCCCTCTACTCTCTAAACTGAGAAAGGGTCAGAAATCAGCCAATGAGAATGCAAAAGGTCAAAAGCTCCACTGAAATAGCTGGTGGAAAGAGAAATCTATTTGCACTAAAACATGGCTGAGAAAGAGCAAGAGACTGAAGATGAGGTTGAAAATATCAAGCGAGTGGTTTGGTTTTTTGTTTTATCATTTTCCCCACGAGTGAGATCAAAGGAGCGCTTTTGATTTTCGAAAGGAAGGGTATAACATGCTCCTGCAAGAGCTCTCTGGAGAAAGGAAAAGCAGGAGAAGTGCTGAGGACTCAATAAGGGGGCACGGTCTGGATTTTAGAAGAAGCACTAAGGAAACTAATACCTTCAGTGAATTAGGACGAAGGGTCAAGATCCTGTGTGGCATTAAGCATCTGCTTCCAGGTGATGAGTGCCCTCATCTCATTAATTTCAATGGAAATAAAAAGCTCATCGCCTGGCAGGAGTTTGGAACCTAGCAGGATCTGCCCCTAAAGGGCCAACTGTTCCTTGTGTTCCAGATTTGAGCTGGTTACACAAACAATAGCCCATTCATCTTGCAGAATTAAGATGTAATGACTGAGACTCATAGACTCATAGGTCAGAAGGGACCAATATGATCATCTAGTCTGACCTCCTGCACAAGGCAGGCCACAAAACCCTACCCATACACATTTATAACAACCCCGAACCCATGACTGAGTTATTGAAATCCTCAAAAGTGAGATTTGAAGACCTCAAGCTGCAGGGAATCCATCAGCAAGCGACCCATGCCCCACGCTGCGGAGGAAGGCGAAAAACCTCCGGGGCCTCTGCCAATCCGCCCCGGAGGAAAATTCCTTCCCGACCCCAAATTCCTTCCCGACCCCAAACAGACCCCAAACAGACCTCAAACAGACCTCAAACTCTGTACAGCCTTAAACTTTTGAAGAGCTGTAGCACTGTTTGGGAACACAGTTATAATACAGTGTTGACGCATCTACCTTTGCGAGACACAGCTGTATTTCAGCATTGTCGGAAGACTGCTGTATTGTAACCAGGTCCCTGAACCTGGAAGGAATTACTGTGTAGATGAAACTTTACACTGCACGTTTTAATTGATTTTGCAACTAGTTGCTAATACCGTTGATTCCCCCCCAGGGTCTATGTTTACTCACAAAATATTAATTCATGGTTCATGTGGATATACTGTATTTTAAACCAGTTTATTGTCTGGGCTGTAACAGTTTGGCTGCAACTGGATTCCATTATGTTTCTTCTGCTCAGCAAACAGAACCATACAACTGTAATTGCATAGCTGGGTAAATCAGTTCTTTTACTTTTCAACTCTCTGCGTGGGAGGCTATCCCAAAATGGATTGCACTATATCATGAATAACTACAATCCTGTGACCTCTGACACCAGTAGCTGAGGCCTAATACGATACCTGCATAAACTTTCCCAGGATGCACTAATACATCGTGCAACATGGTAGGTGTGGACTGGCCAGCACACTTGGAACAAAAATATGCCAGAATAAATGCTGTTCTGTGGCCACACAGAAACATGTAGCCTTGTGAGATTAGCATGTTGGAGTCTTGTTACATTAAACATGGCTTTCTCTGTAGTGTAGATGGAATTTACTCAATTTCTTTCCCTCCTCCTCTGATGTAATTCTTTTCCTGGGCATCACCAGCTGGTAGCTTTCTGTCTAAATTCCCTGAATCACTGCTGTATGACTTCCATGTCATGCTCTTTTGTCCTTGTCAGTCACTGGTTCCAGCTGAGTGATCTTTCTGTTTTGCTTTTCTATTACACTCATTTGCAGTCCCTGCCTGTTGCATGCCATCATCTTCCTAACTTGCCTCTTTCATTTCTGCTTTTTTCTTTTCCCAGACAGTTTTAATTTCAAAACTATTAGCCAGAGAGGAAGACTTTTATGTCATATGAGTATAAAGCAGAGGTTGTTTTCCTGAAAACACTAGCATGTTTGTTTATTAGCTTATGTCACATAAAGACAATCCATTCATTACTGAATCTGGTAAGCATAAAGTGGTCTCTAGACCTGCCTCATGTAGCCAGGCAATGCCAACCATGAAATGGAGTAATCTTCCATCATACATAATACTGTCTATTCCAGTGTTTCTCAGCTTGTTTTGATGTCAGGGACTGGTTTGCTGCCTTCCTAAACTGTGTCAGAGAGATCTCAGGGATCAGCCATTAAGAAACACTAGCCTATTCAATACTGCTATCAAAATGTGCAGCCATGTCATTGTCTATTCAGAGCTTGCCAGCTCTACTTGCTGTATATAACAGGTTGGACAGCCTGTGAGATTGGAGCTCAGCAGGACACAAGAGCAACATGGACAGTTGGAGTTTGGTACACATTAAGGTAGTTATTGTTACACATAATTTCACTTTAGTAGGCATGACATTTTGCCTCAGGTTTCTTAACAAAAAGAACAACAAAGCTCAACAACCCTCTAAGAGTGGGCCTTGGGGGAAGTTCAAACCACCCGAGAAGGGAGAACATTTTCACCAATTTGACAATATCTTGGCAAAATAAGACAACTGGTGAAAGGCATTGGCATGTTTGTAGTACAGCAACCAAAATAATTGTAATCTTCCTGAGCTGTATTATCTAAATCTGTTTATATTCTACCATATTCTAAGGCTCCTATCCCCTTGGTATCTCAGCAAAACATATTGTTACACTTTTATCTTAAGGGCCAACTATTTATATAACTTTTTAGGAAAGATTTATACTTAATTTTATGAAAAGGGATTCCTCTAATCTCCACCCAAAAAATCTAGTTAAACTATTTCCTAATATAGAACTTTTCTGTTTGGCTCCCATTATTTTTGTTTCTGCTACAGAATCTTGCTAATCTCCATTCTTTTGCTAAAGTAGAGGTAGAATTCTCTTTTCTCTTTTATCAGTTAGGGTCAAATCTAGTATCCCCTAAAAGAAATGGAAAGACACCCATTGACTTCAGCGGGCTTTGGATCAGGCCCCTAATGCACTATATAGCTTCCAGTTCTTTTAATCTAATTTGCTTAGGGCTTGATCCTGCATCACTG
This sequence comes from Mesoclemmys tuberculata, assembly GCA_007922155.1. Lineage (NCBI taxonomy): Eukaryota > Metazoa > Chordata > Testudines > Chelidae > Mesoclemmys > Mesoclemmys tuberculata. The sequence continues at coordinate 9,259,603 of ML675644.1, forward strand.
CAATTGACTTTGGTGGGAATAGAATTAAGTCTTCAAAATCCTATATACATACAAACAGGCTGTCCACTCTCAAAAGAAATAAGTGCAGGATTTTCTCATGCAATAAAGTTTAAACATTTTATTTCATTTTGATTCTGACCTGATTTTTTCCCATGTGCACAGACCTAAGTGTCTACTTTGCTTACTATGTTGTTTTCTAGTTTCAATGGGAGGAGTAAGCATCTTGATTGCCTCATAACTACAATAGATGTGGCTCATGATTGGTCAGCAGTGTTGTTTCATGAGCTGTGTAGCCAAATTTCTGTTGAAATACCCACATTCAACAACCTATAAAAATGGTCTAAATTTTGCTCTGATCTCCAAGCATGCAACTCCATTCACTTCAATGGGGCTACACATTTGTAACTGAGAGCAGAAATGGGTCCAAGATCCTTGAGATCCTGTTTATTTGCTGTTATCATAAAGTGTAACCATGTTCATGCTGTATTTTACTTTTAAATTATATTGAGGCAATTCGTTGTGCAAGTGTCATAAAGTTAGCCCCTGTTCCCAAGTGAGTTTGGAAGTACATTAGCAGGGTTGTGTAGGGAACTTGTACTGCTGGTGCCCATGTCATCATTCCTGCTCTGTGCATGGAGGATTTCAGTCTCTGGGACTGCCAAATTGGCTTTTATCGTGATTACCAAATTTACATGAAACATGTAAGGGAAAGGTTCTGTGTTTGCAATATCAGTGCCTATCCACTTATCTATGTCCTTGTCTGGCTCCCATCAATATAATATCTGAGCATCTCACAATCTCTAATGTATTTATTCTCCCTCAACCCTGTGAGATAGGGCAGTGCTTTTATGCCCAATTTACATATGGGGAAATGAGGCACAAAAAGACTACATGAATTGATCAAGGGCACACAGGAAGTCTGTGTCCCTCATTTGTTCTATGACTGTCCACCTAACCTTGCTGTTTCAGAAATGCTGTTTGTCAATGCCAGAAGTCTGCTGCAGCTACAGAGGGAATATCTTGTGTCAGAATCTCCAGCTTCATGATGGAACTGGGTCATTAGGCAGGCTAAAATGTCCCTCTTGTTGCTCACAGAGAAACTATTTGTTCCTCAAAAATCTCCAGGCAGTTATTTACTTTTTGTAAATTACACTGCTTGAATTCCTCCCCATAAGAAAATATTGAGTGGTTGAAATGACTTGAAATGTACAGCAATTAATAAAATTTTTACAACAAAATAGATCTGATTAGTGCCTTCATAAGTGATCCAATTAATCTTCATTATGAACAATTTATTAGGGTTTTTTTTTTCTTTTGGGGGGGGTGTAGTTAAAATGAATTAGAGAAAAATCATAAAACAGAACATATTGATAGGTCTGTGGATATTTATAATGCTTTTGAGACCTTCTGTGTGCTCATTAGGTAGACTGGAGGTAAGCCTTAAAATATACCCAGATGATGATGCATTTTCCCCCATCAATTGCTATCTATTTTGCCACATCACTTCTGTTTTGGGTTCTCTCACACATATCTTACATGTATAGTTGATCTGACAGAGGGAGATGCTGACTGGGCTGTCTGGCTGAGAAAAGAAATTAATGGATTTTGAAAATTAATAATTATATGTGTATTTGGATAGCACTTTTCATCCACGGATCTCAAGCAACCATTCATGGTATTGAGTTCAGAATTTCAGTGGGAATTTGGTGCCTAACTTTCCTAGGTGCCTTTGAAAATCTCACCTGATATGCAAAAATATATATCAGCAACACTTACCAGTCTTACGTCACAAGAAATGCCAAGCTGGACTTCATAAGTAAATATGGAAGAAGAATGGGGAAGAGGATTATGATTACTAAAGATTGTCTGGTAGAAGATAGGCTTCTCTGTAACATCACACTCAATGAAACGTTTTAACTCCACCACTAAATAGCACAGCTAGTGTTTCACAAGGTGTGTCAGTCATCTTAGAACTTCAGACCTTTTGAGCCCCTCCTTCCTTCCTCTCTTTCCCACCCCTTCATTGTTCCTCCCTCTCCACTTTTCACATTCCTCGCCTTTCTTCTGCTGCCCTATGAACTACTCACTGTTGAGCAATGGGATTGTGACATAATTGATAAGCAGTAGGATTATGACATCAGAGAGACAAGTCACTCCTCTCCCAACTTTCCTCCCTCTACCTATTCTCATCCTCTTCTCCTTTAGTGAAGAGGATGAGAGATTGTGACATTAGAAATAAGCCACGTCTCCCTTACTTCTCTCCTATTGTTAGTTCTGCTTTTTTATCCTTTGGTTATTTGCATTCTGCAGATCTTTTTGTCAAAATATGTATCATATAAACAGGAATACGAACACAAAAATGGTAACAACACACGTGTTAAAGAGCATATAGTGTTCCCTGATTTGCTCAATCAGTAGTTTTGCATGCAAAAATGCAAGTGCACATTTGTGTCTCCACAGTTTGCACTGACCTTTCTTTCTTTCTTTCTTTCTTTCTTTCTTTCTTTCTTTCTTTCTT
>ML675644.1:9262130-9287312 GCA_007922155.1 Mesoclemmys tuberculata
CTTTCTTTCTTTCTTTCTTTCTTTCTTTCTTTCTTTCTTTCTTTCTTTCTTTCTTTCTTTCTTTCTAAGTTTATCTTTACTTATATAGGGCCATGTCTTTATCCCTTCATTTAAAAATCTTTGGAGGCTGTGGATGTATAATTATGTCTAGAGCCTTGCAAATCTGCAGATATCCACAGACCATTTTTGCGGATCATGGATCAGATGCGGATACAAATTTTGTACCCACACAGGGCTCAAATTATGTCCTTCTAATCCTTCATTTGGCTGCAATCTTAGAATCATAGAAGATTAGGGTTAGAAGGGACCTCAGGAGGTCATCTATTCGAAGCCCCGGTTCAAAGCAGGACCAACCCCCAACTAAATCATCCAAGCCAGGGTTTTGTCAAGCCACACCTTAAAAACCTCTAAGGATGGAGGTTCCACCACCTCCCTAGGTAACCCATCTCAGTGCTTTACCACAATCCTAGTGAAAATGTTTTTCCTAATATTCAACCTAGACATCCCCCACTGCAAGTTGAGACCACTGCTCCTAGTTTTGTCCTCTACTACCACTGAGAACAACCTAGCTCCATCCTTCTTGGAACCTTGTTTCATGTAGTTAAAGGCCACTATCGAATCCCCTATCATTCTTCTCGTCTGCAGACTAAACAAGACTAATTCCCTCAGCCTCTCCTCGTAAGTCATGTGCTCCAGCCCCCTAATAATTTTTGTTGTCCTCCGCTGGAGTCTCTCCAATTTGTCCACATCCTTTCTGTATTGGGGAACTCAAAACTGGAGGCAATATTCCAAATCTTCAAAACGAATGTATTGTTCTAGGGCTTTGTGATTTTCATAGTAAGAGCCATTTGATCTAATCATGGGCACATCTTATGGACTTATTAAATTTTCCCTGCTTTGGGAAATTGCCAGTTACTAGAGTAACAACTGTAAGTGGCAAATATCATAGCATGAGAGTAGTTATCAGGCACATGGTTCATGCACACACCTTCACTCTATGGTTGCCATTTTCTTGACCAGTATGACTTCAATTTTTCTAAAAGCTATCTCTGTTTGCTGCTAGGAGTCAATGTACCTTAAATAAAGAGATGACAGATTTCAGAGTATCTGTCCCGTTCAGTCATAAGAAACATTGGAATATCTAAGTATATTAAGTTTCTTGGAAATACTAGAGTCCTAATATTACTTCATAAAATATGCCTTGCAGTATATATCTCCTCCCTAAAACTTTCCTCTCAGAACTGCATAGTAGTACTCATCTTCCCTGTTTTTCACTCCCTACCTGGGCAGAGTGGTGTATGTATATGTACGTATACACACACACACACACACACACACACACTATAAGATTGTAAAAAAATTCACAAATGCTGCATATCTATAGTGATTGACATCATTGCTGTTAATTTGCTGAAGTACCTAATTATACTGTTGCACATATTGGATCTTGGAAGAAAGGAGTGGGGGCAATATAAACCCATAGGGTAGCAAGCTGTGCATTAAAAGCCAGGCTTTGTGTAGTTAAAAAGATCAATATTTAGTCATGTTATATCAGAGAGGACTATGAAGATCTGAAGGTCCTTGTACTAGTGCACGTCTAAGTTTAATTAGATCTAAGAAGAATTATGACTTCTCTATATAGTATATATACTAATGTTCCCACAGGCACTAGAAATATATATACAATACAACCCGCATAAGCTTTTTTCCACTGGAATAGAGAAAGGATGATCTGGCAATTTAGGCAATAGAGTGGAAGCGAAGAAATTTGGATTTTTTCCCCTCCAGCTCTGGCACAGACTTTCTGTGAACTTTGGCAAATCATTTAATTTCTCTTTGCCAGAGGTAATAATATTTCCCTACCTCACAGGTGTGTTGTGAGATGATGAGTGGAACACACAAACCTATAAATTAAAGTAAATAAATTATGTTAGTGTTCTTTCTGACCAGGGATTGTTTTAAAACTGGAGTTTTATTAAATTAGCATAAAAACCAAATGACTACTGCTTGCACAAGCCCCATTGCTTCTCAGTGTTTTTAGAGCACACACAACTCTGCAGCTGAAACCAGAGCTGTTCTCTTTGAGCCCCTTAGCAAACCTTCAATTCTAAAAGGGACAGGGCACATGTAAATCTAACCCTGACATTTCGTTATGAGTTGCACGTTCACCCCTCATAAATGTAATGATGACCTGACATTTCTATAGTAGAACCTCAGAGTTAGGAACACCTCAGGAATGGAGGTTGTTCATAACTCTGAAATGTTCGTAATGCTAAAGAAAACATTATGGTTGTTCTTTCAAAATTTTACAACTGAACATTGACTTAATACAATTTTGAAACTTTACTATGCAGAAGAAAAATGCTGCTTTTGACCATCTTAATTTAAATGAAACAAGCACAGAAAGTTTCCTTAGCTTGTCAAATATTTTTTTTAAACTTTCCCTTTATTTTTAGTAGATTAAATTTAATACAGTACTGTACTTTATGTGCTTTTTTTTTTCTCTCTGCTGATGCCTGATTGCATACAGATTGCAAATGCGGTGTGGTTGACCAGTCAGTTTGTAACTCTAAGATTCTACTGCATAAAGAAAATATAACATACAACTCATCCATTTGAATTATTAGCAGTCATCTATGAGTGCCACAGCTTGTAACAGTTGTCCTCAAGTCTTTGGGCCTCTCCTGTCAGAGTTAACTGATGGTGGAAACTTCTACATCTCTCTTCAATTTATTTCACATTAAGCAGAAAGTTTCTGTGGCAATTTTAGTTCCACTATCCAACTGAATAGTCAGCTCTGAACACCTTAAATCCCAAAGATAATCATTCATATCTTATGAAATAAAATTTCCTGTATGATCAGTGGTATAACCATGTAACTCCAAGTCACTGGGCGTATGGCAAGCTATCTAGAAAATGTATTACATTAACATAATTACAAACTATCCAGAACTATAAAGCACTTAATTTACCAATATTACTTCAGACTCGGAATGCAGGATAAGGTACAGGAATAGGCACCTGATATAGCAAGTGACAAACATGAAGACAATCCCCAAGAGGTGTTCACCAGTCCGAAAGTTGGATTTAGATACCAATTAACAGGAGTCCCTAACTGTTCATATGTCAGTGTTTATGAGGCTCTTATCTTTCTAGTCAGACAACCTCAGGAGTCAGTGAATTATGCTGGTGATCTGTCCGGTTATGCACAACTGGTTCCATTTTGGCATTCATTTTTCTATGGCTGGTGTGAATGTCACATCAGTCCGATCAGCAGTTTCCAACTTTACAGGATCAGCAACATCATTATTTCCTACAGATGAATGAAATGTTGTGATATACATACAGGTTTTATCACTTTTAATTTTTTTCCAGAAAGTTGGCAGGGTAATAGCTGTGGCCACACCTGGATGGATAACTCAATGAACATTTATGTATAGAGAGGAGAATTTCCAGGCACTGAGAGTCCTTAGTTACTGCTGAATTACTCTAGGTGACTGTATTATTTTATTGCAAAAATGTAGTACTGAATTGATGCTTTACCATGTAGCTGTCTCAGTGTCAGAGTACTTAGAAGAATGCTGCTATACCAAATGGAACTATAAAAGACTCAGCAGTATTTAGTATTTTATTCATTGTCATGCTCTTGTATATTGCCTGCAGTACAACAGTCTCATAGAAGTGAGACATTATGTATAGAGAGGGATGACATTTTCCCCGCAACTCACTACTTTAGTTCAATGGGTCCCCCCCACCTTGTTTTGAATTCTTGTCTTCCAACAATCTTTCTGCTTTCAAGGAAAAAAAAAATAAACAATCTCTTTTGTGAGTAGCAAGGAATCAGAACAGGATGTGTTTAAGCTTTCATCCCTTTTTCCTTTGTGCAGTAGATAGCATGTAAATATTTTTTCTCCAGGAAATATATTCCACGTTTTAATCTTGCTCTGTCTGAGTAATTGCCTCGCATAGCATTATCTCTCCAGTTAGTGACTCGAGAACTACAAGGAAAATAAACAAAATTTAATATATACCTGAATGATGGTGGTAGTTTTATTGCAGAAGGAGTTGTAAGCCAAGCTACGCAAGCATACATACACATGTTAAAGGGAAATTGCATTATTACCAACACCACAGGTTCAAAAATAATGAGTCAGGCCCCCAAAATCATGTGATTGACTTACAAATTATTTTAAAAATAATAGTTTGAGGGTCTTTTTATGTTGCTTCTGGTTTTTGAGTCACATTTTCCAACCTTTTTCTATAAGCATGAAAGCTAGAACCTTTTTTTTTAAAAGATGAGATTCCTGTGTGATGATATGATTCCAGAATCAGGAGCTGTAAGAAAAACAATTAGAAAAAAAAAATCACAAGACAAGAATGGCAAGAGTTGGCAACACTGTATAGGTTCTTATATGTTGCTCAACATTATAGTATCAGGGTGTCTTCCAGCAATGCATTAAGTGATGTGACTAATATCTGTCATGTACAGTTTGTTCTCTCATTCTCTCCTGTGGAGAAGAATTGTGTGTGTGTGCAGTGGAGTGTTTTGGTAGGGTTTTTTAAAATGTAGATGTTGCTCTGTGTTTATATTGCAGAAGGCAGGCCGAAGAAGTGCACCTTGCACTTGACATAGAAGTTGGTGAAGTTTGTGATGGTCTTCAGTTCCTGGGGGAGTTCATTCTACAGTCAGGAACCCCCAACAAAGCTCCGCCTCTGGCACAAGCAAGCATTACCCTTAATGTGGAGAGATCCGTTGTGTCAGAGGAACAGAGTTGTCAACCGGAGTCTTCATCCTGGATATTTAGGTGATCTTTTAGATATCTTGGGCCCAGGCCATTGAGTGCCTTGCTCAGTAAACAGTGATGGGTTCAAAAATTAGGTTAAAAAAAGAAAAGGGGGAGGGGAATAATTCCAAAACCTAATGGGTGAAATTCACTCTCACAGCAAAAAGCCCAATTAATCAGGCTATATGCAGGTGGAGGGCAGCCCAGTTGCAGAGATAAAATCAATAACTCCCCAAGCCAAGGCCAAGATGAAGACCAGCTGGGTTGTCCTCTTAAGACAGTTCTTCCAGCCTATGGCAGGCCTCTGCACTGTTCTGAATTTCACCCAACATGAATGGAAATATTTACACAAGTGAAAAAAAACAGTCTTCTGATTTTATTATGAATCTCACAATAGTTGGAGTTTTTCCTCAAGTCCCAACTGCTGGAACCACAGGATTTTTATATGAGAATTTCAGCTTTCATTTAGATATATTATAAAGCTTCTATCTCCCATGGTTGCAGAGAAAAGTTTGAAAACATGAAGCAAATGCACTCTAAAGGCTTAAAAACCAGAAGGCAAATAAGAAGTAAATGAATTTTATTACTTTAAAACAATCTCTTGCTTTTTAAGATAATCTCATGATTTTGGGAGGGAGGAAGGGGTTGATATGATTTGTAATGCTTTGAGTAGGCAGTACTGTAGCATAAATGATGAAAAGTAAACTAGATTCTCAAACATTACTTCCATGTTGATAAAATGTTATTGGGAATGTGCAGAAGGAGAGACTCTCGGCTAGTGAGAGGGAATGTGTACTAATGACTGTACCACAGGACTGGTGATCGGGGATTCTCATGATAGTTTTGATCCTGCCACTGGCTCACCCCGTTAGGCCTGATCCAACCATCACTTCAGAAAGGATTAGAGTGGACTTTTACGGTTAGATTCTGTCACCTTTACTCATGTTGAGTAGCACTTTACTTCATGGGCAGCCCCACCATAATCAATCTACTGGACAAATAAGGTACTGCTCCGCACATACAAGGTGATCAGACTCTTATCTTGTGCTCTGTTTGCCTGTCTGTAGAATGAGGATAATAAACATAGCGGTGTTGTGAAGCTTAATTAATTAGGTCTAGACTGTGCCCTTGTCTTACTAACTCAAGCAGGGGAGTGAGAGGAAATAAGCCCTCACTCCCCCCCACCATCCCTGCCCTTTCACTTGGCCTTTCTGGATCAGATCTGGGTCTGGTACTGAACACAACCCCTGCCCTCTGGATGCTCCCCATGATGAGCTTGTATTGGGCAAGGATGGGGTGGAAAATGGCTGGAGCTTTGATGCCACACACACATCCAGACACTCACTGGCCATTGTACCTGAGGTGGGAGGAGGTAGTAAGCAGCATCTTTGTCCTAACTTACTTCCTGGGAGAAAGAGTGGAGAAAGGGAAGAATGATTGAATTCCTTTGTGAGGCCAGGCATGTACCAGGACAGTTACTTAGAGCTGAGCTTCGCAGCTCAGACTACCCTTCAGTTTGTAAGGATTTCTGGGTGCCTTGAATGGAACTACACATTGCACAAGCACCAAGCATTATATTATTAGTAATTACTGCACCTGATAGAATGATGTTCAACAAAGACATTGTGTGAATTTCTCCATTTTTAATCAAATAATTTATTAAAATGTATTTTTTAAACTCAGATCTGGAGACAGCTGAATACTTTTCATTATGGAAATTATTTGACAAATGCTGATGAATATCAACATTTTTTATTCACCTAGCTCTAATTAGTATTAGAGCTGGCTGAAAAAAACACTTTTTGGACAAGGCACTTTGCTCTGTGCCTCAGTTTCCCCATCTGTAAAATGGGGACTGATGCTGACCTCATTTGTAAAACACTGAGATCTACTAATGAAATATGCTATATAGAGAGCTGGTTATCATTATTATTTCAATATACATATTTTCTTGTCTTGGCAGGGTCCCTTTAAATATACCGGCCAAATTAATCTCCAGGCCAACACCTTTGACTTCAAAGAATCTATAATGGGGAATGATTTGGGCCAGTGTTTTGCTTGCGCTCACATCCTTTTCTGCAGCCCTTAGACTTTTGCCTTCAACTAAGGATGTTTTGCATTACTTTCCTCTGACTGGTGACCTTAACTAAAACACTGGCTTGCTATACTTGCTTAGCACCACTAAAATCTTAGTCACATTTGTTTTCATTACACCAGTACACAAAAAGCATGCCAGGTGGTTAAAGATCATTCTATATTAAATACACATTTCAGAACTTAAAGCCACAGTAAAACTCTCACCTTTATACTTACTTGCTCAGGAATTTCATTTCCCCCCTTTACTATAAATCTATGACTTAAAGTGACATAAAAACATATAGTTTTTCTTCATAATTTTGCCATTGTGCTATCATTTGACCTAACAATCCAACTTCTGAGTGGTTAGTCTATGAGGACAAAAGCCAAGTGATATATCATTGACAAAGGAATTGGAGTATTGCCAGAAAAAATAGTCAGACTATTATTATGACTGATATGCTAGAAATGTTTGCAATGGGTTTTTAAATAATCCCTTTCATTTATATAGCACTATCCATCCTGAATGATCTCAAGGTACTATGTAAATTAGTAATAGGGTCCTGCTACCCACAACAGAAAAGTAACCGATGCTGGCTTGGAAAACTGGTGACTGTTCTGCGCTAGCAATGTTACAAAAGTATAGTGAAGAATTGAAGCAAAGAATAATGTTTCTATTTGAAACTACAGGAAAATTTTAGATAGACTACAGTATAATTACCTGGGTTTGGATTTGGCCAGGACAGAAGGGCTATCATGCCTATTCTTGAAAAAAAGATGCCACAAAGTATTCACAGACCAAGTTTCATAACTCATTTGAAAGATGGGACTTCCGTCAGCTTAATTCTCCTCACAACCACAATGGGCAGGGCATTAGTTTCACACCATCCTGGCTCAGAGGAGGGAGTGCCATTCAGAGCTAAATGCACCACTTCCAGCACCACCTGTCTTGTCCTTTGGGAATCTCCTATCCAAGCCCCAATGAAGTTCAATTCTGTTTAATGTATGAGATCTAAAGAGTTCACAGCTTATGCAGATGTGGCTGCAAAATGCTTTATGAAGTAAGCGTGTCATGAACGTGAGAGGCAGCAACTGAGCAATTCTTGGCCAGTGTAACGTGTGCGCTTTGTTGATGTGTGAGTTGTAGTAAAAATAATACTGTACTTCTGAGACAGAGCAAATCTCTCCTACACACAGAAGAATATGTGATGCTGTAATGGTCTCATCACTGAAATACATTAGTCTATTGCTACTGTTTTGCTGAATAGTTTTGGGCTGCTCTAAATTCTGCCTAGGGACCAGCCCTGCACAATTCCAGGAGTGGGACAGAGCAAAGGTGAGCTTTATACTATCAGTGCAACTCACAAACCTGGACTTGAGCTGTGTGCCCTTTAACTGTACCAAGGAGCTGGCCCCAGATGATAAACACAAGTTTGTTTTATAATTGAATAGGAAATGCCAAGTATGGACTCAACTTTAAATTGTGTTTGCTTTTTTGTGCTTAACAAAGATTAGGCAAAAGTGTTTTTAGCATGATGCACATGAATTTAGTAGTGAGAGTCCCATTAATAGGAGATGTGTGGCTAAGCCCTGCACTGCAATTTTGTTCCTTACTAGATCTTTCCCCCTTCCAATAGTTTCTTTAATCTTTGCAGAATTGTTATAAGAGACTGTAAAGCTGCCTAGTCTTATCACCTTGGAGCTAGTGATCCTGATCTCCCATCACTGGCACTAAAGCAAAATGTACTAGTTCATCAAGTTAGAAAAAAAATCATGACTTTTAATGTCAAAGGGATAATGGAACCAAATTACCAGCATAGTAATAGCCAGAATTGATTGCTATTGATCAACAGTCCCAGGTTGATAGCTCAGCTGTTTGCTTCAAGATAAGTTTGAGCAAATTCTTTAGGAAACAATGCTTCTTGATTCCATCAGATCATCTGTGATCAAGAACTGTGGCCTACACAGTCAGCATTCTTCTTTTTTCCTCTAACTATAATGTATATACATATCATACAAGTAATTGAAACCCTAAAACTATATTAAAATTAGTATATGAGTCTGACTAAATGTCCCAAAACTAAGTTATTCAGAGTTAGAGCTTAGAGAATATCTTGACACCACATCACAACTCAAACAAGTGTGCAAATGGTGAGACACAAGAACAAAGGACAGCATCAACCTGAGGTTTTAGCTTTAACAGCGAATTTCTTTACTATAGCCTTTGTTCTTGCACTGTTGAAGCCAACCACAAAACTGTCATTGACTTCAGTGATGCAGATCAAGCCCTTAATGAGTCTCAGATACTTCATGACTGTTGCCCTTATTCACATTGGATCAGGAGGGAGAATGCTCCTTCCTTTCCTTAGATTATCATGAAGCCTATCGTTTCATGATCACTTTCAGCCAAGTTTCCTTCCACCTTCAGATATACTACTTATTGCTTCCTGTTAATCAAAATCCAGTCAAAAAATGGCTGCCCCCTGGCTACTTCCTCCACCCTCTGAAAAAAGAAGGTGCCTCTAACACATTCCAAGAATTTATTAGACATTTTGTGTTTTGCTTTATTATTTTTCCAATAGCTATCTGGGTCATTAAAGTCCCGCATAACTATCAGGTCTCATGTTTTGTATATTTCTGTTTGTTCTAAAAAGGGTCATTCACCTACTCCTCCTGATCTGATGGTCTATAGTAGACCCCTACTGAGACATTTCCCCTAGTTTTTCCCTTTTTATCTTCACCCAAAGACTTTCAACTCACCTGCCTCCCATCTCCATCTGGACCTCAGAACAAATGTATATATTCTTGATGTATAACGCAAACCCCCCTCCCTTTTCTTCCACCTTGTCCTTCCTGAACAAGCTATATTCCTCTATACCAATATTCCAGTCATGAATTTTTTCCCACCAAGTCTCAGTGATGCCAGTTACACCATAATTTAGCTTGTATACGAAGACTGTCATTGTATTCCCCATATTCTTTGGATTTGTGTATAGACATCTATGATATGGTGCAGATTTCCCCACTGTTTCCCCTCTTGTTACTCCTATGACAATATTGTAATTTTCCATTCCTCCTCTTCTCCCCCCCAGAACATCTGGTCCTCTGTCAAATTCATCTTTTTTACACTGTCCTGTGAGCTTTTGCCTCCTGCCTTCTTTGCACCCAGTTCAATGCTTCTTCTCTTTTTGGGGGGTCAAGATTATTGTCATTTGTTAAACCTGACTTATTTCATTTAATTTGAGAGGCTACCCAAGAAATTAATTTGGTAACAAGGATGATTGAACTGTCCATTAAATAAATTGACCTTAAATGCATAGGAACCATTATTGTCCAGGAGGAGTGATTAGTAAGTAGTACCAGAACAAAACGTTGCTACACTAGACAAATTGGCCCACAAAGGTTTCCAGATGATACAAAACTCTTTCACTATGTGGTTAAAAAAAGATGCCTATTTGTAGCTATTATAGAAGAACAAGCATCTTGGAGCAAAGTTCACAATGTAGGAGAATGAATAACCTCAAAATACTTTAACACAGTTCAAGAGAATAATTTTACAGCTGGTAAACCTTACTGGGGAAGAAAAGTGATTTAAAAAGACGGGCTTGATAAGAATATCTTATGAGTGCCTCCAATGTTCAATCTTCTTTCGTGTCTTAACCAAAACATATATTCTAAGAAACCTTGAGGAATTCTGCATCATTGGCACCACTGGGGAAAAGCAATCCACAATCTATGCAGTATCAGAGGTGAAAATTGAGATTTAAGGTATACATATAAAAAAATGCCAAAAATGTATCATTTTCATCTTCAGTTAATTTTCTATTCTATGTATTTACAGTAGCACCTAGAAGCCACAGGTGAGGTCAGGGCACCATAGTGTTAGGTGCTGGACAAACACACAGTAAGGAACAGTCTCTGTTTGGAAGATCTGACGTTTCAAGGCCCCAAGTCTGTAACTGATGGCATGGAGCCTCACTGACTTCAGACAAAGATGGAAGAAAAGAAATATTAGTATCCTCATTTTCCAGATGGGGAACTGAGTAAGAGAGAGATCAAATGATTTGCTTAAAAGGATTCAGGAAATCTGTGACAGTTGAATGAATCCAAATTTCCAGAGTCAATGAATTTTTATAACAATCTTTCCCCAGTCTTACAAAGAGATGAGGTGATTTGCCAAAGGCCACAAAAAGAGCAAGTGTGATACAAAGTATTAGAACCCAACATTTCCTGGCTTTTGTTCAAACCAAAAGCCTCTCCCAATACCTTCAGCCTACCTACTGAACTGTACAGAATTGAGATAAGACTCTCCATCCTGTCTTTAAAGTTAGAGAAATTAACTTCACTGCTTATTTATTAGCTCAGGAATACGCAGAGGTTAAATGTAAAGCCAACTAATTAAGGATTTTTTCGGATCTGAAATCTCAATTTCAAAGCAGATTGAGAATGATCATTTATTGTAAAACCTCCAAAGGAAAATGAAGGCTAAAGGAGAAACAAGGATGCTGCTGCTATGTAAATGATTTGAGTAGTTCCATATCGGGCAAGCATTTTCTCATCAGATGATTAACAGCTGTCCAATACAGATAGCAAAAAGCCTGTTTGGTTCAGTAATTCATGTTCTTTCAGATTGTGCTGTAATAAACCAGATAACACTGAGCATGTTATTCATCATGGCTGCTGAGTATAATATTGTGCCATGATGAGTATCCTATTGAAAAACCAGGAATAAATGGGAAAACACAGAAGAGCTTGAACTAAGTCTCTTTCTCTCACATATCTACAAATTTAGGCTCCACTTAGCTGCATGCAAATGGACCTTTGTCCCTGGACAGATGGAACTACTGAAGTCAACGGAGCACCACTCAGGCATAGGGAGGTCAGTGCAGAGCTTTTGGGTTCTGCACAGGTGCCAAAGTCCACTCAATGCAGGATGTGAGCGTTGGTCTGGATTTGGGTTTGTGAAGTTTACACAGCTCTAGAATAAACTGTGAAACTCCCGATGAAATCAATCGGAGGCACAGTCTGAGACCTGCAGAGATCCCAGCCCCAAATCAATGCAAAGGCAGGTTTGCAAAAGATTTGCAAGTATTCATTGCAGTGGCTTAAAGTGAGGATACAAAATTATCATGCATTCCTTTGTTGCTACTGAGTTTACTTGTTGCTGAGATTTCATCAAATCAGTTTAAAAACAGACTCATAATTAAATAATGAATCCCAATTTCTGCATAATGAGAGATCATTAAGGCCTTGCTCCTGCAAGTCATTGAAGTCAATGGGGCTCTTTGTGGATTTAGCCATCTGTCCACGTGCAGTGAATTATAGGATCAGGTCCTTGGACTGAAAGCACGTCAGGGCAGGCACTACCTTTTGGTTATAAATATGTGAAGTGCCTAGCACAATGGGAACCTGATTGAGCCCTCTAGGTGCTACCACTGTATAACAATACATAATAACAGTAACAGTCAACAACAGGAATCAACTGGGTTATTCTGAAAAGACTAGAAAACTCCTGGAGGACAAAAGGTCGCTGGGGCCCAAATTCAGCTTAACTACAAACATGTGCTTAAGTTCCATTATTGTAATGCTTAAAATTAAGTTTGTACTCAAGTTCTAGCTGACTTGGACATGAAAATTAAGTGATCGGCAAACATAGTTAAAAACATAATGCACATTGAAGTAAAGTGATAGTAAAAGAGGGTCTTTTAGGACATTTGATTTTTGCTCTGAAGCAAATTTTCGTTTGCTCTGGTTAAAGAATGCCAGTCAGTATGAGTAATTGGTTGGCAAAGCATCCATCACCAGCTTTGGTTCACTCTTGTTTTATGGGACATAATTTACTTTTAAAAAGTTGAGAGTACAGTACTACGTGCTCAAATAACACAGTGATGGGTGCAGTATAAATAGCAGACAGACAGATTAGTTAGCTATTGGTATTCATGGTCTCCTGGGTAAAGAGGACTGCCATCTCAGCATGCTCTTAGGAGGATCAGCAAATCACAATACACACAAGGATACAAATATATCATGGGAAATACAGTCAATTTCTTGCTATAATTTGGAGCAATTTATTCATAATCTCCATATGTTTGAAAATATTATCCAGTATCATCCCTCCACAATGGTTGCATGAGGTATTGGTTCACCGACTCATCCCCAAAATGTCCTTCTAAAATAGTTTATATGAGGCTGGCAAAGAGATAATTTCTGCAATGGACAGGGAACATATAGGCAACCTATGGCTGCTCAGGTGGTAGACTGCCCCACATGCATTTTTGCTGCACAGAACCGAACCCAGAGCACGAGTTGTTCTGTAGATTGCACAGGCTTTATGTGGGTAGAGTCAATTTCACCCCAAATGCTTTGAGACCCTAGGAAGAAAGGTATAGAAATTGAAAGTGCAAAATATTTTCATGTGTTTCTGATCTATTGGGTAGATTACAGGTTTTTGAAAAGATGTAAACATTAGAGACTAGCATCTTGATATTATCGTGCAAAGATACATATAGGAAGGCAAACATTTCTAAATTATGGCTCATGAATGTAGTTTAATATGCTTTGTTTGTTTGTTTTCAACATACCAAAATTAGTAACATCATATTATAGATTTCTCTCTTTAAATATAATTTAAATTCAAAACAGATTTGTATGGATTAAAGAGTAGGAAGTATCTCTAAATAGTAGATTTGGATTGTTCTGCACTTTCATAACTCAGAATAGTTCAAGACAATTTAAAATGTGCCTAAAAACAAATGTGTTCCTGGATTGAAACCCTGAATATAAAGTTGTTGTCTACAAGCAAACTTTAAGGATGAACTACAACCTCTATCAATACTGATTTATAATGGAAGTACTGGTATTGACACAGCCGTCTTTATAGTCTCTGGTGTATGGGCATGCTGGGAGCAGATGAATTGTTTCAGGGACAGGAGAAGAAGTGGCTAGTGTGCTCGGCACCTGGCAATGGTGGGTTCCATGGTAGCCCAATGTGCAGAATCTGTTGTAAGTTAGAAAAGACCCTCTGGCTGCTCTAATTAATACTGAGGGATCCACAATGGCCAGTACATGAGTCCAGAATGTGGGAGGGACAAGAGGAGCTTTGTCTCACCCCAGCCACACTCTAGGACTGGGCATCTCCTGAGAGATGCAGCACAGATTCTGGACTCTGCCCACGGCCTGGTGAACTGGTTCAGTTGTCTTCAGAAGCTGAGAACTACTTCTCTACTGCAGCAATTTCCTATTCCTCCATCCCAGAAAGATTAGGAGAAGTTGAGAAATCTTTTGTTGAACTGGAAGCACATCTCTGGTAAGATGAGTATCCCAAAACTTTGGATATGAATTGTTTAAGGTTTCTGGATGGACTGAATTCCCTGAGAAATACACCCAAAAAAATCATCTAATAATTTATAGTGAGAGGCACTGGGTCATCACAAATACCATTGTATTTCTGTTCCCCCCTGTGCACACATACAGAAGACACAGAAGCCCTGAACAGATAACTACTGTGACATTGTTTCCTGTATCATTGGAACATTTCTGTGCATGCAGAAATACTTGTTGCCGGTAGGTGGCAGTACACCACTGAGAAAACCAAACCAAACTTTGCTTGGCAATAACGTTAGCCGTTTGTGCACTCAGAAAGGTTGGTTCTGAAATATTAATAATTTTCATTAAAATTTAGGTGGAAAAGTCACTCAGCCCAGCAGGACTGTTAAAGCTGTGTGGATATTTTGCAATGAAACCCAAAGCCATGCAAAATTGTGCTAGATTGAATTTGTAAAAGGAAATGAAACCAGGTGAGTTCCATGCGCATTTTTGCCACGCCGCAAACTCTTCATTAAACTAAAAATGAAAAGTTTTCTTAGCTCTGAAGAACCCACAACATTTATAACCGAATTTAGCAGTTTCATTTTGGTCTCAAATCAAACTCTTTGAAGTTGGTAATTGTGTATTTCAAATCTTCTGCCTGGGACAAGCCCTCACAAAGCCAGATGCTGTACAAAAAACAGAACAAAACTTACTGGCTTGAAAATTATTTTTGTCCCCATCATGTTGGCTTGCGCCAAGGAGGCTATGTGCAGATCTGAATCCAGATCAGGTTTAGGCTGTGGCTCAAGTAACCCCATCAGCTGCCCCACCTGAGTCCAATCCAAACTGTGAAAGAAAAAACCCAATAGGGAACAGGAAATTGTAACTTTCCACTAAATGAGTTTCCACTTATTTTTGAGTCATAAAAACATAAAGAATGGCCATATTGGGTCAGACCAATGACTAAACAATCAGTGGAAACTCATTTAATGGGAAGTTACAATATCCTGTTGTGGTTTTTTCTTTCATAGTTGGGCTTGGCCTCACGGTAGGGCATACCTGATATCGGCAGCAGGTTTAAAACAAACCAAAAGAAGTACTTCTTCCCACAACACAGTCAACATATGTCAGCATCTTTTCCAATTCTAAAGTATCTCTTTTGAGATGGGGTGATCAGAACTGCATGCAGTATTTAAAGTGTGAGTGTATCAGGGATTTATACAGTGGCATTATGATATTTTCTTTTTTATCTAGCCCTTTCCTCATGGTTCCTAACATCCTATTAGGTTTGGGACTACCACTGCACACTGAGCAGATGTTTTCAGAGAACTATCCACGACTCTAAGATTTCTTTCTTGAGTGGTAACACCTAATTTAGACCCCGTAATTTTGTATGTGTAGTTGGGCTTATGTTTTCCAATGCGCATTAAATTGCATTGATCAATTCTGAATTTCATCTGTCATTTTGTTGCCCCGCCACCCAGTTAAGCAAGATCCCTCTGTGACCCTTTGCAGTCAGCTTTAGACTTAACTATTTTGAGAAATTTTTTATTGTCTGCAAATTTTGCCACCTCACTGTTCACCCCCTTTTCCAGATCACTTAATGTGCAGAACAGCACAGGTCCCAGTACAAATCCTTGGGGGACTCTGCTATTTATGTCTCCATTGTGAAAACTGGCATTGTGAAAACTGGCATGTGAAAACTGTATTTCCTGTCTTTTAACATTACTGATCCAGGAGAGACCCTTTCCTCTTAACCCATGACTGCTTACTTTGCTTAAGAGCCTTCGATGAGGGACCTGGTCAAAGGCTTTCTAAATGTCCAAGTACACTGTATGAACTGGTTCGCCCTTGCCACACGCACAAAGAATTCTCATAGATTGATGAGGCATGTTTTCCCTTAACAAAAGCCATGTTGACTCGTCCCCAACACACTGTGTTAATCTATGCTTCTGATAATTCTGTCCTTTATTATAGTTTCAGCCAAATTGCCTGGTACTGAAGTTAGGCTTATCAGCTTGTAATTGCCAGGAACTCCTCTGGAGCCTTTTAAAAATAGGTGTTACAATAGTTAACCCTGCTGATTTAAATGATAGGTTATATACTACAGTTAATAGTTATGCAATTTCATAGGAGTTCCTTCAGAACTTTTGGGTGAATACCATCTGATCCTGGTGATTTATTACTTTTTAAACTTCCTCTACTGACACCACAATCTGGGAAAGTTGCTCAGATTTCTCACCTAAAATTAATCGCTCAGGTGTGGATATCTCCCCCACAATGAAGACTGATGCAAAGAATTAATTTAGCTTCTCCACAATGGCCTTATCTTGCTTGAGTGCTTCTCTGGCATCTCAGTCATTCAGGGCCCCACTCCCCCCCCCCCCGGTTTGGCAGACTTTCTGCTTCTGATGTATTTAAATTTTTTTGCTGTTAATTTATGTATCTTTAGCTAGTTGTGTTTCAAATTTTCTTGGCCTGCCTTATTATACCTTTATATTTGACTTGCCAGAGTTTGTGGTCCTTTCTATTTTCCTCACTAGGATTTGACTTCCAATTTTTGAAGGATGCCTTTTTGGGCAAATCAGGAGTAAAGGAAGGCATTGTTGTTGGCCCCTATCATTCAGAGACCCTGCCCATCTCTTCTGCTTCACAAGCATCCCGTTGACAATGGGAACACCAATACATCTTTCTCAGCTGCTGCCCAGGAAAACCCTGATGGTATGTGAGTTTTCACAGTGCAATGGGCCATACCACTTAAGAAAATTCTGACTGGTTCACTATTATCTTATACCTGGATTCCCTGAGGGATGGAGGAGTAGTGTGGGGGGCAAACTTTGTCAGTCAGTCTCTCCATTCCAATCTTCGGAGCTTGATCTTTGCAGAGCACCCACATGGGGGCTTTTGTGGCAATAGGGCAGAAGAGTAATCTTATAAAGCTAACACCCCTTTCTTCCATAGCCCAGAGGAAAGATATATCAGATTTGGGTTCCCTCCTGTCACTGCAACCTTGGAGGGATGAGGCTGATCTGAATCTGCTTTGTTCTGCATTCTCCTCATTGGAGACTTCCTCGGTTTTCTTCCACTAACTGTGAAGAAGATTTAGTTGCCATCTACATGCAGTTCAGTGAAGCATTGGCCACTGCCAGTGGAGTATTTCTCAGGAGTTCATGTTCCTATAACATGCACTTGTCTTTTAAAAAGCAAAATGTGGCAGATCCTCAACTGGTGTAAATCAGCACAAGCCCACTGAAGCTACATCAGTTTACACCAGCTGAGGATGTGACCCCTACTAATATATTCTTGTCTAAACATGTGCCTCATGTCCTATATTTAGAGGCATAATACATCACTTAGGATAAAGATTACTTGCAAGTCTTTAATCTCAATGAGAATCTTTCTTTCACTTCTGAACTTATAACCACAACCCACACTTCCATTTAAGGAAGCTTTAAGTCAGTGGGTTGTACAGGAACTTCTGTGATGCAAGTGCCTAGCTTGTAGTTATTTAGTTCAGCTTTTAAAGTGTATTAGCAGTTTCACATTGGTCAGAGGCTGAGCTTTGCTCTCTGAGTTTGCTTCTAAATGGAAAGCTCTGAGTACCGTTATGTTTACGATTTAGTCCAAGATTATCTGAAATACATTCTTCAGGAACCACAGCTTGGACCGGCCCCAAGCAGAGTTGCTCATGTCTTAAGAAACACTGCATCCTTTCTGCAAAAGGAAAATGAAGAGAATCTGAAACCATGTTTGGATACACTTGATATTACCTCTGTTGATGCTGCCAGAAGAATTTTCAATCAAGTCATGGATAAAGAATTTGCTGATGGAAACACTAACTGGGGACGGATTTTGACAATATTTATGTTTGGTGGAATTCTTTCTCAGAGGCTTCAAGAACATGGAGTTCAGCTTACAGGAGATAATAAAGAGCAGATTTCTTATTTCATCACGGAGTATATTATAAACAAGAAGGCTGAGTGGATAGAGGCAAATGGAGGTTGGGTACGTTTCAATGATGTATTTTATTACCATTTTTCACTGCTGTCTAGAGCAGGAGAATTTTTCTTTATAAATTTTAAAAAAAGTTATTTTAACTACTGTCAGAAAGAATTGTCAGCTTAGCCAGGGCTTTCTCTGTTACTTTATTTAAATCTTTTATATATTGAATTCTTCCTTAAGACTTAAAGCAAATATCTTGCTTCAGATCTAAATTAGAGACATTTTTAAGGTGCTTGTGACAGTATAAACCACTAAAGTAAACCTTGAGTCATTTGTACAGTACACTTTCCAAACTGAAATTAAAATGAAATGGTGCAATAATAATGCTATAATAGAGCCTGATCCAAAGCCTTTTGAAGTTAATGGCAAGGGAAATTTTTATAGGTGAAATCCTGTCCATATTGAAGTCAATGGGAATTTTGCCATTAACGTCCATTCAGCCAGGTTTTCATCCCGTCAGTTTAGTTGTACAGTCTAATAAATAAGTATAATTGGGGTCAAATCCTGCTTGCATTATTCATGCATTCAGACTACTTGTGAGTGGAAATTGGCTGAGATATTCCTAGCACCTCCACAGGATTATTTTAAAAATAAGAGTTAAGTATTTGACTAACAGTATGCCTTTTTGTTCAACATGATATGATCATTTAATAAAAGTCCCTGTGCAGATGCTAATAAAAGTTGTAGGAAATTCCACTTTTCTGCTTTGCAGGGTTTCAGCATGCAAACTTGGCTTTCTGTAGGAGTTTAGGGGAAGTTAAAGGTAAATGCCATCAGCCCCTGATATCCCCTGGTACTTTATGTGAGTGTGTGTATGCAAATATCACTTTCTATTCAGGTTTCCTCTCTGGGCCTCATTCTGCTCTCAGTGCAATTACTCTTGATTTTAGATTAACTTAGAATCAGGTTTATTTTCTCTTTTCTCACCTATCCCCTTTTACTATTGTCTTTCTCCTTCCCTCTGCCTTTCTCACTTTTCTCGAGCTTGCTTTTGCTCTATTTCTCTGTTGGGTAATAGTTGCAGTGTGTTAGTGGTGCTTCATACATCATGTGTATTGAGGCTCCTTTGCCTGCCTTTCAGTCAAACCCATTTAATGCCAACATCTATGCCTGACAACATTATTTTCCCCTCACAATATCTGGGATATTCAATAAGGACCTTATCACACCAGAAAGAAAAGGTTTAAAGAGGGAATATTTTTAAGCTTATTAAACTGAAACACACACAATTATGTTACTTGCAGAGATGGGCCCAAACCAGAAAGTTTAAATTCAACCTAAAAATGAACATTCCCCAGAAGGGAGCAGGCAGGGAAAGAGCAAATTTGGCAATGTTCTGATCTGGAGATGAGACAAGCATTGCATGATGTGCAAATAGTTTCAGCTATCTTTTTTAAAGCCCAGTTCATCTTCTTCTGAGGTAGTTGTCTGTAAAGCTGCCTGTGTGGCCATAAAGTCACAACACTCTCTATAGAACTAAAAGCCTCCTGCTATCACAAAATAATGGTGTGTTTTTCACAAACTCATTATTTAAAAGCCATAACCAGATTCTACATGTTTTTCTCCACAGGTAAATGGCTTCCTAACTACATTTGAGGAAAAACGATCATGGCTGTCCTTATTCAACATTAAAGCAAAAATCTTGGATGCTCTGTCCTTCTTCAGTCAGTACTATTGACGAGATGGAGATCAGTGCTCCCCATATAAACTGGCAGTTGCCAGAAAATTTATTGCATCTTCCTTCAAGCAAGAGGAAAATGAATCAGCCTTCTGGAATTAAGTAGTTTTTTCTTTCTTATATTTTAATTTATGTTTTTAGTATATGTTCAAGTGCTGGCTTATTTGACAACAGTGAAGACTGGAGTCCTCTGGCTCTCAAGGAGGTACAGAACTGGCCCATCAATATGCCTCAACCCTGACCTGGAGAGAGCACCTCTTTCAGAGACAGATAGCAGTTCAATGTCCATCTTTTCTGATGCACCTGCCAAGAATTGCATTGTTTCACCTACATAATCCTATGGGTTAGGAGCAGTATCAGTTTTAATTCTGAATATTACAATTTTTTAAAATTATCTCTTACTTTATTGCATTTTGTTGTTTACTTTATCAGCAAAGGAGTTCTTAAATAAATGGGCTAAAACATGCACTCATAAAAGCACGTGCAAGTTCATGAGATAGATCAAATGATCGCTTTGGAACCAGCTATTTAAAATGCATGTACTTATTTACTAATCAGTACAATGGCATGTGTTTAATAATTTCTTTTTTAAAAAAAGGTTTTTGATATACATGATGGTTGCTCTTTCCACCTACAATGGCCACTTGATTAATTTATTTATGTAAAGAGATGCTTTTAAATGGCCAAGTGCAAAAAGTTTATTTGAAATCAATAAACTATTTGTATCTTCTATAATTAAAATATGACCAATCAGTTTTTGGGAAAAAAAATAAAAACATAAACATATACTTAAGCTGAAAGTTTATTTTTGCCAAGTTTCATCTCTGAAAAAACATTTTTTCTTTTCTGCTGAGTTAGATACGTCTGGTAAAACAAGTTTGGGTAAAGCTGCAAATCTAGCCAGTATGGGCCTAATCCAATGACTATTAAAGTCAATAAAAAGACTCATTTACAAGTCTAGATTCAGGTCTCTTAACAGGAATATGTGTCTGCATATCACCACGTGTGCATTATGAACACCTTAGACAGAAAATATATGGATGTGAAGGAGGGTAACTGTCCATTATGGGGATTTTACATTTTCCTCGGAAGCACCTGTTACTGGTCACTGTGAGAAACAGGATATTGGACACGGCAGTTCCTCTGACTTTTAAAAAATAAGATCTTTAATGTATTTATTTGTAATCTCAGCCTTCATACATGTTCTGTTAAAGATTAGGGATTTTAAAGCATTTCCATTTACCTTCAGACACAGTTCTTAATGTCCATTTTACTTATCATTATTATTACTACTGTACAGGCAAAGAACTTCAGTAATTCCTAGGGATTGGAGATCAGCAATGAATCAAAAGTGAGATTACCCTAATTTGAACAAAGTGGTTGTAAATTAAGTGTTTAAAGATTGGTATTTAGCTCTCCTTGTGAACCTCCTCTGTCAAATAAATGACACATTCATTGACATTCTTTGGGTATATTTTGCCCCAATGCAAACATAAAAGTTCATTTTTTGTCTAATAACTTAATATATTAAATTTAAAACATTTTAATTAAAAGATACAAAACCAGACTTGGCCTTTGTTTTGTAGACCTATAATTACAGATAGATGGTGTAATGGTTTTAGCTTTCATCTCTAAAGCCTGGGTTTAAATAAGGAAAGCTAGGATCATCTGTTAAACGATCTATTAGGCTATGTTCACCAATAGCAAAATCTATAGCTGCTCTGCATTTATGAAAAAGAACAGCTGGTATATCTGGTACCTCTTTTTATTATATTATTATTCATGCTTTGTACTAGCATATTCCAGGAGCCTTCAGCATGGACCAGAACTCCATTGTGCTAGGTGCTACACAAGCAGAACAAAACAATAGATCGGCCCCAAGCATCTTACAGTCTAAGTACAAGACAAGAAACAGCAGCCGGATACAGACAGATGGGGAGTTCAGGGAAACAATGAGACAATATTGATCAGCATGAGAGGCAGAGTGGTCTCAGCACCCTAGCACTGTCAAGTTTTTGAAGGCCTCCCGGCAAAGAAGAGTTTTTAAGGAGGATTTTGAAGAAGGATAATGAGTTTGTTTTGCAGATGTTTACTGAGATCGTCTCCCAAGACTGAAGGGCAGCATAGGAGACAGCACAAATATGCTTGTCTGAAAATTTAACAAGTGGGCAATGGAGGCTAGCATTTTGGGCCAATCAGAGGCAGGAGTCAATCTTTCGATACTGAATGACAGATGATAGCTAGGGTGGGGATAGGTCATGAAGGGTCTTGAAAACGAACACAAGTCGATAACTTTTGATACGATACAGAAGAGTCAGTGAAGTGATGCAGTTTTGCTATTATATCTTGATTTCTATGTGGTATCTATCTATACTTGTAGTAAAAACGAGAGTCCTGTAGCACTTTAAAGACTAACAAATTTCTGCGGGCATAACCTTTCATGAGCTGCAACCCACTTCATCAGATGCATGAAGTGGAAATCACAGATAGGAGGTGTGTGTATATATATGTGTATATATATATATATATATATACACATCCAAGGGTAAGAAACAACGATTGGGAGGGCAAATGCTAACAAAGTCAGTTCAGTTAGAGTAGATGAGGTCTACTCACAACCATTGATCAGAAGCTGAGAATGTTATTGTCTCAGTCTTGTAGAACACTAGTGACATTGTTTTGTTACTCACATGAAGTTATGCGCCACCACAGCTGTGGTGTATCTATACCACAGCCAATGAAGCCATCAATTCAACTGTCAGGCAAAATATGGAGCAGCAGACAAAAGTTCTGCTTCTGGAGGAAAGGGCAGTCAAACAGCAGCAGAGCAGCACAACAGATGACTTCATCAATATAATGGTCAGGTACTATCAGGATGTCACGGCAGCACATGATGGCATCTAAACCCATTTTCTTACCAATGGAAGACTGGAATTATTGTATTTACTAGTGTTCGTTCAGATGTTTAAATGTCCCAAGACAGGTGGCTTCTGCACCTTTCCCTGGGAGATTGTTGCACAGGCCACGTTCCTGGCAGCATGAGGCAAGACAAGGCTAGCCAGAGGCTGATGAGCAATACTGAAAGAGAGGAACCACAGTGACCAAAAAAAAAGCCAGTTTCCTGTAATTCACCAAGTTCCCCTAATGTCCGAGGCAATGTCTCCTACCCTCCACCAGCATGAGGATGGGAAATCATTTGGTCATTGGCTGTTACATTAAATTAAGTTGCATTCCCCCTTTGGATGGCAGAACCATGATGGGGCGGTTTCTTTACGATGTCCTAGCCATGGTAGGCAAAAAGGAGTTGCCTACCAAGTGTTGGATGGGATGCCTTTCTGCACACACAAGGGTCAACCTCAGACTGCTCTAAATTATGGTGGGGAGTAACATTAAAGCCATCTTTGCCACCTGCCTCCAGTCCTATGCTGAGTGCAGCATAGCCAGGCCCGGGATTCTGAAGCAGCATTTCTAACAAACACAAAGTAGCAAAAAAATTCAAAATACATCGAAAAGTAACTTTCAGGTCTCTTCACACCAGAAAGAAGCACACTGGCCCTGGACAGCTTCCAAAAAACTTCTGTCATTTTCAACCCGTTGATTTTAGGAGTAGGTGTAAAGCCTGAAGGATTAAAATGAACCTCACGGTATTGTGACTCTCCGGGCATTCAAAAATCAAAAGTCAAGCCCCCCCGAAATCATGAGATTGGCTTAAAAATCATGAGATTTTTACAAACCAAGAGTGGGTGCTCTTTATTTACCTAGCGCCTGACTTTCTAGGGTGCAGCCTGTTTTCAGACCTGAGGATTAGAAGTTTGTGGAAGCAGGGAGTGTTAGCTCCTCAACACTTGACTCGCGCTCCGGACCCCCACAGGGGGAAGTGGGGCAGAAGGGTGCACCTTACTGGGGCCCCGCCCCAGCTGCAACCCCCATGACCATGAGGAAAAAGATTTTCATGGCTCATGAGATTGTATGTATGGGATGAGGGACTGTGGTATATGTGTGGGAGGGGGGCCGTGTTACAAGCTTGTCCCGGGCCCCAAGAAATTATGCCAGGGGGATAAAGCGGGGCGAGCTGGGCGTGGCAAGGCTCCAGCTTTGCAAGCGGAGTGGGCGAAGCAGAGGGGGGACGAACTTGTACCGCGGCTACACAGCTGGGAAATGCTCCCTGCGGGGCGCCGCGCCGGCCAACACTCCCAGGGGCTTACCGCCGGGCGCCGGAAAACCCGGGACGTGGGCGCTGGGGATCCCCGCGCTCCCGAGCCCAGGGAGCCGGGAAGCGCCTGGGCTCCCCCCCGGCCAGCGCGGAGCCCTGAGGCGCGGGGCCGGAGGGCGGCGCCGCCGCGCAGCCAGGCCGGAGCAGTGGGCGGCCCTGCCGTCACGCCCGCCCCGCGCATGGAGCGAGGCGGCGAGATGGCGGCGGCCGCCAAACGGGCGCTGCGCGCCGAGCTGAGGCGGCGGCTGAGGGCGCTGGGCGAGGCGGAGAAGCAGCGCCAGTCCCGCCTGCTGAGCCGCAAGGTGGGTGCCCGCCGGCCGCTCCCTCGCGGCTGGACCCTGCCTGGCTGCGGGCCCCGGCCTCTCCCCCCGGGGCTAACCGCCGGCGGCGGCAGCAGGCGGTCGCGGTCGGACGCTGACTCGCGCGCTTCCCGCCTCTGGGGGCAGGGCCTGAGGCGCCGCCCTTCTCCCGCTGCGCAGCCCCGGCCGCCGGGGGGGCCCGCATAGCTCCCTCCGCAGACCGCGGCTAGCCCCGAGTACCAGCCGTGCACCCCCGCCACTGCCCCGCCCCCTGAGCCCTCTAGGGCCGGGCCCGCCCTGCCTGTGGGGCTCTGGGCCAGCCTTGGTTGGGGGGGCTGCCTCCCCCGAGGAGCCTCACACTGCCTCTTTCTGTTACAGAACTCTCCCACCTCTGCCCCACACCTAGGGTTCATCTCTTCTCCCTCCCTTTCAACCTCTGCCCCACACCTAGGGGTCATTTTCTTCTCCCCCGCCTCTCCCACCTCTGCCCCACACCTAAGGTTCATTTTCTTCCCCCCCCTCAACTTCTGCCCCACACCTAGGGTTCATTTTCTTCTCGCCCCCCGTCTCCCTTCAACCTCTGCCCCACACCTAGGGTTCATTTTCTTCTCCCCCCCTCCCTTCAATCTCTGCCCCACACCTAAGGTTCATTCTCTTTTCCCTCCCTTTCAACCTCTGCCCCACACCTAAGGTTCATTTTCTTCTCCCCCCCAACCTCTGCCCCACACCTAGGGTTCATTTTCTTCTCACCCCCCCCCGTCTCCCTTCAATCTCTGCCCCATACTTAAGGTTCATTCTCTTCTCCCCCCCTTCAACCTCTGC
>ML675644.1:9287917-9315286 GCA_007922155.1 Mesoclemmys tuberculata
ACTAGTACAGTGGGGGTAGCAAAACAGAGGGTTCACCTCAACTAATTTACACATGTTAAAATACAACTTGTCCTGTCTCCCTTAGGGTGTTAAAATCTGTTAGCTAACCTTTTCTAAATATTCATCTTTTATTCCAGCGTGGACAGTCTGTTGTCTTCTACTGTGAGCTCTTTGGAGCAAGAGATGTTAATTGTCTTATCCAGCTAAACTGATGCTGCTAAACATAATTTTAAACCCATGAGAAGTTATAGATAGGCTCAGAAGGTTCACAGCAGGCTTTTAAAAGAATTTGGGCTGGATTGTAAGGCCCTGATTCTGCAAACGTTACTATTGTGAATAGTATGATTATTTAAGGCACTGCTAGTCATGGTGGTAAAATTAAACATGTTTGTGTTTACAGGATCAGGGCCCAAGTTTGTAATGAAACCCAAAAACAATGGCATTTCACATGGTTTCGGGTTCTGTTGTGAATGTTTTATTCAGCTGTAAATAATAGGCTGGGCCTAGCAATATTTATAAATAAAAGTATAGCACATGCTGAAATGATTTCCTTCAGCTTTACTTTTATTTTTAACTCTGTATGTGCCTTTTACATCTTTTCTCTGTGTAATTTTATTGCTAATGTTATCATTGAAAAGATATCGTGCTGTATTTACCTAAGTAATATGCTAACACAGCATGCTAATAGTTTACATTTTTCAATACCCAATGTATTTGGATTAACACAGTTGTTTAGATATTTTATTGTTTTAATAAACCTCATACAAGTTTATTTTAAAGTTGCTGCTTGTAATCAAACACAGTTCTGCTTCTTGGCCATGTCAATGGGTACTTCTGGAGGGATCACATTTGTATTGTGCCTTTCAGGCAAAGGATCTCAAAGACTTTATTGACTCCAGTTAGCACCAATTGTAGCCATCTCTGGAGTGGAATGTGACAGCACACAAACATTATGTAAGAAGTATAGCTTTCTACCACATCTGACCAGGTAGAACTTAGATAGGTTTCTCCCTCTCGGAATCCTATTCTTACAATATTTAATATGAAATAATTTAACATGAAAATATAATTCTGAGTGAACCTCAAGTGCTTAACTTGCAACCTTTGAATTTCTGCAGTAGGACAGCATGCATTTTGTTGAGAAACATACATAGCATTTCCTGCCATCTTTGTAAATGGCTAATTCACAAAGGGGAAAATTTTCAGAAGCACTAGGCACTTGCCTAATTCTGGTCCTATTGAACTCAATAGTAAAACTCTGACAGGTGTCAGCGGAGGCAGAGTTATGGCAATTCTGAAAGGTTTTGAACAGTCAACCCTTAAATGATGAAGTTGGGCTCACCCAAAAGGAAGATATTGGGCATTGTCAAGTTTGCAGCAGAGTAGGCAAACTGGCTAAAGCCTGATTCTGCAAACACACAAGTGTTTAATTTTACTGCTGAGTAGCCCATGTTTGCAGAGTTGGGGACCTAAATATTTGCAAAAAATACAGTGAAAATCTAACTAAATGCAAAGCTCTTTTCAAACAGATTGTCAGTGGCAAATTGAGATAAAGGAATTACCTTCGTTATCAGGAGACTAGTGTAGCGCACATTGGAAAATGTTTGAAAATGTTGAGAAAACATCTTGAGCAAAGTTTGAAAAATTAACTTTATAACAGATATCAAGAATTGTGGCTGAGAAGGATAAGAGAGACTTGGCTACTTACTTAAAACTTGAATGCCTTTACGTAAATTCCTGTCTTGGAAAGATCTTAAATTCAAATTGGAATAGCTGCACTAGGCTGACCTATCCACTAGTATTTAATTAGCTACTGCGTGACTGTGCTTGTTTAATGTTTGTGTTCCTGATTAAAGTCTTGCTGTTTGCATGCTCTGATTCTGCAATAATAGCCATCAGCTAGTGTACAAAGGCCAAAGCATTTTCTCTTTGGAACCTTCTGGAGTGTGTCAGGAGCTACTGCCAGGGCCAGGGAGATATCTTCAGGCTGTTGGGACTAATATGGATGTTTGTCTTATTGTATTTGTCTTCAAAAGCACAATGTAACTACATCATGCATCGATCACACTATGAATTTTCCACATTGTGGAAGAAGAGAAGTAGGCAGAAGAGCAAACAGAGAGAGAGAGAAGACTGGAATTGGGTAGTTGTTGTTTTTTTTTAAAGGCAGTAAAGTGGTAGAGATGATTTAGTTTTTATATATTACACGCACACAGAGGGGAGACAGCCAAATAACTACAGGTTTTTTTAAATAAATATAAAAGATGTTGGCAGTGGGAATTAAGCAAGGGTTAAAAGCAAGTGCAAGTAGAAAAAGGAATATAGGTGAGAATTTAAGAACTATAAAAAAGGAAAAGTTACAAGGGTCAAAGCATACAACAATTAGCCCAGGATAATACAAACACACGAAAGGGGATTCTAGTTCTGGTCTGTATGCTCCAGTCCCATTAAATAAAACTATTAATAAGTTTAGCCTGTATATTGCGCTGCTCTTTGTCTTTTGCATTAGGGCAAAGTTGAGTGTAAATCGCTTTCAGATCAGAATGGAAATACATTACACTTGCTTTGTTCTGGTGTAAGTGATGGCACAAGGTGCAGGGCAACAGAGACTCAGGGCTCTGACCTTAAAAACCCTCTTGTTAAATTTCAGTGTGGTTCAGTAGGGTGTTACATGAAATCTGAAAATTTACATTTTATTACGCACACAATATGCAATTTTTAATTTTCCTAGGTTCAGCCCTTGTCCATCTTTTTTAGTCTAGAGCAGGGGTTCTCAAACTGAGGGGCTTGGGACCCCTCAAGTGATCATGAGATTATTATGGGGGGGACTGGAGTTGTGAGGTGTCAGCCCCTGTGTATGATGGGGCTGCAGCTGTCAGCCCTATACATGGCTGATAGCCAGAGCCCTTCACAGCTGGGTGGCCAGAGAACAGCGGCTGCTGGCCGGGTGCTCTGAAGGCGGTGCCACTCCCAGCAGCAGTGCAGAAGCAAGGGAGGCATGACATGTGGGGTGGATGGGCTGGGCTGGGATAGAATGGCATTGGGGCGTGTGGTTTGTCACTTTTAGGAGTGGGTCATCACAGCCTGATATATTTTCAAAACGGGTCCCACCGAAAAAAGTTTGAGAACCCCTGGTCTAGAGGTCCTTTTCTAAATCAAAAAGTGTACAGGCAATTTCTCCTACATCCCCTAGGTCAGCCAGGAGAGTGGGTAGCAGTAAGACTGCCTATTAGCACAAGCAAGTAGGAGAACACTTTTGTGACTTCAAACACCTATACAAAGGTCATTTCAGGTTAAAGAACTAAGGGCCTGATATTACAAGGCATTTAGCCTCAACTTATTTTCCTAGCTAGACAGGAGGAAACAACTCTGTTTGCATCAGCTAAAGCTTTTAGCTAGCTTTTTCCATTGAGTTTTGGATATGGACACTGTCATAGATGTACTTCTCACCTGCCAAAGCCCAAAATATATGACAAAAAACAAAAATGAGGAATACAAATACTTTCTCTGCTCTGTAGGATCTTTCTGTCCCATGCACTTTTTCTGCAATGCTATTGGTCACCTGAATGTGCTTACACTACAGATTTAAAAAATGTGTAAAGCACAAATGCTTATAGGGTAAACAAAATATGCTGAACAGCGGTCCTGTGCCAGTAACAAGAGGGAAATGTCCCATCCATGAGTTATCTCACAAATACTGTTCCAGGGCTGTGTTGCTACATCTTCAATAATGCTAATATGGTTTATAAACTGAGAACACAAAATCATCTATATTTATTTCACTTTTAGTAAAGACGGGTGGGGGAAAAATGTTTTCTTGATGTGAAACATTGATGAGAGCATTTATATTTTCAAGCTTTCAACTGAGAATTTTGCTTAAACCTGATTTTTTAAATTAAAAACGTAAGTGGATCTTTTCATAAACTTTTAAGCCTCATTGCAATAATTTCCCATGTAGGTGATCGGGCATTCCAAGTACCAAGAGTCCCAAAGAATTGCAATCTTTTTGAGTATGCAAGATGAAGTCCAGACAGAAGAAATCATTAAGGACATGTTTCAGAGAGGGAAGAAGTGTTTCATTCCACGGTACAAGCCCCAGAGCAGTCACATGGATATGGTCAAGTTAACTTCTGCTGAAGAAATTTCTTCACTTCCTTTGACATCTTGGAACATTCACCAGCCTGGTGATGATGATATAAGGGAAGAAGCTTTGTCTACGGGTAAGTGTTTCCTTCTTTCTGATGCTGATTCTCAGGCTATGGCTACATTAGAGAGCTTACAGTGGTGTAGCTTTCTAATGTAGCTGCTCTAAGCCAACAGAAGAGAGCTCTCACGTCGGCTTAATTACTCCAGCCCCCTGCGAATGCTGATAGCCGTCTTGCTGACATAGCGCTGTCCACGCTGGTGCTTAAATCGGCAAAAGTTATGTCACTCGGGGGTGGCTAATTCACTCCCCTGAGCGACATAACTTATGTTGACTTAAGCTGTTGGGTAGCCATAGCCTCAGATTCAATGAGCAAGAAGTTGCCTGGGGTCAGTAAGAAGCTATTAGAAGGGAAGGAAGAACAGTATGTTAGAATGCACTCTGGTTCCTAAAATCCTACTTTCTGAAAGTTCTGTATGCTGCAGTGTAGGAATTTTTATAGAATCCTTGATCCTAAATGTTGTTTTGTATGGATGAATCCTAATGCCTATACAGAGTCTGCAGAAAAGCGTTCAGGATTGAGGCCTTAGACTGCAAAATAAAAGCACTTTCTATTAGAGCTGGGTGAATATTTCAAATCATTTTCTGTCATTCATTCACATTTTCATTTGTTTATTTATTACAGCATCAGGCTCTTGACACTTTACAAGATCTAAACTTTAGTCAGTTTTATAAGTCAATATAAAAATTCTAGCCTGTAGAATACTAATTTTATTCTCATTTGATCTCCAAATCAAACTTCACTACTTCCAGCTCGTCAATCCAACCCTCTCCAACTGTCCACACATTCTAAATACACTTGCTTTGCCTTTGTTCACACTCCTTCTGGGTTAGCTTTCTGCAAATATTCTGGTGAACGTCTTCACTGGCAGAAATATTTAAGAATACTGATGGAAAGCAAATGCTGAATTAATGTGGGAAACCTGATTCTGAGAGATGCTCACCTATACAGAGATTTACCAGGTTACCAGATTGCACTGTTAGGCAAAGTCGCCAACAGCCCCTGTAAATTAGACACTGCAGCAATTCAAACCAATTCAGTTGTACTGGATTTTAAATGTTTCTTATTAGCATGTTCCTTCCCCAGAAACATTAGTTTACTTTCATGGGATTTCTCTTTAGCCATTTAGAGTTATGACCATTAGCACCAGTATTGGGTCTCCATTTTTCAGCATTTTCACTTTATTTTGTTTCTACTGATTGACTTGTTCATTTCTTCTCTTTTGTCCATTTTTCTCACTTCAGAATTCTCTGTATTCACATGTTAGATGGCAGGTTATTTCATTTGTCTCCTGTGGTCATTATTTTTTCCTTTGTATCCAGCATTTTTTGTTGTTACTTCCTTTCCTGTTGTCTGTTCTTAATGGTTTACAGAATTTCATATATCAGCAGGTTTGGGCTCTTTGGAAGGTGGCTCTTAACATGTCTAATGTTTTATTAGTTAAGCTTAGTTCAA
Source organism: Mesoclemmys tuberculata (assembly GCA_007922155.1). Lineage (NCBI taxonomy): Eukaryota > Metazoa > Chordata > Testudines > Chelidae > Mesoclemmys > Mesoclemmys tuberculata. The sequence continues at coordinate 9,293,578 of ML675644.1, forward strand.
CCACTAGAGACAAGTTACCATATGTGATGAGCTGCAGTTAGTTGTATTTAACAAGCCTAAATTAGAGATCAGAATGAGAAAACAGGAAAATCATAGGGTGAAACTCAAGGAGGGGTAGTGTAAGGGCCACTGCAGGTCTTGTGCACTGTGGAAGGAGTCTAGTACAGAAGGCTGCAATAAGGCAGCCTAGAGAGGTATGTTTACATGGATACCGTACCTCACACTTCAAGTAGTGCAGAGGGGCTGGAATAGCAGCTAGAGTTGGTCAAAGTTTTGATGAAAACAAATTTCAATGTTTTGATGAAAGTTTGAATTAAAAAAGAATTAGGAAAAAAAATATTACCCATTTTTTTTCTCTTGGTAATAGTGACTGATGTATCTGCATGCATGGCAATACACATTCTGATCCTGGGTTGAGGGGGTGGATTTTTCCTCCTCAACTTTTCTGCATGGAGTCTGCTTATTATATATTTGTGATATCTTTATATGAATTCAGTGGTTATCCTGTTTAGAGACTGGAAATAAAGACCTCTTCCCTGAATAGCTTTTGAAAGGTTAGAAAGTGCCTTTAAAGTCTTTGAGGCTATTGCATGAGGAGACATGAAGTAGACACACTATTCCCAATAAAAAAACGTACAGAACCTCGGCAAAATGTTGTCATATTTTTATCATGGGCGTTGCCATATTTATTAAACTTCGGTACATTTGCAGGAATGCTAAACTGCTTTGCTACCATCCCTATCATCCCTGGTAATTATGCATGTATGAATCATTTATTTCCACGATGTTATCAAATATTGTAGTGATGTGTGCTATTCTTACATTGTTATGAGTAGATAACTTGGTGTTATAATAGTAAAGTTCCCATTGCTTGCGTATATTGCTATTTAATTTCCATTAAATGTCCTCCAGGTACATAAATAAGTTATGTCACCACTGACCATATTCATGACAAAACAGAAAAGCTCATACTATCCATAAAACATTTTTGCTTCTCACAAGTCTGGCTCTTAAGGAGGATAGCTCACTATCCTAATCATTGTGTTGTTAGACCTTGGGTATGGATCACAGGTCCTAACAGATAGAGATACTCCCTTTAATTATAGTCCTCTCTCAGTTCGATCACGATTGCACTTTTTGATTTTTGATCCGCATTATCCATACACATTATTGATGTACAAAGAGATTGACAGTTTCTCCAATAAGAAGTCTTTCGTCCACTCTACCACGTAAAAATGACAGTTCATTTGTCATTTACAGTGTTGCTTTCTATTGGCCATTTTGGATACTAAGCAACAAAACCAGCAAATGTGCAGTAGTGGCAAAATCAAAGTCCAGCCCCTTTGTGAGTATGCATTATGATACAGTCTTTAATTACATGGTAACATACTATTTTCAGCCCAGGTCTCCTGTCTAATTCAATACACAGGATGGTCCTGCTCTGGGCATGCATTAGGGTTGAGTAGAGCAGCTTACGCCAGTTAGCATGATCCCATTGAAGGGAAAATGGATACTTTCAATTTACAATTGCTGCAACCCACTGATAAGTACTTTGAAATTGTTATTGAGGGAGCATTAGCCCCATTTTAAAGTTTGCCATTGGGAACTACCTTGCAGAAATATTTTTAGCTGCAAATACTCTGTTTTAGCCACCTTTAAAGCCCTGCTATTTATTTATATTGCACTCACCACACCCAGGACTTTGGTAACTATAATCAGCTCGGAATTCTTAACGATTTAAAAAAATATAGAGCCTTTAGTGTTGGGACACATGGATTGGCAATATATTCTTGAAAGGATCACATGAAACATATGGCTACAAAAGAAAGATGGCATTTTAAAAAAGATAAGAGGCTGAATTTTAAAAACAGTGTACCAGGAATAAGAGGACTTTGAAATACGAGGCATATAAAGAAGTTTAGAAACAGAAAATAAAATAAGAGGAAAATGCTATAACTGAAAACAAAGTAAATGTCTTATGTCACTTTGGACACATTAGCTGTGCAATAGCTATACATGAAGATATAATGGTAGCTTATAAAACTAAGCATTCTGAAATAAGATACATTGCATATAGTACTCTGGGGGTTACTGAGACAGATTGAAAGAAAATATGTTCTGAATGTCAGATAAATGGAATGTACATGTGCTGGAAGCAATGATCTTAATATTACTGCGTAGTGGGAAAACAGAATGCTACAAACAAGGTTTTAAAGTGATTGAGGGTACTAGTAGATTGTCTTCTCTTTGGGGAGACTTGATTAAAATTTACAGGACAATATATGTCAAGGGATAGATTATAATTTAAAATCTCTTTAGAACGGTCATAAAAAGAAAAGCTGAGACCATGTCATGAAACAAAATTGAAAATTGAGGCTTAGCTCTTAATGTAATTTATTTTTTAATGGAATGATTTAAAGTTTGGAATGAACGTCTGCTTGAAGACAATGAGCCATAGTATTTTGTTGCATAGGAAGAATCAATTCAGTTTTAGTGAATCATTAACATTCTGGTGATGAGTCCTCGGTGGAGAGATGATTCGTACTCTCTTGTAACATAGGCATTACCATCCTAGATCAGGCCAGCGTTGCATCTTGTTCAGTATCCTGTTTCTGACAATGGCTGATGTCAGATACTTCAGTGAAAGGTGCAAGAAACTCCTGAGTGTGTAGCTATGTAATAATGTGCCCAGAGGAGAAATTTCTTCCTTAATCCCACGTCAGTTAGCACTTGATTTATGCCATGAAATATAAGGCTTAACCCTTCCTTCCATCTATCTAGATGCTCTCATCGTTATTATAAGAATCTAATCCTTTTCAGAATTGTACTAAGCTTTTGACCTTAATGTTACCTGGTGGCAGTGAGTTCCGTAGCTTAATTATGTGTAATATAAAAATATATTTTCTTTTTTCCGTTTTAAATGTGCTTCCTTTCAATCTCATCAACTGGCCTATTGTCCTTGTATTATGAGAGGGTAACTATGAGAACCTGATTTACCTTTTCTATAATATTGTGTTTTTAAAGCTCTATCATATCACCTTGTATTTGTTTCCTCTCTAAACTAAACCATCCTAATGTTTCCCGTCTCTTTTCATAACAGTCTTTTCTGGGCCTCTGATATTTTTTCTCATTAGTCTATGAACCTCTTTTATTTCTGCTATCTCCTTTTAGAGGGGGGGGTGACCAGAATGGAATCCAGTATCTGAAGCAAAGATGTGTATCATTGATGTATGTAATGGTGGTATTATAATTTCAGTATTATTTCCTTTATATTTCTTTATACACCACATTGTTTGCTTTTTGACTGCTGCTGTCCACTGAGCAGTCCACATTGATGCCTAGGCCTTTCTCCTGTGTTGTTACAAAAACTCTCCTCCCAATACACCCTCTAGGTCCATAAAATACACCACAGAGGACCATACGTTATTTCTTACATGGTATGTCTACATTGCAACTGGTAGTGAGCCTCTCAGCCTCAGTAGACAGACTTGCACTAGCTTGGCTCAAGCTTCCCTAATAGGCAGGCTGGAATAACCCCTGTGGCCAAAACAGTACAGGTTTGAGACCCAGCCATGTCCACTGGCCTTCTTTTATCTTCCATCCTTTGGCTGAGTGATGGGAACTTCCACCAGCTCCTATGTGACATTCCACCAACTGCATTCCGATTGGCTGGCTCTTGGACTGAGGACATGAGAGTCGTACAGAATTGCCTGCTCTTAATGTTGGCTTCTACACTAGCGTCTAGCAGCTACCTGAGCCTGCTAAGTACCAATCAGCACCTATTCCTCTGGATTTTTATGAACACTTTTAGCTGTGCCCCTACCTCTTTTTGATCTCAGAAACACACATGCTTTTAAAAAGTCCCTTTCACCTCACCACTGCTGCTCTCTTTCTTTGGAATGTAATAAATGAACTGCTGTAGTACAAAAGCAGGTGGATTTCACTGGCATAATTTTGTAACATTTTAAACTTCTTTACTCTGAACTCCTTTTGTATAGCCTGTAGAACATGAACTAAATATAGCTTAATTCTAACAGCACATCTAACCAAGAACATGTTGGAGTTCTAAAAGCCTCTGGACTATTAAAGCTATTCACTTTTGTAAAGTTCATTAACTCTTTAAAAGGTTTCTGTTCCTTTTAATCACTCTTAAATGTTGCATCGCTATTCTCCTGGCATAAAATGGCCTTCTTAGTTAATCTTTGTCACTCAGCAAAACAACTGAAAAGATGACTTCTTCTGTAATTAATTAAAGTGTAAAGGATAGTGAATATGGCATAGTAAAAGACTGTAAATTCACTGCAAGTGGCTCTGAAGTGTTTTGCCTCAAAGAGGGCTAATTTTATTACAGTGTGAACAATAACTGTTATTTTCTTAGTAATGTTTCCTCGATACAGAAGTCTTTCAAAAGCAAATAACAGGTTAGCATTTGTTCTGGAATATGGTCTGAAATCTATACGGGAGTCTTGAGAGAAAAATTTAAACATGCAAGTATTACTGTCTACCTCTGTGAGACTAGTTTAAACAAAGATTTTTATCTTCATTGCTTTTCTTCTTACAGGTTAATTTTGTTCATGATTTTTGGAGTAAATGTAGACATGGATTGGCAGCACTGGAGCCTGTATGCATCTCTTTGTCCACAGAGTAGAGACAATATGGGCAGTGGGAGTGGATACATCTCCATGCTGCCCAACAATGTGCTTCAGTCTGGAGTCGGATGGACCATCATTAGGGAGAGAAGATCTCCCTCCTTGTCCTATTTAATCCTTGTGCTCTTTGCTGAGATGACTAGGAGTGGACCAGTTTGTGATATACCTCAGACCTCCTCGTCCTTTACACTGGGAAGTTTCTTGGAGCCTGGAGAAGGATGGCTCCTCACCACCAGAGTGTGGGATGATTGCTGCTGCTTCATAATGTGAGTTAGGCTATAACTCAGCATGAGCATCACAGTCTGGTTCAACAATTCCATCTTGTGCTGGCTGTAATTATTTTGAGTATTTGTGATTGAGGACTAGGCTCATCAAGCTAGCACGTTCATGCTCAGAAGTGATGCGACAATTTCCTTTTACCAGCAGGTGTCAGGATTCTATAGATTTAGGAGTGTGAGCGAGTGTCATTTTTGCTGTTTTCTATAATTAAAATCTCATTCAGGCATTGCAGTCACACAAAGGGGAGAGCAAATATTCCAACCTAATATCTCAAAAAACGAGCAATCAGGCGGGGGGGGGGGCAGGGATTCCAGGTGTGGTCATTTTTGTTCAGTCGATAGTCTGTCCAAGGATTGTGTGTAAGAAATATAGTGATAAAAAGCCACCACTCTCAGTCATTGTGATGCTAAAACATGTCTGATATGGATGGCAGTGGTGCAGTCACCTGCTGCCATGCACAATAAACCCTGCCATATAAACATTCCTAACCTTTCTATCCTTTGGACTAACTCTTAATAGGAGTTATGTTTATGCATCAAAGGGGAAATTAATGGTTTACATCTTAATGGTTTATATTTCACAGACAATTTGGTTGTTCCAGCAATGGAGTAGAAACATTGATAGTAACTCTGCATAATCTGGTATAAATAGTTTATAGTTCGGGGATTTTTTTAATCTTTCTTATTTCAATGTAGTCATTTTTATTGATTTTAAAGTGTGCAGATAATGATGCAGGGAAGCAGAATAATGGTGAATTTATACGGTGCTTATATATATATTTATATATACGAGTGGAAATAATGGTACTCAGGTAAACAGTAATATAAATCATTGAGTCTGAAAATGTCATGTAGACCGAAGGCTTGTCTACATATACGTTGCGGCAGTGCTGCAGGTACAGCGCTTAGTGAAGACACCACCTACACCGATGGGAGAGCTGCTTGTCAGTGTAGCATACTTTCTGCAAGAGATGGTAGCAGCTACGCATTGGCATAGGACTGTCTACATCAGAAATTTAGTCGGTATAACTGTTGCTCAAGGATGTGGGAAATCCCTGAGTGCGACATAGTTATACCAACATAAATCTGCCATGCAGACACAGCCTAAGATCCTCGTATTTTATATTGTTTTACCAGTGTAAGGACCATCCTGGCATGAACACTTCAACTGCCAATACTTCTGAAAGTTTCTTTAAAGCAGAAGCTGTATGGCTAGCATTTGATGATCTAACAAAATGTATCAACATGTTGCAAAGTTGTTCTGGTATAGGTTTGTCTACCTCCCTTTGGCTCCTTAGGAAGTGCTCTGTATTTTGCTGGCTTATCTTTGCATTTTGACCAGATGCAACCCCTTAGAGCCAGAAAGCTTTCACTACCTGCATTTTTCCCATCTCATAGACTATAAGGACCATTATGATAATCTAATCTGACCTCCTGCACAATGCAGGCCACAGAACTTCACCCACCCACTCCTGTAATAGACCCCTAACCTAAGACTGAGTTATTGAAGTCCTCAAATAATGATTTAAAGACTTCAAGGTACAGAGAATCCACCAGCAAATGACCCTTGCCCCATGCTTCAGAGGAAGGCGAAAAACCCTTTGGGCCGATGCCAATATGCCCTAGGGGAAAATTCCTTCCCGACCCCAGATATGGCGATCAGTTAAACCCTGAGCATGTGGGCAAGACTCACCAGTAAGAATTCTCACTCAGTAAGAATTCTCTGTAGTAACTCAGAACCCACCCCATCTAACGTCCCATCACATGCCATTGGGCATATTTACCGCTAGTAGTAAAAGATTAGTCAATTGCCAAATTAGGCTGTCCCATCGTACCATCCCCCCATAAATTTATCAAGCTCAATCTTGAAGCCAGCTAAGTTTCTTGCCCCCACTGCTCTCCTTGGAAGGCTGTTCCAGAACTTCACTCATCTGATAGTTAGAAACCTTCATCTAATTTCAAGTCTAAACTTCCTGATGGCCAGTTTATGTCCATTTGTTCTTGTGTCCACACTGGTGCGGAGCTTAAATAACTCCTCTCCCTCCCTGGTATTTCTCCCTCTGATGTATTTATAGAGAGCAATCATATCTCCCTTCAGCCTTCTTTTGGTTAGGCTAAACAAGCCAAGCTCTTTGAGTCTCCTCTCGTAAGGCAGGTTTTCCATTCCTCAGATCATCCTAGTAGCCCTTCTCTGCACTTGTTCCAGTTTGAATTCATCTTTCTTAAACATGGGAGGCCAGAATTGCACACAATATTCCAGATGACGTCCCACCAGCGCCTTGTATAACAGTACTAACACCTTCCTATCCCTACTGGAAATACCTTGCCTGACGCATCCTAAGGCCCAGTCTACACTTACCTTCCGGATTCGGCAGCAGTCAACGGGAGATATGCAAGTGACGTAAATCACTTGAGTATCTCCCGTCGACTTCGCGGCGTCTCCTCTGCGCGCTGTCCACGCTGTGCTGTGTTGAAGGGAACAGTGTTCCCTTCAATGCAGCGCTACGCCACTTACCGGGGTGGTTTTCCTGCGTCACTTGCTGGATCGACTGAGCAGGTCTACACAGACCGCTCAGTCGATCCAGAGCAATCGATCTCACGGCGGCGAATTTGCCGCTGTCAGTGTAGACCCAACCTAAGACTGCATTAGTTTACGGCCACATCACATTGGCAGGTTATATTCATCCTGTGATCCACCAGTATGCCTGGGTCCTTCTCTTCCCCTCTCACTTCCAACTGATGCATCCCCAGCTTATAACAAAAGTTATTAGCCCCTAAGTGTATGACTTTGCATTTTCCACCATTACATTTCATCCTATTTCTATTACTCTAGTTTACAAGGTCATCCAAATCTAGTTGTATGATATCTCAGTCTTTCTCTGTATTAGCAATACCTCCCAACTTTGTGTCATTTGCGAACATTTGCACACTCCCACTTTTTGTGCCAAGGTCAGTAGTAAAAAGTTTAAATAAGATTGGTCCCAAGACCAGTCCCCGAGGAACTCCACTAGTAACCTCCCTCCAGCCTGAGTGTTCACCTTTCAGTATGATCCACTATAGTCTCCCCTTTAACCAGTTCTTTATTCACCTTCCAATTTTCATATTAATCCCCATCTTTTCCAGTTGAACTAATAATTCTCCATGTGGAACCATATCAAGTGCTTTACTGAAATGTAGGTAAATTAGATCCACTGCATTCCCTTTGTCTAAAAAATTTGTATCTTCTCATAAAAAGAGATAAGATTGGTCTAGCTAGCACAATCTACCTTTTGTTAAACCATGCTGTATTTTTTCCCAATTACTGTTAACTTTGATGTCCTTAACTACTTTCTCTTTCAAAAAATTTTCCAACACCTTGCATACTACTAAGATCAAACTAACAGGCAGTCAAGTTGTTCTAGCCTTTTTGCTCAGGAATATGGATTATGGGAGCAAATAACTCATCTGTCAAAGAAGGAAATATTAAGGCAGATAACCAGAGTGTTTCTAAGCAATGATTTTCTTTACTTTGGATTGCAAAACCAGAAAGTGTTCTAAGTGGCATTAAGTGACGAATGTGATTTACATGCTTTGCTTACATGATGTACTTTATGAAAATACTTCAAAGAACCACCCAATTAAACTGCCTTTGTTTTAGTAAATTCTGAAAAGGAGACGTACTAAACTTTAAACCGGAACAGACAGACAGAGCTTAAATCACAAGTGAAAGGCATGCGATAGTTTCAGTCTGATCTGTAACATAGTCTTTTCCATATTGTGAAATCAGCTACAGTTTTGACTCAAGTCTTAAAGTGATGCCACCAGAGGTCCTGATTGCAAATGAAAGGATATTTATTGGTGGAGCTAATAGGAATGTCCATGCAGTATGGACATGTATGCCATATCTGGCTCCAGGCAATGCTGTCAGCCTCTCCCATTCTTGGGCACTAAATTTACAAAAATGTATCTTTTAAAAAGGGACTAAAAATGGAATGAGAACATTTACTTGCATCTTAACATATTGGAATAGAAGCTGAGCAGAGAGCATTATTAATGTATTTTGCAACTTTATTAATGAAAGAATTACTGCCACTCATCTGTTTTAAACCTGTATGACTGATGGTGATCATGTAGCTTCTCGGGGAGAGGTATAAATTAAGCTATAATTGAACACGACATATGTGAATTGTGAAGACTAATGTTTTGTGCTGACACAAAGCATTGATATGGATGAGTAGATAGATAAATGCTGAGTTGCTCAATGCCTGTTTGTAGATTCTACTGATGATTCTGTTTTCTGCAAAATATTTTATTGAAGTTATAACAAAAGATATTTAACTTACTCTGAGTCATACTGGATGGTTATACCTTTGGGGGGGACCTTAGTGTATAAAGAGACAGTATTCCACTGGGATTTTTCTGAGTGAATGGTATTGCATAAAGAATATGTCACCACAGGTCACCGCCTCTTGTGGGTGTGCACAAGGCACTGCCTGCAGTGTAACCAGTGTGAGTCCACTGTTTGGGGGAAGGGACCCCAAGAGAACACCTCTTGTGCGCTATGGAGCCTAGCTCTGTCGGAACTCCCTGTGCAGTGGGGACTTGACGATGAGGTGGGCCAAGGAAGCTGTAGTAAGGACTGTGGACCTGCTGTAATGTGCATTCATTGTCTCATCCCTTTTTCAGAAGGAGTGGTGCACAGATACCATAGAGGCTACTCTGGCCTTGAGTCTGGAGCAATGTTTATGGAGCAGCAGAAGAATCAATCTGCACTGTGGTGGTGAGGAGCTCTTCTCCAGGCTCCAAGGAGCTTCTCAGCATACAGCACGGCGACTTGGCCTTTTGTGCTGGAGGAAGGGTTTGGGCTGGAGTGCCTAAGAAAAAATTATAGTTTTAGCCCTTTAAAGCTGAAGATGCTGCTTAACATTGTAAATAAATCCAGCTCCAATAAACTAATCAAGAGAATATAGACCTGAACAGTGTGCCCAATTGCTGAGCCATGGAGAGTAGAGGGGGGAGGAATTAGTTATCTAGCACTTTCTACTTTGGTAGGCCCCAATTCAGCAAAGCATTTGAGAAGGTGCTTAAGTCCTAATAAAGTCAGCGGGGCTTCAGCATGTGCTTTGGGGCCTGATCGAAAGCCCACTGAATTTAATGACTCTCATTGACTTCAGTGGGCTTTGGAGGGAGGCCCTTACTAAATAGGGATGGCTTGCTGACTTGGGGTCTTACTATCTAGCATAAGGTTGCCAACTGTCCTTTATTATAAGAGATATCCCTCCTTTAAATAAAAAATCCTGTCCCATACTAAAAATCAGTGTGGCATGCCTTTTATCCCATTTTTCAACCCGGGCTGTATTGCTGCTGTACTCGTCCAGAGTATTGCTCCAGCACCTGAAATCCAAGGAGTAGCACTTCATTTAACTTGACAGATGCCCCAGGTCAGAACACCTCTCAAATTTGGCCTGGCTGCCCCTCTGTCTCTAGACTGTTGTTGCAAAGTACTCCTCCCACTGAAATCTTAAAAGGTGCCTCTGCGGATTGCAGTAAAGCTTTCCCCAGCTAGCTATTGCCTTCCTGCAGTCCACGCCCCTGCTTTCAGCCGTGGGCAAGGACCAGCAACTACATACTCTGACTCAGCTCCTAGCACTTGCTGAAGTCCTGGGTTAACTGTGGCACCCAGAGCTGGAGAGACAGAGCCCCGGGGAAAGAGATGGGACACGCCCCCCAGAGGCTCAAGTGAAGACTAGGCACATCTGAGGTCTGCGTCATATTTCTGAAATACAGTGTTGGCAACCCTGCCCCTGACTGGCATGCGTTGAATAAAAGGTAGATCTTTCTTGGGACTTCATTCCAAAGAAACAAATGTACCTTAGTAATTAGAATAATTAGCATGATTATTAATAAATAAACACTGCTAAGGTGCTTGGAGTACTGCACTGTTAAAAACATTCACTGTATATCACACATCTGGAGGGAAAGGAAATTAGTGACCATTTAAAATTAGCTAAGGGTGGTTGATTTTTTTTCAAATAAAATCAGATCTGAGGTTTAGTCACATAATACAAATGTGTTTGAGATTGTAAAGGTACTATGACAGTGATGGCTATACAAATGTCTGTACAAAAATCAGCTTTAAAAAATCCCAGCAAATCCCTAGAATGGCAGATAAAAGAACCAATGATTTTTCTCACAATCACATAGGTAACTTGTTTGCTTTATCTGACATGTAGTTCATTATGTCAGTGGAGCTATGTGGATCTACCCCAGCTGAGGATCTGGCCCTTTGTGTTTTAGCTTACAGTTTCCAGGTGCGTGAATTTTTTCTGAGCTTCTGATACTGATTTTCAAGGGCGTGATTGTGTGAGCTAACATGAATTATTGGATTTGAATATTTTTTCTGTTCAGGGGATTCTTTCTGCTTTTTAGCAGACTAGCTGGGGTAAAGTTGAGATGTATAATTGCTTATATCTGTCTGTTTGTGTAATCACTTGCATTATGGTTCTGGATGAATAACTTTTTTTTCAGATAGCCTATCAATTGCAAGCAAAGGGCAATGTTTTTGTCGTCTTGCTCATTAGATTGGGGCAGTAACAGTATCTTGACATCTCCCACTGTTAAATGTATATACCACAGGACATGAATTGCAGTGTAGGTATGGGTTTCTTACCCTCAGGGTCCTTTAGTTTGCTATCAGTACTGATTGCTTAACTGTCTTTATTTCTTCCCCACCATTTAGCCAGGAGAGCAGACAGATGGTTGTCTCTGAAACTGAGCCCTATAGTTCTGGGACGAGTTTCCCAGCTCAGAATTGTGGGCCTGTTCCTATTGACCTTGACATGTGCAGGATCGGACCCTGTAGTGAGCAGGTTTCTCATTTACACCTGTCATCTCAGGTAGTACAACCTCTGCAATGACAGAGACTCTGATTTTGAATTTGAAGATTTCCACAAAAGCTCAGACCTTTTCTAAAATTTAGAGATGAACTATTAGAGTTATTAACAACTGCAGTAGCTATGCTGGCCCCATCCAGACCATGAAAAGAAAAAGCCACTTAGCCTAACATCATTGCTACTTATTAAGTTATTTATTTATTTAGGTATAACATTATTCTTATCTATCCATTTATTATCTGTGTTGTGGTAGCACCCAGGAAACCCACTTGTGGACCAGGGAACCATTGTGCTAGGTGCTGTACAAACATAGAACAAAAAGACAGTCCCTGCCCTAAGGAGCTTACATTAAAAAAGAAAGCTCATACTAAAGCTCCAACCACTCTGACAGTAATTAAACTTGCAGTAACCACTCAGCAGCATTAATATTAATATACTAATTAATTAATTAATTAATTGAAGGTAACAATTGTCCTCAGCCAGCAGACAATAAAACGGGGGGAAAAATCCAGAAAAGCCTCTCACCTTCCCTCAGTCATGCCCAGGAACATAACCTTGTCTTTCCCCAAAAATCCCAGCAAACAAGTGGCTGAGTTAGGAAAATGTGTACCAAAGATGGTCTGGAACTAAGCTAGCATGGGAAAGCACAACACTGAAGACAAATGAATCTTTGAATTTGTGAAACTTCCAAATAAATGTCTGTAAACTTTGTGTGTGAATGAGGAATGATGTTAAGCGATGATAACCATGTGTGCCCTAACTGGTTCAAAAGGAAATGCCCCGTTATTAAAGGGCACTCCTAGATTAATACCCATGGCTGGTTCCTCCAAGCCAAAGCAAATCATCTCAACTTCATCCCCTGGGTTTCAATACTAATGATGTTTTAGGCCAGGTGTTCAAAAGAGCTCTGCTTCCATTTAGGCATCAAAATAAGTGGCCAGGTTTTAGAAGATAGGGTACTGAACTTTTTAAAACCTGGCTGTAAGAGCCACAGTGACAGCTATTAATTATTACTGATGGAAATCTGGCACCATGTCTGGTGATGTACAGCACATTGTGTATTTCCTATCTCCATGCATTTGTCACAACTGGGGATGCCATTGAATGGGTTTATCTTGGCTTTCAAAAGCTCTTAGATGATTTAGGAGGTTGTCTCATTTTAAAAAGTGACTTAGGTAGTTAGGAGCCAAAGTCTCATTGAAAGTCAATAGCCTCCTAAATGACTAAGTCATTTTTGAAAATGAGTCTTAGCACGGGATTTTCAAAAGTCCCTAAGCAAAGTAAGGGGCCTAACTCCAATGGTGTTTTTGAAAATCTTGTCATAGTCCCCTAAATCACTTAGTCACAGCTCCTCAAAGATATTCAGGCTCCTAATTCCCAGGGATTACCTTTCAGGAGCTGGACCTTATGTGTTCTTGAAAATTTTGCCCAAGTTTAAGTAAATCTTGTGCTAAAATGTAGAGACAGTATATTTAGAAAGAAGCAAAGAATTTAAATATGTGATCGGGTGCACAGAGCCTTGGCAAACACTTAGCCTTTAGTGTTAGAACTTTCCCACACTAAGCAAACCCTGCTGGTCTCAGTTTCTGTGATTTGTAAGGCACCAGGATGGATATCTTTAATGTTGAAGACAATCGAGTGTGTGTTAACTTCTGTTTCTATGCAATCGGAATAGAGCTGTAGGCAACAAGTACTTGGGTTTTTTTCCTGTTTAAAAAGAGAAGTTTTACAAAAAACAAAATGTAGATATTTTTATTTCTGTGATATGTCCCTTAGCTGAGCTGTGTAACTCAGGGATCAAAGAAACTTTTCATTCCCTGCTGGTGGATAGGTTTTGAAAAAGCAGTTAGCATTGAGTGGCACTGCAAAGGCAGGCACATAAACTGGTCTCATGTTGCTTATGGTGTCCTTTCTACGGAGAGAGAATGCCTTTTCAGGAGGATGGCTTAAACACAAAAGTAAATGATGCTCTCTGGGCTCGATTGTCCATTGAGCTGCAATCATTCACAGCTATGAAAATGCAACCAAAATGCAACCAAATGAGTGTGTGAGCTAGGGATTGAAAGCGCTGTATAACAACTAGATAACACACAAGCTGCAAGACTGTGGAGACTCAGGCCTTCCGTGCGGACAAAAGAAGATCAGCAGCACAAACACAGCACTTCAGGAAAATGCTTAAAATCCCAGATGGCTGCTGTGAAAGGATGAGACTACAGTCTGACCTTTTGTGATCCTGAGCTCAGGAGGCTTCTGTGCTGAGAGCATGAATTTTAGAAATACATTGCCACTTCCTTGCAAGGACATGATCTCTGACTACCAAATTCCCAGATTCTGCCTAGGCATTGTGTGGATGCACGGGGGCATAAGGAGTCTTCCCCCACACTTTGCATGGTCTATGTAAAGGACAAACAGAATTGCAGACCTTGTGCTTTGGGGAATAGCGGGGCTGCTCTTTCCCTGATCCTTATGACATATATGGAGCCCAAAAGGGGCCAGCGAAGGTTGGTAGGAGGTGAGATCATGGCTTCACACAGTCTAATGAGGGCAAATCTCCCAGCAGTCAGAGTAAACGAGGCCATATATCACTGTTTAAATCAGGTTTGAGTGGCATCTCTGTTTCAACCCACCAGCAGAGACCAAGTATTCTCCACAAGCATCTCTTTGCTAAGTTTCAGAAGCAAATAACAATGTGAGTATCATAGTAACACTGTATAATTTTATCTTGGTTCTTGTATGAATTTCCTTATTTTTCCAAGGATTTACCAGTTTTGAAAAACTCCTCTTGCTTTCCCAATTCTTGCTTTCACCTCCTTGTGGAAATGGCCATCAGCACTGCTTGTGCTTCCAGGATATACTGACTTGTTAACTATGCTCTATTCTTCACTGTCGATCGCGTATGCACCAGCATTGCTGATTCCTTTGTCAAAGATCATGACTTTCATTTCAGTGATTTTGAATCCTACTTTGGCAGCCTCATATTTGACATTGATAATGGTCTTTTTCATGGATGTTGCAGAAAAGAAGGTAACAGTCTATATGAAAAGGCAAATGAATGGGGCATGAAGCCGTTCTCTCCTATTCCAGTTTAAACTACACTTTGGTTTTGAAAGATAATAAAAATAAATAATTGTTTACATATTATAGCCCATATCCTCACCCTGTTGCTCTGTGGATGTGGACCCAGCTTGTGTGGGGGGAAAAAGGGAAGCAGGATGCCAGGAGCCCATATTCAGTGGAGCATGGTTTTGTAGTGGGCAAGGGGTGGGTGGGTGGGACTAGCATATCCATGAGTGACAACTACTTGGGTGGCAGGGCTGGAGGTGTAACTGTCATGATCCTATGTATGGGGGCAATTGCTATGGGTTGAGAGGGACTTTCCCTCCTCAACCTTGTACTGTCCTGTTGAGGCCCTGTTCAGTGCAGATGCTGGTGTTGTGCTTCTTCACTCCTGGTTCCCCTGTGTGAATTATGTGGTTGCACTTCTGAGCCTACTACAGTTGTTCCCCAACCCATACCATAAGGGGCTTCACTGCTCCCCTGCAGTCTGGGGAGTGTAGGAGTCTTCTCCCATGGAGCTCTACAGCAGCCAGCCAAATTACAGAGACTGGGATCTGGGGCCAGAGTTTGGGGCTAATGCTACCTGAACTGCCTTCGGTTTCCTTGCGGGGTAGCACATATGGCATGTCAATCTTCTACTGTTTGGCATTTTACTTTAATCTTGTGCTGCATGAGTTGTTTTGAAATCAGACGGTACATTGGGAGTCAGGGCAAAGAAATTCTACAGCACTCTGGCATATTGAATAGTGTGAAGGTGCCTATTACTATATTTACAGCATCATTTTTCACACGGAGGATTTGCACAAGCTTGTTTGAGTTATTCATCATAAAATCAATGATTGCAGAGGGGTGCACTCATTAAAACAGGCTCGGGTTCTCTAGGGATTCCAGAAAAAAAAAGTTTCTTAAACTAATACATCTACATTCATTGAAGTGTGGCTTGTGCCATCAGTGAAGTGATACAGAAAATTTATTTCTTCCCAGCACTGTTCCTGCCAATTCCTTCTTTCCACAGCACTCCCGTTCACTTGCCTTCTTCCTGTCTATAATATACATATAAAGTAAAACGAAAATGACTATGTAAAAATGCACCTTACTTTGGAGATCTGCCCCTTGCATATACTCATATCTGCTGACTTCAGTGACTAAAACAAGTTTTTACTGCGCTTTACCATATGAGCCAACAGAGCTGGAGGCTATTTCTTGTGCATCATCAGCAGAATTGTTTACTAAAATC
The DNA here is from genome assembly GCA_007922155.1 of Mesoclemmys tuberculata. Lineage (NCBI taxonomy): Eukaryota > Metazoa > Chordata > Testudines > Chelidae > Mesoclemmys > Mesoclemmys tuberculata. The sequence goes on from ML675644.1 coordinate 9,309,671, forward strand.
CAGTCGCAGGGCCAGTCATGTATGCTCATGCAACCTCAATGAAAGGCAAGAGTTACTGGGGGCATAATTTGACAAGAATGGGGCTACATAGGTAACCCCTGCTAGCCCAAATCAGGTGGCACAAGTCAGCCATGGGTTTTTAATTGCCATGTAGACGTACACCTAGATCCCAAGCTGAGTTTGCAAGCCTGTCATATCTTTTTACTTGTAAACTGAGCACATATGATCTAAAGTGGCTGAGACACCATAAACATGGAACTCTGTCATGTTGTTTTTAGAGTAATTTTTCAGAGTATAACTGCATCTAAAGACCTCCTGCCCAGCAATTCTGTTTTCCTGTCTTATGCCTATTGGCTATTTTTCTCCCTTTTAAAATAAAAATGTTTGTACCTCTACAGTGCTCTCACTTCACCTTTTACTTCAGGTAGGAGGAAAGCAGTAAACATTTCACAGCCTTTTCACTGGTTAATTCCCTCCTGTTGCCCCTTGGCCTTTTTGAAAGCACAGTGGCTAAACTGGCCCAAGCCATATTAGTGAATGACGGCTTGCTTCCACTAGTTTGCATTGCATTTTTGATACTCTAATTAGTCAGTAGGATACAGTGGATGGAAAGTCACACGGGTAATTCTTTCAAGAATGATGAGCAGTGAAAGGAAATCCAACAGTCTGCTCTGTATGTGCAAATGAGTTGGCCCGAGTGTATTTTTTAGCATATTTTCCAGAATTTAGTAATTGTATGTAGCATCAGGTGGATATCCCCGGAAACTTCCCCACTCAGCTAGAGCACTTCTAGTATAACCTTCCCTATACCGCCATGACTGTAAAGCCTTATCCCTGACTCGAAGATGGGAGGTAGGACATTGTCTGTCAACTAGGTGTCCAGTTTTGATGTTGGTTTCTGATGAGTGCAATGCAATCGAAGATGGTGGCAGATGCTGGTTTGCAGTTAGGTGAAGCTGTAAAAATACCTGGAACAAGTGAAGTAACCAAAGTAACTTCGATAAAACGCCACTGCTGAAACACTGAGATTCCTGGGATGCAAATAAAGAACAGTGACCAGGATGTTAATGAATGTCCTATTCATATTCTTTTAGTTTAGCTGTGTTTTCCTCTGTTCTGTCTTCCTCATTTTAATCTTTTTTTCTGCCACAGCAGCATCGAACAGAACACCATTTCCTTACGCTGAGAAACTAGTAAGTTTGATTCTCTTGGTTCCCAAGAGCTGCATAAGTATAGCCAGGCCTGTTTGTTCAGAAGATACCGTTGCAGGATTTTTCATACTCCCAGGACAAGCAGTAGTGCTCTACGCAGTGGCTGCCTCTACACTTGGTAGCAGTCCAGCATAATTAGTTTCCTTTGCTGCCTGGCAAAAAGGGGAATCATCTTCCAAAACAAGGTGGGCAGCAGACTCCAAATTCTAGTTGCCCTCCCGGTTTGACCCCAGACCTCACCAGTCTCCAAAGTGTTACTAACACTGGAAAAAATGGTTAAACTGATCCTGAATATACCAGGCTATTTTTCTAGTCTGGATGGGTAGATCATCTGTAAAGGTTTTGCCATCTATACATTAGATTACATATCTGTTTTGTTTGGAGAATGACTTACTAGCCAACTGCAGTTTGGTTGCTCTCCTTTATGAGATCTCTCCAAGCTAACTACTAAACCACTTGGGATCAGAAGCTCAGTCTTGAAAGGATAAACTCTCACCTCCTGTGGGAAGATCATGTAGGGAAAAAAGTTCTTGTAGAATTTCAAGAGGCTGAACAGTTAAGGTTTCAGAAGAACGATGCCCTGCTTTCAGTGTGGAGGAATGTGAGCATCACAGAGGGGCAAGGACCTTGAAAACCTCAGGCTCTGGGGAACTTATTTCCAAAGCTGACAGATCCTGAGGCAACCATAAGGATAGTCAACATCTCTGTGCTGCAGTTGTTCCCAATTGGCCCCCCTCCCTGCCCCCCGCCCCTTGCAGAAAAGGCAGAGGCCAAAGAGAGGAATTAATATTGTTTGTTTCCAATAGCGTTAAGTCCTGTATAGATTGCTGCTTGCAAAGCCTTCAAACCTCAGGGAACATGCCATACAGGGTGGCTGCTCCTTGATGATGCTCTCTTATATAGCCAGATATCGCAGCTATCCTTGGGGAAAGTGGGGAAGCAGGCATCCCTTTCCACTATTCAGCCCATATTTGTCCCTTGCTCCCTACCAAAGAACAGAATGGATCCTGTAGCATATAAGCCAAGATTTATGAATCAAAGAGACTTGGAGTAAGAAGGATCTGGTTGTGGACTGAGCCTTGAGAGCGAAAGTGGTGGTTCAAGGACCAGTATTTTTTTCCTCAACCCAACAACTGACGGTAATCACTTAAAAAATTCTGACCTACCCAACAAGAGCATATACGGTGTGTGCTAGATATAAAGGAGCAAATGTGTCAGTCTTTAGAATTTACCACATCCCCGTTGCTTGGTTTATGGGGGAGGTTCAGTTACAGGAAATTCTACTGCTAAGTTAACACGTTTCCTTCCTCTATGGCTCTGCTTTTAATTCCTTTTTCTTCTCCATTTTGTGGTTGGTGCTCACTTACTAGGGTTTGTTTGAAGATAGGTGTTTTTTCCCTTCAGGCTTTTCATAAGCCTAATTATTTTGCCGTTGATAAGGTGACTATGTAAATTTGCAGGTTTAATATTCAAGGTATTTTTCATCAGTACAAGAAAAAGGAGGCATTCGGCAAAATATAAAACTAGAATTTAATTTAGTGTCAGCAATTATGTGTAAATATTTTAACCATAAGGAAATCCACAGCACTGGTTTGTTAATCCACTAACCTCTTTTCATTTAATGTATTTTTTCCAACAGGAGGCCTTGACCTCATCCTCATGCCAGGCCTTGGGTTTGACAAAAGTCGCAACAGACTGGGAAGAGGGAAAGGATATTATGATAGCTACCTGGAACGATGCATGCAGCATCCCAAAGGAAAACCTTATACGATTGCCTTGGCTTTCAAGGAACAGATCTGTGACACAGTGCCAGTGGCAGAAAATGATATCCAAATAGATGAAATCCTTTATGAAGATTAGCTAAAAGCATCTGGATGCCTCTGACCACAAACTGACCAACCAAAGACTTCATATCTGTTAGGTACAGATTTGTAATAATCATACATAATTTTTGTATCAATAAAATAAACTATTTTTAACTAAACAAAATCAATGAAATGTCATTTATGTTAATAAGGACTGCATTGATCTCATTCTAATTAGCAAATATCTGTTGTGAAGTCGTATTCTAGAATCAACAGAAACAAGAATGTGTGACCATTTTATTAAAATAAAAATAATTTAATCTAATCATGTTTACTGAGTTACCTGATATTTAGCATGACAGTTTTATTGCCCTGCTTTAAAATTGAGCTCAGCTACTAATGGGATTTCATGATGCATCTGAAAGCAGATATTTGTTGGAATAAAAATTTCTAGTATGGCCATAGTACTTAACAGTTAAGCACAACCATCAACAAAACATTAGTACCCAAGAAATCACCAGTTAAGCCTTACACTCACATGATCACAAAGGAGTAGATAAGAAAAAGCCTTTGATTGTAAAATCAATGTAGATTACATACTTGGTAGTTAAACCATTGTCTAATTATAGAAGTTCTCTATGCTAGGATCTGTCCATGTTTTTAATATAGACCCATAAAAATTGGTAGATGAGTTCTCAAGATGAGCATTTTTTTTAACTATAACTCAGAAATGGCTTTGATTTAAAACCTAAAATTTTCCAGTACTCTATAATGTTTTGGAATAGTGAATAAAATTTGCATACAATATTTTGAAGAAATGCTAGAGAGAAGCTAGGAATTGCAGAGGAGAGCAACTATTTTAGGATGATAGGGTTTGATGGGGATAGACTCTGAAAAGATTAAAACAATTAAATAGGTGCAAATTGTTGAATGAGGGGTTTATTGGAGATGGTAGAAGGAAATGTTTCTGGGATGCACAATAACTTACATAAAGGGGGAGAGAACAGGATAAATTGTTCTCACTGGTTATCACTGGAAAAAGGTGGATGGACTAGGGACCTAATCCAAAGCAAACAGAAGATAATGGAGTCTTTCCACTGATTTCAGTCAGATATGGCTTCAGATAATCTAGTCCAGTTCATAACAATTCTTTGCTTCTTCAGGGCTGAATCATGGCCCAGCTTGTACAGCTGTGCAAGGGAGCAAATGGGGAGAAGGCAGGCCCATACTCCCTTCTGTGGGCTACTTATGGCACAGGGAGCTGTGCAGGAAGGGAAGTGGGCAATGCAGAGATGCTTTGTTCCCCCACCCCGTGCAGGTGAGTGGGAAAGTGTGGAGATATTTTGATTAGCAAAGCTACACTGGATGTAGACCTACTGTGGTTTATTCCTTCCACCGAGCAGCATGGAAAATGGGAGGAAGATTGTGAGCTCTCCTCAGGAGACTGCTCCAGTGGCAGCACAGCAGGAGGTTGCCCCTGGTTCCGGACCAATCCTATAGTCATGATTTAGCCCATAATATGGATGTTTAGATTTATAAAATTGCCTATCCACAATGCAGCACCTAGCTTTTTTGTAGAGGTATGCCAGACAGCTTTCTGTACGTGTCCAAGATAAGAAATACAACTGGAGTGCACCAAAACATTCCCAGTCTTGTGCTGTATCACTATCCAGAGTAATTATGTGAACACTGAAAACTACATTATCCATTGAGCAGATGTGGTGGTAGTTAGTGTTTTAGCATAATAGTCAGATATGGGAATTAAAAGATATACAGGAGGTAGCAATGAAAGGGAACAAAATCTTAATTTTCTTACAGTCCTGCCCATGCCTCCTTCAATACATTTTTGTACATGTGTAATTTCTCTCTGAACCTGCACATTATTTCATTCATTTTCACCAATTCACTGTTTCTACATTAAAAATTCTGTGGATTCTCAAGCACTGACTACAGAACAGAAAGCCTTTAAGACTTCACAGATAACTATTTTTATGAACTAAATCATGCTTACAGTATATGTGGACTTTTTAATCTAGGATTATTGTATTCAACTTCCCTTCTATTTTTGATACTGTAGTAAATCAATAACTACTTGTTAAAAAGCCTATATAATTGTAAACTCAATTGACTTGAGGATTTGGTTCAGGATGAAGTTAAATTCCTCTGAAACATAATGAAGGTATCCATGGAATAGAAGCAGCCACAAAGAGATCTGACAGAATTCTTTGTTTTGAAATAGCCCATGAGGATATTTGCATTTGAAATATCTCAATTCAGATGCATTGCTGACCTGCTCTTGGAAATATCTGTTGCTGCAAAATAATGATCAAATCATTGAATTCAAGCTCCCAAATAGATAGAGCTCCTGAAATAATGGATGTATCGGCTGATAATGGGCCTAATGATGCAACCCAGCTGCCTTCAACCAAATTGCTCACATGAGCAAGGGTTGCAGGACTGGTCATCTTGAATTTAACCAAAAGGCCAAATTTATCTTGAATAAGAAATGAGAAATCGTTGGCTATCCCTCAATATGACCATCTTGGAGTCTGAGACCCTGGATGGGATGGGAACTGAGTTACTGCAGAGAAATCTTTTTT
>ML675644.1:9315686-9331145 GCA_007922155.1 Mesoclemmys tuberculata
GTCTATGAGTCTGAAACCACACTGGGATTCCAGAAGGACGTCTTCAGCAAGAGGGAGGAGACTGTGCAAAAGCATGCGAGCAAGGGTCTTCCTGGCAATGGAGAGGAGGGCAAAAATTTAGTAATTCTCACACATTGACTTGTCCCCTTTCTTAAAAATGGTCACAATGTTAGCATTCTTTAAGTCAGGCGGAATTTCCTCATTAACTCAAATTCTAATCAGAAGTTAATAAAGTTTTTGCACAAGTGCTATTCCACTAGCTTTGAAGACCTCCACAGTGATGCCATCTGTACCTGGCGCCTTATTGTTTGTTCTTGCCATGCCAAACTTCCTCAGAAAATGGGGAGGGTCAGCAAGAGGTTGTGTTACTGGGTGCTGAGGAATAGATTCGATGGTGGCAGCTGAGACACTTGATTCCAGTTCAATAGAATCAAAATGTTCCTTTCAGCATTGCTTGAGGGCTACATTGTCCTTAAGAAGTGTGGCACTGTCCTGGGATCACAAAGGGATTATGCTGTTTGAATTTGGTCTGTAGATAGTTTTTGTTGCTTGAAAAAAGCTTCTTATTGCATATTGATTAGTGAAACTCTGGATCTCCATGGCCTTTGCTTGCCACCACTGCATTTTGATGTCACATGTCTTCTTTGAACTATAGCTTTAAGCTGATTATAAGTCTCTCATTTTTGCTGGTTAGAGGGTTCATTTTACCAAGCATAAAATGTGCTTTTCTTCTGATGAATAAAGTATTTCCTTGTTTTCATCAAACCAATCTTAATGGTGGTGAGTGGACTATCTAATCGATTCAGCACATGCCTTGTGAATAATGGTCTTGAACTCCTCCCAATGTGTTTTGCTTCTCACAAATACCATCTTTAGACAGAGGGACAAACATAAGACCACTTGGAAATACCCAAATTCCAAACACTGGCATCTTCACTATGTCATCGTCAGAACCATGATCATATTGGTGTCCATATTACACAAGCCATGAGAAGTACGGTTGACTTCTGGACAGACTATTGTTTAGTCAGATTAATCCTGAACGTGCGGCTTGCACCACAACACTGTAAACAACTGAAAGGAATTTGAAAGAGTAATAGTAATATACTGTCATCCAAAGAAGGACCCTCGTGGGATTTTTAAGTGAAATTGCATTGTACCTCCATAAAATGGAATCTTTAGAGAAAGAGAACGTGAAGGTACTGGGTAAATATGTGCTGATATGAGTTGGGGTGTTCAAATGGCATGAGTGAGTTATTCAGGTCATTGCAAATGAGTGCTAATAAACTGAAAGTTACCCACATGACTGCTGTGTGGAGACATCAGAAATGAGTTAGTGGTCTCAGACTAGTTCTTAGTGAACTGATGCCTCTGTCACAAAGTCAGCCCCTTAAGTGGCAGGGACTGATGATTTCACTGGCAGTCTCAGCGTAGAAGCGAATAATGGAAGAAATGTGGAGGATGAAGGACTTTGAGGCCACCTAGAGGCGGTTATATCAGAACAGGGTTGATAATATTGTTAGAGCAGCACAGGGGAGCTTGTATTGTCATTGCCTTTGTCCAAACGAAGAACTCCTACTTCCTGCATTGGCAAGTTGACAAATTTCAGGAATAATACACAAGTGTATATAATATTAAATTGCTATGTTAATGCTCAGGGTCTATTTAAAGTGTCTATCTTTGGTAGGTAAATAGATAGATTAATTCATTACATCTTCAAGTCTGGCCTTTTCAGAGAATTTCACCCAATTACTCATGTACTGAGCACAATTACTTGTGCTGTACTGTAATTTCCGGAATGGCATCCAATCCGATCCAATCTGCCATTGCGTTTGGTAGTTTGGTCCCGAGAATAATCACTCTCACTATTATAAATTTACATTTAGCACTAATAGAAGTTGGCTTTAACTTGCAGCCGTTGGTTCTTGTTATGCCTTTCTCAGGTTAAAAGAGACCTTTAATACTTGGTATTTTCTCCCCGCGGAGATACTCATATATCATAACTTCTTTTGTATAAGCTAAACAGTTTGAGCTTCTTAAGGTTCCTGCTGATGGGTGGATGGATGGATGAATGGATATATAGATGGTGTAAGACCTAACAGAACTGATGGTAGCAGTTTCTGATATGATGTAGTTAGTAAAATTATGGCTCCCATGCATTAGTATCTGATTTTTTTTATTTTTCAATTTTGTAAACTGAGTGTATATAGATTTTATTAGAGAGGATTTGTGCTTTATGAAAGATGGATTATGCACCAACCTTTATCATGTGCATTGAACTGCTTTGTTTGGCTTTTGATGTGCCGATAATCTTTTGGAAATACATGATTTTAATGTAACGCATGGTGTTTGATTAATGTCAGCCTTGTGAATTATTGGATGGACTTTAATAAAATGTAATTAGTGGTGCTATAATGAAATGAACATTTTGCCATTTAATATACAATCACTTTACAATACTGAGAATTTGGATTCAGTTAATATATTTTATATGCTCTAAGAAATGACTCAGGAAATGGAAAAGTAGCACTTTGCCTGGCCAGAAAGCTGTTGATACAAATGAAAAGATAGTGGGCCTGATTCTCATATATGCTAAGACCTCTGGCCTTAGTATAAACGAGACTCCGGCCCAGTGTTATTTAATAACATGGTCTATTGTCCACACATTCACAGGGCACAGTCCCTAATGAGGCGGCACATTTTTAAATAAAAAGTTCTTCCGAAGGTTTTGGAACTGAGACACTAAACTTATAAACATAGTCTATAAAAACAACCCAGTGGGTGTCCATGTCTTTGCCTTCAATCACTTTCGTACCAAATTTGCTCACTTTACCAGTGAAAAGATTGATTTTCTAACTTCCCATTTTGCAAACTCAGCCTGGGATCTGAAAGTCAAGCGGAGTCTTTCTGTTTCTTGCATCATAAAGACTGCAGCCAGAAGGTTAGCTGACAATTTTGGTGATGATACCTGAAGGAGAATAGTCTCCAGCTTGCTGTTCCACAACTATTGGCTGGCAGCTGTACAAACTTGATTATGTCAGTAAGTCAGGTCGATTCAATTTAGGACACCCAGAGTAGACATGCTGAGTGAGAAGGTATGAATTTGGTACAGCTCCTGTTGTGACTGTATTTTAATCCTTTTTCCATCACTGAACCTATGTTAATGTATGAAAAAACCATTGCAGCATGTTTGTGAAATTAGTGTGTGGAAGCAGAATTCTAACGTCTCTTTGCAGACTTATACATACTGTTCACTAACCCCTTGTGAGCAGTCTATTAACAGAAGTTTGGGAGCAAATTCTTCTCTGTTCCACTGGTGTAACTCCAGTGTAGTCAATACACCTTCACTTATGTGAGTGAGACTGCAGTTCAACTAAACACTTTAGGCACAATCTATCCTTATTCAGCAAAGCACATGCTTAAATCCATTAAAGTCAATGGAATTTCTGTAAATGCTTTAAGTGATTTGCTGATTTGGGATGGTTTGCTGAATCAGGATTTGAAAGCAACATTAGGAGCTTTGCCTTTTATTGTTAGTGACATCTAATTTTGCCTGCATATTTTAGTTTCATATTAAACATAAAATTAAGAGATCATGTCAGTGAAATAGAACATTGTCAGAAGATAAAGGTTTCCTGCTGCTACATAAATGCTGAGGCAAAGCCAGGGCGTTTCTTTTCAAAGCAGGACATCATAATCTTTTGACCATGTTCTATTAGAATGACTTATTTCATTTAGACCAGATGACTGCTGTAGATTGAAACATTTTATCTGATGCCTGTTGGCCCAGTGTAATATTGGTTTCACAGTGCATCATTGATGTCCTTCTCTATAGAAGAGATTGATTATTGTACCTTAGCCAATTAGATCTCAGTTTATTCACAAAATTACTGTCACTTTTTTTAATAAGCTCTTATCTGACTGGCTAGTGTTTGATTTGTCAACTTTAATGAATGAATAACGGCCAGGCTGACTGGTATAGATCCCACTCAGGATGATAATAAGTAAACAACCACGTATAAGAAAAGCTATTATTTGATGAATAGGTTCTGGGGACAGCACAAACTACTCAGTACAAAAACAAAGTGCTGAGATGAAACTGAGGGCTCTGTTACAGATTTCACTTTGTGTTTTTGTTGTTTTTTCATGTAGAAATTTGAGGGGGGAAAACGCAAGAATTTTCACTAAAAATATAGGCCCGGATCCTGCAAAGACTCATGCATAATTATTACATGCATGAACCAACTGAAGTCGGTGGAACTACCCAGTATATAGCATTAAGGACAAGTATAAGGAATTGGGGGTCATAATTTAACAGGGGTTCTCAGACTTCTGATATTGTGGGCCACATTTTAATACTGAGATTCTGCCGTAAATACTTCCCCTGCCAGTCACAGCTGCAAACCATTCCATGGCTATACAACAGTTGTTTACATGGGACATGTTAGGAAAGTATTCAATGCATTATTGCTTGGGAACAAAGAGGAGACCTTACCACCATGCACTCAGCCAGCTCTCAGTGGATCCCCAGCAAGGGCTTTGCAGACCAACAGCGCTCCATTGGCCATAGTTTGGACACCACTGGATACTGGTTATTGTGGATGAATCTTTTCATTCAGCCAGTGATAGAAAACCATGAACTTGTATTATCTTGACAATTGTGGAGCTCAGAGCCGTAACTAGGCCATTTTAGCACTCGGGGCAAGTAAGCATATTTGTGCCCCCACCATAATTTTTCCTTCATTTCTCCTCCCCAAGTTTGCTCAGCATATATCACTTGGGGAGCAGGGCAAGCTGCTAAAATTGAATTGACTGGTTCTTCTACAGTATCCATTAATGCTGGAATGTCATGTTAGAAATTATAAAAATGTGCTCTAAATGGTTTCACCTTTCCCCAAATGGGTATGCTTCGGTCAGTTTCAGTCCCCAAATTCAGTGAACATTATCACTAGTCTTGTGACAAAGCATGCAGAAAGCTCCAGAGTTCCACTTTGTTTACAAAATAGTTCTGCCCACCGCGAATAGGAAAGGAAAAATATCATTACCGAAGGAATAACTTAATTGTTCTTCAGTATCTCAGCAGGGAATGCTATCGTAGAGTATTCACTAAGATCTGACCAATGGAGGAGTTATAATTAAAAACTGTCCCTGGGGAGAAACTCGTAAATTATTGTAAGGGGCTTTTCTAAATTATTTTAGTTTAATTACCCTCTCCCCAAAAGAGAGGCTTAGGAGACAAATTAACTTACAGGTTGAAAATGGCTCTTGTGACAATTACATTCATGTCTATGTGAGGTGCAGATTCTGTGAGTGAGGTGCAAATGTAAGGCAAAATCAGTGGAGGCTTCAATTATTTATTATTTAAAAGTCGTTTGTTTAGCACAATAATATACATGGTGCTATATGCACATAGTCCTGATCCAAAGCCAACTGAGGTCAATGCTCCCATTGAGCTCAGTGGGCTTGCAGATGGACACTTGCTTTTAATTGACTTCCTTGGGGCTTTTCAAGTGTGCAGATGTTGGCTGGCGAGGAGCTCATTGCAGGATACGGGTCAGTGATGGACATAAAGAGAGGCGGCTAGGTGCCAATGGATGGAAAGACAATATTAACAGCTTGCAAATGGATGAGGTTTGGCTATTTTGCCCTATGATTGAGACACTTGCTACCCAAGCTTCTGAGATGTTGAGCACTTCTCAATTGGAGGCAAAGAGAGTTCGCACTTAGAGAAGGAGAACGCGAAGTCGTGACTAGAACCATGTACCTCGCCCTGCCACCCTTTGGGAGAGGAGAGTGAAATATCTAAATCTCATGTGTTTTGCCAGAGGATGAGCCAGCCCTTAATACTGAGTCATCAGTTGGTGCAGGTAATATGATTCCAGAGCTCTACCCTGTCTTCCTTCAGATTCTTCCTCAAGATCCACTTTCTACTGTGATGTCAATAGGAAACTGCCAGCTGCTAAGTATGGCAACTAAAAAGGGACTTCTGATTTTTATATTATTTATTGACCTATGGAAATGCACCTTCTAGTCCTCTCTCCCTTGTTCTCCTTCCCCCATTTCTTCCAGTTGTTTGTTGCACTTACCCATAGCTTCTCGTTTTAATCAGACTGTAAACTGTTTGGGGCAGGGTCCATCTTCTCTTTGTATAGCGCCCAGCACAATTCCAGTTCTGATTGTGGCCTCTAGGTGCTGCTGTAGTGTAAATAATAACCTTCCACCAAGCAAGCTGGATGAAAATCGATACTCAAAAGCTGCTTAGTCATTCATCAGGTAGTGATCTTAATGAGGTAAATTCTTAGTCATTCAAGGACTCATTCAAGTGATCTTAGTGAGGTAAATTCTTAGTCATCCAAGATCTTAATCATTCATCAGGTAGTGATCTTAACTGATACCTTAGTTTTTACTTTGTTATGGTGTAAAATTGCTGCTTAGTTCCTCAGCCTTTCTGAAAACTCTGAGAGTCCTGTAGTACTTTAAAGACTAACAAAATTCTACAGGCATAAAGTGCCTGCAGAAATTTGTTAGTCTTTAAAGTGCTACAGGACTCTCGTTGTTTTTGCTGTATACAGATTAATACAGCTACCCCTCTGGAACTTTTCTGAAAACTACTGAATCATGAAAAGAAAAATGCTTGTAGCAAATGCCATCTTGTCTGTCACCAGAATAATGTATTAAATGGCTTATCAATTCCATGAGAAGACTACAATCCCTGTGAAACTGCTCCAATGCATATTTAGAGAACAAAATATGTTGACAACTGCAGAATAGCTTTGACTGCAAGATTATAGTGCATAAAATAAACTTGTATTTTATTCTACCACATCCAATAGTACCCAAGGGAATAAGAAAGACCTTCCAACATTTCTATAATTTTGCTTATTCATGGGAAATGACAAATGAAAAGTGCATGCAACACAGATTTGAAGAATGGTTATTTAATGGACAGCACTCTATGGCTTGAATGTTATCAGCTGAAAACAATGAGATTTAATTACTAGTAGTGGTAGATCTATATTAATATGGAAATGTAATAAAAATGAAAACCTTTCTATAGGTTTTCATTACCACGTTATAGATTTGGAATGGTTAAAAATAAAGCTATTGAAGGGGATCATTTGCTATTAAATACTACAGGTTTATAGAGTAATTGCTGTAGAGACCTATTAAATTGTATATTACTTTTTCATTATGGATTCAGATAGAAATACAATCCATATTGGATTCATATACTTCCTTTTACAAATCTTCTTGCTTCTGTTTTGAATTTCTTTCTTTTCAGGACTGTCAGGATTTTTGTCAATATCATTGTCTCCTCGCACACAATTGTTATATTTTTCTGACCTTACATGCCTATTTCCAAGACATTTGCCTGAATGATGTCACTTTTTGTTTATTTGTTTGCTGGTGTTATCTATACCTGAGTGTTATAGCCCGATGTCTACAACAATGCTGTATATGTGCAGTTGTATCCTAGTAATATCCATACATAAACGTAGAAGAAAATTACATGACTCTATGGCAGCTTCTCCCGATCCCCTGCACATTATAGGCCTGATTCTCCAATGCCGTACAAATTGTGTAGATATTTACATCTACGCAAAATGAGTGCAAAACAGAATCCTCCATTCACACCAGTCGCTTTTAAACCTACTTTGTCCAAGGGCAAATAACTTGAGAAAGGTGCAGAGCAAAGGTGAAAATCAGATCCAATAAAAGTTTGTACTGATAAAGTGCTTTACAAAGGTGAAGTATCATGATGCCTGTTTATAGATTGAGAAATTGGCCTAGAGAAGTTGTTACTTCTTCATCGTATTGCAGCAAGTTAGTGGCATGGCCAGGAATACAACCCTGCTTTTCTGAGCTGCAGTCCCAAGCCCTGTCTACTGGTCAATGTTGCCATCAGTGTGCTTTAGCTCTGAATTGTAGGGATGATTTAAATTGTAAGGGACCGTCTTTTCCTTCTGTGTTTATATAGTACCTAGCACAACGGGGTGCTGGTCTACGACTAGGGCTCCTAGGTGCTATGGTCATGGTAATAATAATAATTAATAATTAATAGATGAGCAGCTAGATCAGTCTCCAGAGTAAATACAAACCTTGATCTGCAATGAGAGTGCCAGCCAAGTGGCTAATTATTGCTAGCTGTAGTGGTGGTTTTTGTTCTGTGGACACTTGTGGCTTGGGAACTGGGCTGAGACCACTAAACTCACATAGGCATGCAAACAGCCATCAGCTTCTGGTCACAGTCAGCTTGGGTTGGATACAAACTAGGGCTGAAAGGTTCTATCTCAATTTCCTGGGCCATCCGCACCTTCTGCTGCTGTTATTGTATCAGGTATCAATTCCACAACAGCACTAAAATATTCACATGGACAAAACAGAGTTTAATAACAAACAAGGGATAACCGCAAATGCCACTGATTTCTGTCTTGTTTTGAAGTCACTCCTAGTCCACAGACCTAGTTCCCATAGAGAAGGAAGCCAAAAGACAGAGCCTGACTAGAAAATTTACATATAATAAAAACAGCAAATGCAGGGTGAGCAGATGAGTCTCTGAACATAAGCTATAAAGGAGCCTGTTTAGAAGTCTAGTTTAAAAGAACAAATCATTCTGGGGCCATTATAATCAATTACAGTGTAACGAACACACTTTGAGAGCACTAAGACAATGGAGGCCAAGGCCAGCGTCATTCTTCCAGCTGGCTAATCAGCTACCATGGCTTTGTTTCCCCAGACCTGGGGCTGCAGTTTACGAGTTGCTCTCTCTACTCATCATTAAAAGAGGGAGCCTGTCCTTCATGCCAGAAACCTGCTGTGGCCCAGACTCATCTAACCCAGTGGCTAAAGTGACAAGTTCAGGCAGAGATATTAACAACAGACTAGGAAGCTGTGCTGCATTTCCTCTAGCTAAGGATTTGGAGCTGCTGTAACCTTTATAGAGATGTGCGGTCCAATCAGGTTGCGCTTAGGTTCTGGCAACGGAGGCTGACTATCATCTGGGGCTGCAGAACTGTTTGTTCTTTACCGCGTCAATCTTCTTTTTAGGGCTTTTTTTTTATAATGTCTCAGAGAGATGAGAGATCAGATCAATAATCTGGGGGCATCATTTTCAGAACCCATCAGTCCTTTAAAAAGATTAGAGACGATGGACAAAAATCAGAAACTGAAGAAATCAAAGAGGTGGAGGGGCGCTAAAGCAAGACATTTCCTAGCTGTGCTGCAAATCATCTCCTGGTGATTCCTCACAGAACCTAGTGTGCAGAAGTACACTGCTCATGCAGTTTCAGGATACATACTGTTCTTTCCGCAAGTGTTAAAAGCATCATTACAGTTTAGGAAGTAAAAGAAAAGGCTTGTTTCCCTGAGACTTTTGCTGCCTAAAGTGACTGCACTTCAATATGTTTTTTCTCTTGTGAGAATATGTAGACTTAGAGAGGTCATTTAATACCTTTTTGCCTCGGTTTTCCCAGTGGATAACTGACCTCCCAGAATAATAGCAAAACCTCTTTATTTAATATTTGCAAAATACTTTAAGATCATTGGTTAGAGCTCTCTACAAATGCCTGTTTTTGTTTTGCTCTGCACTGAAATGAAAAGGGTCTGTTACAGCTCCCAGTAACCACTCATGTGACAGCCGCCATCTTGGCCAGCCCCAGGCATTGGAGCGGAAAGTGTAGATTTCCACAGCCTGAGTTAAGGAGCCAAGCTCTGTAGCTGGGGGCTGTAACAGACTTGCCTTTTCTGCGAATCAAGCACAGAGCGGGATACATGACACACTGGGCAGTGGGCAATTACAAAAGCATTTGTTGGTTTGTAGAAAATACATGTAAATTAAATTTTAAAGTAAGTTTTTGGCTAAAATTAGAGCCCGTGGGCTGATTTTCTGTGATTTGTAATGGGACATCTCAAGTTGTAAACCAGTTTCCACCCTGCTTTAATACTATTGTGGCACTAAGGGTTGCCAGTTTTGGTTGGACTGATTCCCAGAGATTTCATCACATGACATAATCTTTCATTAAAGATTAATCTTTAATTCATGGAGACTCCAGGATAATCCTGGGAGGGGTTGGCAACCCTATATGGCACATAGATTAACTTTACTGTTTAAACGTGAAACACATTTAAATATTAAGCAGTGAAGTTCTGCCTCTGATTGCTAGGTCACTGGTAAAGCAGGAGAGAAAATGGTTTATACTCTCTGACACAGGGCTACACATCTTGCCAGTGTCCATCAGCCTGGTGGCTGCCCGTAGGAGGCTGTGAAATAGCAATTGCAATTGCAATTGCCTGCTTTGTTTGCAGATGTGCTTTATAACTGGAGAAATGTCTCTCTGACAGCTCAGCTCAGCAGAGTGAGTGCACCATAGCTCCTTTACAGTCGATTCAATCTGGCTAAACCCAAACTGCCACATCCTCCCACCTTGATCCCGCACAGAAGCAGCCTCACTCATGAAGCTGATCATTATTTTGACAAACTTTGTGTATGTACATTATAAAGGGTCAGCACAGACACAAACTTGAATATTACAGTAGCCTGTGGTAATTGCAGTGATTAAGAGGAAGTTAATTAGAAGGCACTACCCAAATAGACCCTAGAGGTTTTTTTTTTAAATTTACATTTGGAATGGGAGCCTCATTTTTAATGCATATGGATTTCCTATGGATTTCCCTTGCAGTTATACCATTTCTGTTCACACGACCAGGTTATATTCAGTAACCCAGCAAAAGTAGTGGCTTTCTTTAAAACAAAAACAAAAAAAATCTAAAAACATTTTTCATTGTTCTCATGACAGACAGGCATGTGTGGAATTACTGTACACTATTTATCTAAGATCAGAAATGTTCTGGCTTGCCTGAGAAAATTCATCCAATCACTTGTGCTGGTGTTTCCTGTTTTAGATTAAAATTGATACATTATGCACGCACAGACGAAGAAGAAAACTTTCTTTTTTAACAGATAAACACTGTATTTGTTGGGATTTATGCCTAGCAGATGTGAAGATCCCACTTGGATTTCCAAGCATATATTTCTTATTTATTATTAGTGTCATTATAACACACAGGAACCCTAAACGTGGATCAGGACCCTATTGCGTTAAAAGATGTACAAATACCTGTCCATAGCTCTTCATTATGAGGCCACCCACTAGTGCATGTGTATTGTAGGTGCCACTCTGTGCAGAACCCACAGAGGATATGGGTTGTTGTTACAGGCCCACCTGGAAAGCCTTGCCTCTTTAGCCAAATGGTAAAAACTCATGCTTTTGACTGTGGAGGCCCCCCATTCAGTCCCTGGAATGTTAGCCATAAATTGTTGGCTTATGTTATGCCCTGGCAGGAACAGGTCAGTTCACATAAAAAGATCCATGAAATAAAAGATAAGCAGACAAACATTTAAGGCTCTGATTCTGCAAATACTTGAGCATTTGCTTCTACTTGCTTAAATAACCCCATTGAACTCAATAGGACTAGTTGTGTGTCTGTGTAAAGTGATGCACATGCTGAACTGTCGCCACGATTGGGGCCTAAGCTTGTGTATGCATTTATTTTCAGCAACCAAATGGTGAATGGCCTTCCTGTGTCTCATGGTTTTGCTGAAACTAAACCAAGGGAAACCGCAGCCTGGAATATCTGGTCTGCAGGAACACACACAGCTGACTAAATGTTAGAAATGGACTGGAGAGCCTGAGGCTAAGCCAGTCCTGATTACAAGATGAGTCCCAGGGTCCCACTAGAGAGGAATGGTGATCCAGTATAAAAGGCAACAGGAAGCTGCAGGGAGGGAAGTGGTTGAGACTGCCAGGGCAAGAGGCCTGGCAGTAAACTGGGGAAGCTCAGAGAACAGGAGAGGGGCTGGAGCAAGTTTGGTTCCTGCAAAGTCCTAGCCAGATAAAGCCTGTGTATGGGAGTTGAAGAGGGGCAGAGGAGGTAAAAAACTTGGTTTTAGAAAAATGTGAACAAACAAAACAATTTTTCTCTTTTTAAAAAAAAGCGAGTGATTGGATTAAAGGGTGTTGAAAATGAGCTAAACCCACTTATTTCTCCTGTACTTTCTCTTACTCGCCATTTCTTCCCCTTTGTTAGGGTTTGTTTGTGCTTGAAATGCTCCATGGCACAGCTGCAGCGCTGTGGCATTTCAAGTATAGACACTACCTAAGCCAATGACCTGGCACTGTCTACACAAGGACCTAGGTCAGCTTAACTACAATGCTCAGGGATGGATTTTTCACACCCCTGAGCACCATAGTTAAACTAGCCTAATTTTCTAGTGGAGACCAGGCCAACGTCTGCCTTTCTTACACATTTACAATCAAATGATCATCCGTACAATTACTTTGGCTGGTGTCCTGTTTATAATGCTAACTTCCCATCACTGTCGTTCTTCTGCTACAGGGGGGAGGTTGTTTGATGGAGTCCTTCCCATCGCCTATGGGCTTATGCAGACATGAAAGAAGAAGATAGATAAGAAGAGTAAAGTCAGTGTTTAAAAGATAAATCCCAAATTGGTAAATCTTAAAATGGATTACTGATGAGAGTGGATCTTTAATGGAAAGACTAACAGTCCATATGGGCCAAAGTCCTTGTAATTCATTGAGGCTATTAAAATTTGAAAGGCCCTTTTCATTCACGTCTTTCACTTTTATATGACAGTTTTTCAGGGGTTTTCTATGTAGGCATAGGTGCTGTTGGTTGTACTCATCAGAAAATCAAGAAAATACATTTCAGTTAGCGTGACCAGATGTCCTGATTTTGTATGGACAGTCCCAATATTCGGGGCTTTGTCTTATATAGGCGCCAATTACCCCCCACCCTGTCCCAATTTTTTATACTTGCTATCTGGTCACCCTAATTTCAGTGTTTGTTTCACTGGCTTTTGCCATAATGGATAATATATATTTATTATCCATTATATTATCCATAATAATATTTATTATCCATTATGGCAAAAGCCAGTGAAACAAACACTGAAATTGTTTGCAAAGCCTGGGCACACTGGAAAGCAGCTAGTCTGGTCAATAGGGCACTGGGCTGGGAGTCAAGAGGCCTGCATTCTAATCAGTTCTGCCACTGAGCTGCTGTGTCGTTGTATTGGATAGGAATAGGGTAGTACCCCTTTAAATAGCTTGTGAGCCACAGTGGTGCTCACTGTGCTCTATATTTTAGAAGCCACCAGAAACCCATTAGAGCAGCAGCATGTGTCCAGCTAGACCTTGCATTTTTGGGTATAGTCAGTAAACACAGTTACTTGTGACCTAATTGTGCCCATATGGTTTCTTCATACTGCTGGTGGTTGTGTATAGAGCAGAAGACAGAACTGACTCCAAGCAAATCCACTCTATCTTTCTGTGCCTTTGTTTGCC
Organism: Mesoclemmys tuberculata; assembly: GCA_007922155.1. Taxonomy (NCBI): domain Eukaryota; kingdom Metazoa; phylum Chordata; order Testudines; family Chelidae; genus Mesoclemmys; species Mesoclemmys tuberculata. Next base: position 9,329,051 of record ML675644.1, read on the forward strand.
CGCACCCTTTATCTCTTATCTTTTCGGTAAATTCTCTGGGGCAGGGATTGTCTTGTGCTATGTATTTGTGTAGTGCCTGACACCATCAGGTCCTGATTTTGGTTGGGACCACTAGGCCCTATAAGAGCACAAATAATTAATAATACACCAGAAAATTATGTGGCAGTGTATTGGCATCTGGAGTGTGTATTTGAGCTTGGATTTAAAATCCAAAGGCAAAGAGGCAATCCCTTTTTTTCCTGTGTAATATAAGGTTACTGGTTCCCACAGGCAGTACGTTACTGAGTTTTATCAAGAAACAAGCTTCTCTGAGTGCACCATGGCTATGAATAGTAGGTTGGTTTCATACCATGGAAGGGGAGAATTACTTTAGTACAGTCATTTCATACAGGTGATTGACTGTTGCTGCTATTTTGGATGCCTTAAAAGCTGTAGCCTTCATATCCTCGGCTGAGGGTTCAACTCTACATTGGCAGATTCAGCCCTGCATATGTGGATGCAACCCCCATTGAAATCAATTGATTGACGTTTGTCCGGTATCTTCAGATATTAGGGGAAATCAGCTTTGATTTCTAAAAGGCTGTTGGTGCAGAAAGTCACTTTGCACTAGCAGCTGCTTTATGACAATAAGTGGGAAGATGGGTGAATACAGAAAAACAGGCAAGCAAATGGAGCAGGCTTGTATGTTGCATGACGGTCCTGGGATACAATAAGAAGGGCCTAAGAGAAATAAAACACCTAGAGAGACGATTCTTGCCCAGCACATGTTTGATTCTGAAGGACAGCAGACTTTTTAATTTTTTATGATCCTCAAAAATTGGAGACACTGGGCTCCATCCTCAGTTCTTGCTATTTGTTGCTCAGGTCCAGACCTTTATGTGCTCCCCACCTTAATCCTGGAGCAAACTGGGGCTAGTCCAGGCCAGTCAGGGTTGCTCTAAATTACTACCACTTGCAATGAGAGAACCTTTCATCTTCAGGTCTGAATTCAACCCAGGTCAGTAGTAGTGTTTTAAAGTTCTGTCCTTTCCTAGATGAGTAGAGTGGGCTCTGTAAAAGAGTGTGCTTCTGCTGTAGTGCCACCTGCTGGCTTGCCTCAGTTTCCCCTCTTCAGGGGTTCCTTAAATAAACACCAGTCTAGAGTCTTTGAAATGTTCCCCTTCTGAATCTGATTTAGTTATACAGAATGAAAAACAAGCTCAGTCTTGGGAGCTTCTCCTATATGGTGGGGTTTTTTTGTGAGGGGAAGAGGGGACAAAATCCCAGCTTCATTCTCTGGCTGGAGCCTTTTGGTTTCTGAAGCCTCAGACTTCTGCTTTCTCTGCAGTTCCACATCTGTTCCCAACTTCCTCTTCCTGTCTCCCCCTTTATAAAGCCCAGCTGCCTTCCCTTAAGCCCAATTTGGCAGCTGGTAATTAGTCACAGGTGAATGGGACCTCATTCCTTCTTATAGGGGCCAGTCACCCTGCCACAGGTAGCATTATTATTATGCAGCAGATGAGTCATGGAGACCATTATTTTCTCACCCCTAGTAGCAATCACTCAGCTTCCATGCTGAGTCACTGGCAAGGCCATGTTGGAATGCGTTGGCTAAGTTTATATTGTCCCTCCTGCTTCAGTGAGGATTTTTGCTCATTTATACAAATTTTAAACACATTTCATCCAATCTTGCTCCTTTTATTGACCTTCCTGCCAGAATATCTAGGCAAATGAGTTCCATTTTGTGCTCTGAAATCAGTATATTATAATTTATATACATGGACCAGGACCCCATTCAGCTAGGTGATGTACAAACACAGAACAAAAAAATATTCCTGCCCCCCTGAAATATTTCCGTATATTTTACTTGCCATAGAAGCTTACTGAAAATCCTTATAAACAGGGGTTCGACAATGCTAACTGTGAGCAAAGTTAACTTATAACTGATAAATTGTTAAGAGGCAAAAGGGGGAAAAATCATTTCCAAAGTCTGTGAGTGTTGCGTCTTATTCCTTGTGTCTCATGCGGGCCGGACAAAGCACAACGATCAATATGATTGTAAGCAGAGCCCTTTATTGCAAAGCGAATACCATCTTATATATCATTTCATACAGCA
>ML675644.1:9336145-9371534 GCA_007922155.1 Mesoclemmys tuberculata
GATCATATTGGTCCCTTCTGATCTATGAGTCTATGAGTCTATGAGTTATTTGTGGTAGGTCCACTGTAACTGTTGGATTCTGCGGTAATTCATACCAACAGAATAATGTTATCCCCAGATCACTCTGCAACTAGAATGTGACTGCTGTATGTCAGGTAAGGAGGTGTGGATGGGCAGATGAGTCACTAAAGAAAACACTGAGGCTCCCTTTCCCTTCAAATTCTTCACTCAGATCCGATAAAAATCTTGATTCTGCTTTTAAGTAGAAGTGGCCAAATATTAAAAATGGTGATCTATGATATATTTTGAGTCAACCTCTTTATTCAGATCACCATTATTGATGAGTTCCTATTACTTGTTAGCTATGAATCTTCTTTTAGCTGCCAGGGTTTGTGGAAACCTAAAAGTTGCATGAATTTTAACAAAATAAATATGTGCCTTCAAAAATTCACACTGGAAGGGTGCTACTGGCTAGTCATTATCAGTAAGTGGATTATGTAATAACTGAGTATTATTATGTTATTCTCTAGTTTCCGACTTTGCATTCATCCAATCTGGGAGCAGAAACAATACCATGTGACTCGGGAGACACCGAAAAGAAAAAATAGAAAACATGCAAAGCAAACAGTTCCCAATTAGTCTATGGGTTAAAAAAGTGTTCATCCAAACTAGTTATTGGAATACGTATAGATACCCAATGCAGTCACAGAAATCAGGATCAGTTCACAAATGGTGTGTGAAGAAGGAAAAAGGTCTAAATTTATAACAAATTTTATTTGCAAAGAATAATTCTCCCAGTTCCATCCCTCTGCCATCTCTCTCTTTAAATAATCAGCTGCAGGAGTAGAAGAACTGAAAAAATGCTGTAGCAATGCATAGCAGAGAGAGACTGCAAGAAAGAGCAGCAGGTCACAGGCCTGAGAAATAGAAAATGGGCCAAAATGCCGAAGCCTCAATATCTACCTCAAATTAGGGATGTGGGGTCTATACCTTCCCCTACTCATTATTATAGTGAAAACAGTGCCATACACACACCATAAAATCAGATGTGCATTCTCCTTGTTTCACTCTTACCAGCTAGATTACATGTTGGCTATAATAGCTCAGCAATGGTTGCTCTGCAGTGATATTCATTAAATTGTTTCTTATTTTAGGTGAGGTTTCCTTTTCCTTTTAAAGGCAAGGCTTGATCAGTAATAATTCTGCATTTATCAGTGTACTGACAATTGGCTTATTTTTCATCAAGATAGCCATACTATTGTTTAATTAAAAAAAACCTTAGTCCAAGGCCCCAGTCCTTCAATGAGGCCCATATAGATATCCAGGACCTAAATCATTTAGCAGTCTGCTCAGACAAGTTGGCAGAGAATCAATCCCTGTTTTTTTCAGTTTCCTTGACTGAGTACTTCTCATAATTCCTTGAGAGAGAGGAATTAAATACTATCACATAAGAACAAATGTGTCCCAACTAGGGAACAAACTCATACTCGTAATTATTTAGCCATCACATTAAACAAACTAGTTCCTCATTAAAAATAGATGCAGAAGATTCAATTAGATGTAACAGTGTATTGTGCATTTTATGATGTGCTGGCTTTATTTCTGTTGGTCCTTGGCAATAATGAAACAGTCTTTTATATTTACCCTGGAGGAATATTTTTCCTTTTTAAATACTCATTTCCTTTTTAATCTCAAAGCCATAGTAAGCCAGTTCTTCCTTCTCCAGAAGTCAAGGGCAGTTAGGGAGAGAAAGCTTTTTCTTGCCTTCCAACTACTTTTACCTCCCATAAAGCCCAGGAAATGGAGTCCCGGTCCATCATTCAGGCTCTGTAGTGCTACCACAGTAAAAATAATAAATGATGATGAGAATGGATGATCAGGACCTCTTATCTGGTTCTGCCTTGCTCAAACTCCACTGAAATTGACATGAAGGAGTAGAAAATCAGTCCTGTTATGGAGGAGTATTGAATGTACAGAATCTCTTGTCTGTTGCATTCCCTCCTCTAGCTGTGTATGTAAACGTAATGCCAGTAGAGCAGTGTGATATTCTGTCCAATCAATCTCCCTGGATGACAGATTTCAAAATTCCCCGGTATCTTTATTTTAGTATCTATCCTGCAGCACCCATCCAGCCATTGGCTGTGTATGTCAGGTGACTACAACTCCTAATTAATTATTGCAACAGGCTTTTCTCTTATCAACCAGTTTTTGTCTGTTGCCCCAGCCCTTGTGATTTGGAAGCACATTACCTTTTGCTAAGAGATTGGAATTACACCCAGTTCTGTAACGTCTGTCCTTACTTCTCCATGAAATGCTAGGATAGGAGAGAGGCTGTAAATTGGACTTGCAGCTAAGACACTCTACCCACCCCTTAATCCATCACCTCTACAACAAATGCAGGTCCTACCAGCCACTGGAGTGAAAATCAAGTCCGCTCATCTCCCTCAGTCTCTTGCATGTCACTAATAATAACACCAGGGTACAAACATGTAGTTATGAAACACATGACAGTACGTTTATAAAATATCCTGATTGCAACTGCTGAAATGGCAAAATAGGTACAGATCAGAGTGGGTAAGTATCTCAAACACAGGAGGGTTTTGATCCTTCTTTGTATATCAGTCTTGTCCTTCCTGGAACTGCTATGCTTGAGGCTGTGGAACTATGAATTTCATCACTAATTTGAACAATGCCAGTTGGTTTATGTCATGACATCACTTCGCAGAGATGCCATCATCCAGAGACGGACCTTTTGGGAGCATGGGGAATCCTAGCTGTTTTGAGGAGTTTGTTACATTGGTCATTTAAGGCAATGGTTCTCAACCTGGGTTGTGTGACCCTCTTGGGGGGCGGGGGGTGCCAAAGATTACAGGGGGTCTGTGAGGCTTCAATAATATTGAGGTCATTTAGCCCCGAGCTCAGCGCCAGCCAGAGCGGAGGAGCAGCCCCCTGAAGCCTCATGCTGGCCATGCGCAGCCGTCCCGAGCTCTGCGCTGGTCAGGCTCTTGGCTCGAGTGAAGAAGCAGGCCCCCCGAGAGAGCAATAGCTACAAGCTCCATGCCAGCTGGAGCGGAGGAGCAGCAGCCTCAAGCCGGCCAGACATCTGGCCAGAGCAGAGCAGCCCTGGCCAGTCCGCCAGCACCCGCCACTTCCATTACCCTCCATCCGTGAGGGACAGAAAGGGGTGGGGCAACACTGGGCGTGCAGTGGCAGGTGTGCCAGGGAAGGCCTAGTTTCTTACTCAACTAAGAGTAATTTATTATGTATGTAATTTAGTGTTATTATTATCATCATTACATGTGTTTATGGCCGGTGAGGGAGCAGGGTGGGGGCGGAGATGGGGCGTGTGTTTTACCTTGTGTCAACCAGTGGAACTTTCACTCAGAAAGTTTGGGAACCACTGATTTAAGGGACTGTGATCATCTGAGTGACCCCTGGGTACCTCCTTGAGGACCCATTCCTTGCCTTCACTTCACAAAGCAATTAGCTCTAGAAAACAGTATAAGAGTTAAAGTTGTCCACACAATATGTTAATACAGAAGGTGATATGGAAGAGGGAACATTTTAAGTAGTTTCACAGTCAAATTTTGTGTTTTGCTAATTAGTTGTATCTATATTTAGATGCCAAATCGCTCTTGCTTTTCAAGGTGGGCATGTGTTGTACTGTGAGAAACATCATTGAGACATATATAGCTTTCTCGAAGCATCTACATTCAGAGAGTGTTACTTTGGTAGCTGAAATGAGAAGAAAAGTTTAGTTCTGGTTCAAATGAACTCTAAACGAAAGCACATAGCCGGCTGGGCTCTATAGATTTACATTCCTTCAGCACACACAAATCACATTTATATTGCTCTAGGGTCTGAAGATCAAGAATTGTATATTCTGAAATATGAAATAAAAGCAAAGGCATTATTACTAGAACTGACTACTCTCTCTCACACACATAAACTTCAACACCTCCTCCCAAATCAGAAACCTCAAGTTTTTTATTTTAAGGAAACGGACATTTCAAAACAATTCAGTTTTCATGAAAATATTCCGAGTGTTTTGCTTTTGTTCCTGGATGGAATGAAAAATATCAAGATCTGGAAAGATGCCCAGAAATGCAATTGTCATCTCCAGTCTGCTCTAATTATTACTATATTACATTAAGTGAATTTCCATGTTGCAGGGTGGCTCCTTTTCCTTTTAACCCCCCTTTTTAAATGACAATTTAATTTGGATCAGATCACAGTGAGTTAGGGTGACTACCATTATTGTAAAATTTGTTACATTTTGTGCACGCCTAGTCCTTTGCTGGGCCTTCGGCTAGTCTTGCATCAGCCAAATCTGAGGAGCTCCAACCCAACTCAGCCCAATCCATGGGCCTGATCCAAAACCAATGGAAGTCAATGAAGTTAAAATAGCTGAAAATTGAATTAGGTCCCAAGTGCTTCCTCTGTGCAATCACCTCCTGGTGACCTTGGGAGTCAGGTTCCAACCTCAGATCGGCCATGGGGCAAGGCTGTTCTTTGGCAAAATGCTATAATAACTCAACAGTGGGCAGGCCAGCCAACAGCCTACTATGGTGACTAGCATTGTATCATTGTTTACTTGTGCGCCCCTTGTCCGTTTGTTGTACCATGTTGGCTCGTCTTATCCTTAGATTGGGACCTCTTTGGGGCAGAGATTGTCTCTTTGTTCTGTGTTTGTACCGTGCCTAGCACGATGGGGTCCTGGTCCATGACTGAGACTCTTAGGTGCTGGTGTAACACTGACAATAATTATTAATGACAGGATGAATCTTAAGATTGTTTCCCTTCGATGTGTTAGTACCTACAGTTGGCGCATATGCTTTGAAAAGCAGAATTAGGAATTTATATACAAACTCTGGCCCAAATTCTTTCCTTAAAGGACTTCCATGTAGTTTTATTGGGGTCGGTTTGGTCCATCAATGTTAAAATGATGTTAACAGCCAAATTGTCAAGGTTGCACCCACACATTTTGCATGGGCACCTATTTGTATGTGCAAAAATGCACTAGCAGTTATAAGCCTATTAGGTACAATCGCCTGACCTGCAGGTACAAAAGCACATTTGCATGTGTCTCATAAATATGTCTCATGCTTAATGGGATCACATTCAACATTTGCAAAAGGGATGAATTTAAAGACCCATTTGAATATGTTTCCCAGATTAGCTTTCCTATTGTGCTTTAGCTAAGAATTAAGGCTGCAGCCTTATCTTGGTGCTGTATACAGTTATGCCAGAGGGTATGTTTTCTGACAGAATGGGACTAGAAGCCAGGTGTGCTGGTTTGACTGCTGCCTTTGCTACTCTTGTGTCTTTTGTTCTTTATGCAATGAAGGAAACACCCAAGCTTGGTGAGTTTTAAAATAAGTAAGTTTACTAAATATTCCTAAGCATACAAGGCCTAACTACCTGCATACTGCATTGACTGGTTTCTGAAACACAGAACACAGTGAACACCACTAGAGGGCGCGCAAACTATTTAAAGGGATACTACCTAATTCCTATACACAAGCGCCATTGATTTACTTTACGACCTTGAGCAAACCATCTAACCTTGAGATGCTTCAGATTCCATGCCTGTACAAAGATTGCATGTAAAGATGCGACTCACCAGCTCCCACACCCCATAGTGTGTGGGTGTGGCATCGCAGGCTTTCTTTGTTTAGCACTCCCTGCTGACTGTCATTCCAGGCCTGTGGTGGGGGAAGGCAGGGAGGGACCCAGGCCCCCCCACTTCTCCATGCCCCAGCCCAAGGACCCTGTGTACATTAATCTTGCAACCCCTTCCCCGCAACTCCTTAACAGACTTCCCTGGCCACTTCCCTGCAGCTCCAGTACCTCTTCTGCCCTTATGTCAGGGCCCCTGGCTCACACAGCACCCCAGCAGTCATCCACTGCTCTGTCCAGGGTGCTGCCTTCCTTTAGCGTGTAGGGCAACGAGCCTTCCCTCCCTGAGCTCCTGTGAGTGACTGCCTCTACAGGCTTGCAACTCTCTTTTATATCAGGCTCCTGGGCCCTGAATGGTTATCTCACAGCTCCTCCCCATTGGCTGCTTCTCCCCGGCCCTTTTAACCCCTTCCGTGTAATTTATTCTTCATTTCCCCCTTTAACTCTCTTAATTCGTATGAAATAGCATCTTTCTTATCTGCCTGTGTTTATGTACCACTCTGTTACCATTTCTTAGTGTGACAAGATGGCCTGGTGCTTTGTGTGGTTCTATACATTAGGGGAGGTTTTTTTCATTCTTACCTTTAAGAAGTTTTGGTAATTTATAAATGTCTTATGTCATGGGACACCAGCAACCTTCCAATGCCTTATAAACTTAGTATGACCTCGCATAGGATATGCTGCGGTGTATCTGGGTGATGTGAATATATACACCCCTGGCTGAGAGAGTCACCTGGAGTCACCTGAACAATGTGTTGATGATAGGATAAAGTTGGCATAACGGTTAACCCTCAAGAGACAGAGCACCTGTGGCTTTGTCCCTGTGTCACTTAGGCTGACTTTTCCACAAGGGTGTAGAAGTAATCAGTGTGAGTGTTTCTTCTGGTGATCAAAAGCTGTGACTTTCCTTAGCTAAGCTAAAGTTGGACAGCTTTACCTTTGTATCATCAAGTGCTGTGTTCCTAAGGAACTTAATTAAAAAATAAAGATTTACACTGGGTTAGATTTTCTTTACATTCCTCGTGCCATTCCCCGTCTGATGACTGTATTTACTTCATCAATAAAGTAACAGTCTCAGAGGATCCCACCCTTCTACTAGATAGGATGTGTTGATTTGTATTCGGCTGCTGTTTCCTGCAAGATAACAAATGCAGGAAAAGAACATCAATCCTGGTTTTTTTTCTTTCTTTGTCTACGCTACAGTCTTCTGTAGTGCCAAGACTGCTAATAGCATTCTGTGTTAGTGGTGGATTTAATAGGAGATGAATGCTGAGTAGTGTCTTTTGATACCTGTTACACCTGTGCCAATGCTCAATGCAGACTCTCCCACCCCCCTTCTCTATCTGAATTGAATTAACTTTCCATTAAAATCACATATCTATAGTGATCAGAGACGTATGCAGAGGACAAATGTAGTCTGCTGACCTCTCACATATACTCTTATGTTGTTATCTCTGTCCCTCTCTCCCTTTGAGCAGGAAAGAGAAATATTCAAGCTTTTTACTTAAATTTCATATTATTCACAAAAGTCATTGTGTGTAACCAATTTTAATTATTTATAAAGGCAAATCTTTGTATGAATATTTGTACTCATAAAGAGCCAGGGATTCATCTTTCCTAACACTGGGAACTAAATTATTTATCAGCCAGATATATTGCGGGAGCCAGGGTGCAGACATGCTTGCTAATGACCTCCATCAACGATAAGTGTCAGGCACTCATGCCAGGTAGTCAGGCCTGGTGGATGGTGTGAAAGCCAAAGCCAGATATAGGGTCAGGCCTCGCCTGAGGGCAGCACTGGAACCAAGATCCAGGGACAGACCAAGATCAGAGTCCATAGACAAGCCGAATCAGTATTGTAGCCAGAGTCTGGGTGCCAGCCAAAGGTTGAAGCTGGGTGGTTAGAATCCCTAGACAAGCCAGGTTGGTACCATAGCCGGAATCCAGTACAGGCCAAAGGTCAAAGTCATGGTTCATGGGTGTGGGGGTCAAGAGGCGGATGTAGAACTGGAGCAGGTTGGGTCTGGAGCAAGGTCAGAGTAGGGCACGGACGAGACTGGAACAAGGCTTGGGTGAAACTTGTGCAAGGCTCGGGCAGGAACAGGAACCAGATCAAGAGCAGGCTGGGTGTCTAGGAAGTCACTTACACTGTGAGGCTGCAGGAGGGTTCCCAACTGGTTAATACCGTTGCATGGACTGATCTGCAGCTCTGGCGGGGTTGGGGAAATATCTGAGCCTGGGGGTCATCTAACTCGGCCTTTATTCAGGGACAAGCTGCTGTCACATGCCTGAGGAGTGAATCACCGCTGGCTCTGTTGGAGGGATGAGTTATGGCACCTGAGAGAGCAGCCCTAGTTGGGCTGCGGGATTGCCTCATAATAAGGACCATCGTCAGTAGGGCTGAGAGGGGATTTAACCTTGTAGTTGCTGTTCTCTTTGGCCTTCCTGACCGAGGAAGGCAGTGTGTGCCACTCAAATGTCAGGTCTGGAACATTGTTCTTTTATTGGCCATAAGGCTAACAAATGTTATAGATGATCAGCTGGTGTTGAGAATTAGGGAGCACAATGCTTGCTTCCCCTTCCACCAAAGGGAAATAGCAAAGACTATGGGCTGACGTCCTGGGCCACGACCAAATCAGTGTTATTAATGAGGGGTAGCATTTTCCTCAGCTGTTGGAGTCTACAACCCACTAATGTTGATCTGATACCATGGCCTTTATTCATCTAGAGCAGCCCTCATTCACATCAGCAAATCTACTGCAGGTCACTGGAATTATAACACTGGGAACTAAATGATTTATCAGCCAGGTATATTGTGCGAGCCACGGTGCATGTGACTGAGGATTGCAGCGTCAGGCCAAAGTTGTTGGTCTGTAGCTTGGTGATTTCGGTGGGGGTGGTGGGACTCCATATTTATTGAAGAATATTCTTTTTTCCACTGCTAGTTAAACAAGCTGCTCAGGAGTTCTCAACCTCAAGCCAACTGGAGCGTGGTTCACCAAAATGACCAAATGCTTGGAAGGTTATGGGAACAGTTTTAACAAGTGGGGCTTCTGAGTAGGCCCCCACGCCTGTCTGACCTCACAAAGTTCATGTCCCGCCAAGACCTTTCGCCCATAGTATTTTATGACCCCTGCTGTTTGTTTCCCATCATGTCAGCTAGGTGACATGCACTGTAAAAAGCTGCATCAGAATGTTTGAAGCTGTCCAGACTGTGAACATTTTTCCCCACCGATTAGTGACTAATATTTTGATTATGTGAAAAATTGTGGGTAAAACACTGGCATGTTTGTAGAAGCTCTGCAAGCCCGAAAAGCATTTTTAATTTGGCATTCAATATTTTACACAACTGTACAGACATCGAATTTGAAAAATGAGATTTTTCATCTGAGACTAGGGAAGCTGAATTGGAAGAAGGAAAAAAAAACAATTGCCAGTGAAGATCATGATGAATCTAGAACTGACTAGTGCATTCATAATTTTGCCCTTCATAAAGAATGGGTTTTTGGAAGCAGAAACTCATTTGCAGGCACCCGACTACATGACAGAGTGCCAGAGAATAAAATGTAGAAAAATTTGCCCAGATTTGTATTTTTTTAAAGTAACTAAGATTTTCAATTTATGTTCGATGATGAAGAAACTTGGAGAAAACACCCCTCGACTTCTTCCATCATGCACTATATATTCTGGCAGAAAGCTACATGCCTTACATCAAAGGATCCATAGTATTGATTTCCTGAAATGAAATATAAGTTTAAGGTGGAGTGCTTGAAAAAAAAATCAATATAATTTAAAAGTGACTGAACAGAACTATCCATTGTAATGACAGCGGTCAAGGAGGCTTATCCAGTTCCATAACGTGTTGGTGTCTGGACCTTTATTTTCATTAGATTTGTCATTGACAAAATACTGACCTTACCCCGCCAGCCTGCCTGAAATTGGATTAAAAGTAGTGCTGTTCAAAGATGCCTATTTTGATCCCATAAAATGTTTGCAAATGAAAATGGAACATAGTGTGAAAATGTCATCATTGCAAAGTGGGGTGCTAACAACCAGCCAATCAGTCAAAGCATTGAAAAGTACCTCTTGAGACCGAAGAAACACTGGGAACTTTAACCAAATGCCAGTGAAAGCACCCCAGAGGCTATTAGCAGAGAGTCCAGCATATGAGTTCAACAACTGGCAATGACAGAAAAATGTAAAGCTAATCCTGTAGTTTCCTCATGGAATTGGCCATAGATGTAGTTTGACTTCTATATTTGTGGGGGATGGCTTCACTCAGGCCAATGGGCCTTCATGTGGAGGAACAAATTCCACTCCTGCCTGAGGCTTGCAGTCTGTAGGTTCACCTCCATTTCACCTCGTTATCCTTATTCAAGTCCCTCTTAAAACCTCACTTTTTCTCATTGCACACAAGAACTGAGCTAATAACATTAGAAAAACCAACCTGTGGATGGGACGAACAGCTTGGCGGGCTTTTCTTCAGGGTCAATTCTAACTCTTTTTGTTTGGGTTAGTAGGTGGGGCCTCGCATGGGGCTCACCCACATTTCCTGCCAATCTCCATGAACATCCTAGAGGACCAGCAGTGAGTCAAGGCCACCTGCCAGCTCTTTATCCTGATGACACAGCTCCCCTGCGCCTGGCAGCATGGCTTCCCCAGCTCGTGCCTGCCCACAGTGCCCCGTTAATGGAGGATTCTGCATGATAGATACAGTGGGCCTGTATGAACGTTCCTGAGGAATTTGTATGGGGAGAACACCAGAACTGTCACTAGCGCAATGGTCTGCATTCCCTTAGCCCAACCACAGCCTGACCATGGCTATCTCAGCCTGATTACATTCTACTTTCTCCACGGGCCAGTGGAGAGCTTTCTGCTGTGTCTGGGGCAAGGACAGGGGCAGCAGACACTGATGCGCCAGAGCCCTCTTCTGAATAGGACACTTACAATCTGTGTGTGGAGCCACGATTGCTCCCTGCCCCCGCATTTCTAAGCCTGTCTTGGCTTCTCTGTGTCTGTCTTACAGACAGTAACATCAGCTCTCAGAGGCAAGGGCTAACTCATTTTGTGTCCTCTGTGGCTCCGAGTGCATTGTCAGCATTTAAGAAATAATGAGGCTGCTGGAACATGTTAACATGGCCAGTAAAATGAATACTATAGAGGGATCTGAAGCACACAAGTGTGTGATTGCCGATCCGTGGGAAAAGAGACCTCCTGTGTCACATTTCCATATCACTTAGACAGCACTGGGCAGTAAAGATCCTTCATGTATCTAGCTCTAGCATATGTGTGCACAGCATGCAGCACAAACGGCTTGCAAGGCATATTCAGGCTTCCGGTTACTATTGCTAGTAAAATATTAAAGAATAATTAACACCATATAATACAGCAATGATGTGAGAGGAATGAGGAAGTGAACAGCATGTGCAACACCTTGCTGTTATTCAGGGAAGATTTATGCTGGCAATCCTTTTAATATTCGTAGGAATTTATTATTAATCAATTAATTGCATTTTAAATCAAGTAAATAGCACCATTCATTTTCACCAGCCACGTGCCTGCATTCTGTACATCAGCTCCCTGCACAGGACTGAGCAGAGGGGCGTCTCTATATCCGACTCTTAACGCCTACTCTGTGGGAAGCCAGTACACACCATCTGGAGACCTGAGCTGTGAACCGTGCTTCTCACTTTTCCCAGTGCCCTGCCATAGTGGCTCATTGGTTTGGTGCCTTCTACTCTCACCTTTTTGTTCTTCCCATCCTGGCCACTCTCCTTGCTCTTTTTCCCTTTGTTCCCCAGAGCTATGCCTACGTCTGCTCAGGAAATCTAAGAGACCATCCACTGAGATCCCAGGTGATTTAACTGAGAATTCACTACAGTGAGAGAAGAAGCTACTGTTGCTGCCCTGTTTGCTTCTCTTGCTCTTTTTACTCTGTGTCTTTCCCAAAGGAAACTTGAGGGGGGATTTCTTTGCTTACAATCCCTCTCCTTAGCTAGTTTTTGTCTCTTTTTTTCCAATCATCTTTTTTTCTTTCCAATTTTCATGGCTACTTCTTCTCTCTTTTGTCACAGACTCTCAACCACTTCCCCTCTGTAGCAACAAAATGTACAGTTCTCTCTCTAAATCCAGGAAAATAGTCTAGTCACAGTGAGAACATTAGGAAGCTCAAAGTAACTGTCTGCATCTATTTTTAGCCAAATTTACTTGAAATGCCTGCGCAATATCCCTATCTTGACAGACTCACTGCTGTGCAGTAAGCTAAAGGGACCTTATGGAGAATGCTCAGAGCAAATCCAAATGGCCCAGCAGCAGAAACTCTACCCTACTCATCTCCAATCTTCATGCGATGCCTCACTACATTTCTGGGCACAGCTAGACTCAAGCACCCGGTGGCAGTTCTGAATCTGGATTTTGATCCCAAGCAGGAGGGTGCTTGAAATTACATCTGGGGGGTAATTTGGCCCACAGAAAGATAGGGTGTTTTTTTTTTTTTTTTTAAAAGGAATTCAGGCATAGGCCAGGACTTGGATTTCAAAGACCCCACCCAGAGACACTTTCTGGTTCTGGGAGTTGGGCTCAGGTGTGTGTAATAAAGACTAAAGCTAAAGACTGGCTTATGTGCAGTTTCTTACCGATTTCCTGAAAATGTGAGTGCCTCATTGTTCGAATGATGTTTTGTAATGCCTACAGAAATCTTACCAAGGGTTAAGCAACTGGTGCACTGACACCATAGCCTATTATGCTAACCAGTACTGTGTCCTTGTTCCTTGCTCTTGACCTATACTTTGATTGTCAGCTAATCAGGGCAGGGACTGTCTTTTTGTTCTGTATTTGTACAGCCCCTAGCACAGTGGGGTCCTGGTTCATGACTGGGGCTCCAAAGTGTTATGACAAAACAGTAATAAATGAGAATAATATAGTCAAAGTTCTTCAAAGCATTGCTGTTAACTTCGTAGAGTTGGATTTGGTCTCCCTTGCTAAAGTTAGTTGCATTAAGAAGGGGCTGACATTTTTCCCGCACAAAATATTTAGAAAGGAAATGAACAGTTTCCCTTTTGTTTAAAATGTTTCACTTTTTTTTGGGGGGGGGGGATGAAAAAGTTCAAACAACTTTTTTCTGAAACAAAATGGACATTTCTGTTTTGCAAATTTTTGTTTGACATGTTCAGAATTTTCTCTCTCTTCTCTCACCTTTTGCTAGTGGAACAAAGGGGCAGGGACAGTAAAAAAGTGAAAGTGGGGTGGGGAGACTGTTTTCTCATAGACTTTAAAGCCAGAAGAGACCATCGTGATCATCCAGTTTGACCTCCTGCACATCACAGGCCACAGAACCTCACCAACCCACTCCTGCAACAGGCATAAATCTGGCTGAGTTACTGAAGTCCTCAGATCTTGATATGAAGACTTCAAGTTACAGAAACTCCACCATTTACTCTAGTTCAAAGCAGCAAGTGACCTGTGCTGCACACTGCAGAGGAAAAAGAACCCCTCCCCTCAGGGTGCCTGCCAGTCCGACCTGGGCAAAAATTCCTTCCCAATCCCAGGTATATTCTCTTACTATTATTTTAACCTTTTTCTTACTTTTTCACTGAGAAGTCTTTTGTTAGCCATCTCGGTGCATATAAACAATTGCAGCACTATAGGACTCGTCAATGTCTTTTTATTACACAGCATCTTAGTCTGTATAGTGTTCTGTAGAACTTGCAGCATGAACAATAGTGGTTTGCAATAACAATAACCTGCTATACATCATTATGAGTGATGGACAAACCTCTGGAGTTCCTCCTTGGCTCAGAGCAGAACTCAAAGCTTATCAGTGTTAATTCATTGCTTTTCATCTGGAAATTAGGTTAAAAGCCTTATGAGATCAGGTTTCCTTGTGACATATCTGGCATTCTCTGGTTTGCTCTGGGATGGAACAGTATTTCTGATTCTTGCAGTAAGGTGCCTGCTTATTTCGGAGAAAGTATTGATTAGCACAAAAGACAGAGAACCAAGAGACATGGATTTGAGTCTCAGATCTGGAACTGAACCTTGTCGTGACCTTGTGCATGACATAAGGGCAAAATATAATTTCTATTCTATAAGGGTGCAGACCCCACTTATTAGAATGTATGGAACAGATGTTTGGTCTTACCATTTGACCCTCAGGGCATATATCACAATTTGCAAGCAAACGCTAGCACTTCTAATCAATAATGAGGTCTGCATGACATAACTTTTTATTGTAGTCATCTCTGATCATCACAGGTCTCATTCCCTTTAATACTTGGGCTCATTTATCTTCTCTCTCATTCAGAATTTTGGCCTTTCCTCTGAGTTACATGGAGACCTGCTTAGCCAGAGTGTACTTAGATGCTCAAAATAAAAAATGAACATTGCATTTTTGCACTGAAGAAATTAAAGGAAACAAATAGGAAGCAAAAGTGATTTTGTTTTAATATATTTGTTTAAAAGATTTTTTTTAACGTTTTCAAAGCTCACACTAATTTTCATTGCGGTTCAGATGTGAATTTAGACTGTCTAGAATCAAGACCTGTTCACTTGTCCTGTATCACTGCATTTTGCATCCTATATTCCAAAGTGCCTTGGCTCTTACTGCCAGGTTCCTAAAGGAAAAGATGGGCTAGTATAAGGCTTTTATAAAAGTAGGTGCAACTTTCCCAAAAGTTCTAGAGTTGATTCAAAGGAAAAGGTCCAATTTTTTTCTTTATTGCTTCTATTTTTACAGGGAGATGACTTATCCATGGCGTAATAGCAGAACAAAAATTATACTGTAGTATACTGCCTCTGTAATATACTACACAAGGGACTGGAATACATACTTCACATGCCTTGTCCCCCCCAACAGTTCTTTGACAAATGAAAATATATCTAGCTGGATTCCTCTCGCCAAACCCCCAGCTGGAATGGTCCACCCTTATACAGCATGACTATTAAAGGTTGGGCATATTTTGAAGCTTAGGACATGTGTCTGAATCACAAAGCACATTATGGTTGAGATGCTGCTACTAGAAATATGCAAAACAATTCAGTGATGTTTTGAACACTCAGCTATCTGCTGCGCTTGCTGCTCCATGCTTCCCGAGTCCTCTAACGTGGGGGATATTTTCCTCTATGTTTCAGCCAATCAGAACGGTTGGTTGTGATAGGCAGTTGGTCTTTTGGACAGAAGCAGGTATTGTTTTCTATTATATTGGTAGTTGTTGGGATGCGTTTGCCAGTCTTACAATATTAGGCAAGGCAACTCAACGCTGAGAAATCATGTCTTCCTGCTCAGGACTGACGGAGGACAGAGCGTTAAGCAAATGCATTGTTCTATAGGTAATATTCAACTTAAAACAATTGTTCAACTCATTGTTGAAAACAGAGAATAATCACTGTGGGAAAGGAACAGTTTCTTCCTCTGGACGGAGGTGAAAAGATCCCATGCTTGCTAAGAGTGGGGGAAGAGAAAATCCCCTTTTTGCTGAATCTGTTATAATTGCAAAAAAAAAAAAAAAAGTGTTTTGCCAAACACATGCATTTTACTGTGGTGAAAGGCCATTTCTTTTAAGCAAGAGGAAATGTTCCTTTGCATGTAAGCAGGTGCCCTCCCTATTTTTTTGCCAGCTCACAAAGCTGGCTTGCTGGAGAAAAGGAAATCAAGTAAAACTGAAAAGGAAACAATTCCTCTTCTCCGTTTTTCATTGCAGTGTCTACATTTTCTTGCCTGTTCTAAAAGGCCTCATTTTGAAAAACCTCTGTAAACCACTGCAAATCTCCCTGCATTCTACTTTCCATTTCAAGAGGTGAATGTGAATGTCACCAATGTAAACATGAATGCAAGAATGCATCAGCAGGAAATTCTGCACCATCCCCAATTTCACCCACTTTTGCCAAATTGCCTTTAACCTATCACTTTATGCACTAAACGTTGGTGAACATTTATTCAGGCCTTGATCCTGGTAATGCATAAATGAGTAGTCCCACAGAATTCAATGGGACTACTCATGTATGTAAGGTTATGTATGTTTGTGTTGGAAGGATCAGGGTCTTAGATTGGAACAAAACTTCTGGGGGCAGGAACGGTCTTATGCTATGTTTGCACAATGCCCAGCACAATGGACCCCATGGTCCTGACTGTGGCCTGAGAGTGCTAATGTAATGGAAATGTTGTATAATAATAGCGAAGGGGAAGATGAGGCTAGGCACCACTCTCTCTGAAGCAAATATGTGTACTCTGTGGAACAGATGAATCCAACATTGGTGTCTATTCCCATAATCTAAGTGAATTTCAATAGTTGTTGTGCAAAACAGCAGTCAAAGATTTCTACTACAGTTGCTTCTGGTTTTATTAAAATCATGGACCAAATCCTAAACTCCATGCTCAGGGTAAGGACTGTGTAAAAAGCTAAGCAAGTACTTCTGGATTTGGCCTCTATGATGAAAAGTAATTTAAAATATCTTTGTAGCTGTCATCCAGACAGTAACAAAAACCTGTTTTCAAACGGTTATAGTTTAACACTTTCAGAGCTGCAAACGTATTGTAGACAATCTCAAGAAGCATTAGATAAACCTGAATGTATTTCCAAAACATTGTCTGTGAATCAATCTTCATCTACATATGCTGCCCATAAGCCTAGCTACTTTGTTGCTACCCTATTCATAGTTTACCATTTGAGTTTACAATTACATGCAAGACAACCCTATTAAGCAGTGAATTACAAAGCTGCTCCTAGGAACATAATATTTATATTCCGGGCAGAGAGGCTGCAAAATGTAAATAGTCAGTTTAGCACCATTGTGGGAGCTTATTGATGATGTTATTTATATTGAAAAATTGCACACCTTTTGAAGTCACAGAGCCTTGAGGAATGGACTGACCTGCCCCTTTGGGTGAGCACTGCCAGATTCGGGATTGGGGCGGATGGCATAATGGAGTGGGAGTCTCAGTTTGCAAGCTGACTTTTCTGCCCTCCAGCGTGCTGGGAAGGATTGATTACTCTGCGCAGAAAGCAGAATCAGCAGATGTTATTGATGTGGGACAGGCATTATCCACAGCACATGCTGTTGATGTGGAGAAATACCACATATGGCATCATATTTTAATTCCACCCTGCCAGATATTTGTATATGAACCTTGATAAAGCCCCCTCCCCTCAGTTCGTGGGTCGCTGACAGAAGCAGAAGTCCAGAGTCCAGCAGCAGGCAATACTATCGGTTTATTGGAGTAATCAAGCAAGAATCCCAATTCTTCACACCAGTAATTTTCCTTCTTCCCACCTTACACTATAAAAACTGAGGTCAAAGGAAGTATCTTAACCAATCATTTTCTTTAAAATATTACAAGATAATTCTTTAACCAATTCTAACATATTGTAACATAATTCTCTAACCAATCAGACCACATCACCTTAACTGATTACAATTAGTTATGGACAGACGGAAACAATCAAAGAATCAGACAGAAATTATCAGAATAGTGGGTACCTCAATGACCAACAATATGAAGTGTAGATTCTACAACCACAACTGTTGACAAGCGTTTAAAAACCAGACAGAATGCCATCAAAATTTGCTTTAAACATTCTAGGATCCTTCCTTTATCTGGAGGTGTTTCTGTTTGTATTTGTGTTTCTATTTGTATTGATCCAGCTTTTCTAGTAGCTCTTTTTGGTGTCTAGGTTACTGTTGTAACTTGTGATAAAGGGCGAGACATATTGAATCTTTGTCTTTGGCTCAGTGTCACATTAGGAATCAATTGTCTAATGGAAGGAAATGATTTCCAGAAATCCTGTTATGGTGGGAGGAAATTTTGTTTTGTTTTTGTTTGGATTTTGTTTTCACTCTAATCTTACTGCTCTATTTAACACCAAAATAACAAGACTGTTAGGCTGGCTACCAAGTCCCCAGATGGCCATAAGGAGAACTTTGTGCTATATTTATGTGATGTCTGTATCATAAAAATGGATAAACAAATGCTTTAAGTGGAGAGCTGGGCTTGAATTAAATCTCAAGACCTGCTAACGGAATGGAGATGGCTGCAGGGGAGGCATTTAGAATCCAAAAGAGGATCCACATCCACATTTCCAGCTCTATTGTGTGTATGTTTCTCAGCGAGAGAGACAGAGATCCCAAGATCTATAGGAGGTTAGGAACCAAAGTAAGATCTGGAGGTGACATTTTCAGATGCCCCATCCTCTTAAAGGGGCAGTTGGGAACACCAAACTTTGGAGGGTTTGAAATCCTGCTCTGGACCTGAATTTCCCAGCATGGCTCCCTCTTTGTTTCTAATACACCCTGACACCCATACAAGCAGAAAACAGGACTTGGCTTAGACAAGTGCATTGTCATGTATTTTCAGGGAAAGAGTTTTCACTTATACAGCACCCTTCATCTGAAGATCTCAGTGCATTTGACAAGTGTTACCTAATTGAGTGTCTGCTCCTACTCCCCTTGGGATCAATGGCAAAACTCCCACTGGCTTCCTCACAACAACTCTGTGAGATAGGTATTGTCACTCCCCACTTTATACATGGCTAGAATGAGGCTCAAAGAGGTCAGGTGACTTGCCCAGGTCACATGGCATACCAGTGGCAAAGCCAGGAATGGAAGCCAGACTTTCTGATTCCCAGTGCCCTGCTCTAACTGCCTCTCTCAAACCATGCACTCTTCAGCAGTTGTACAGATCCTGGCTTCCTCTGTGCCCTATGCTGGCCAGCTCTGTCTGAACTTTGTTTCCTGTATGTATCCTTGGGAGTATGGAGGGAGCATTGCCTGCTTTCCCCATAGCACAGGAATTCCCATTCTGCCTAGCCCTTGTGCAGGCTGTGTGTGTGGGAAGGGTAGCCCGTTATGCCCTCCCTTCACTGAACACTCACATCAGGGACAGGCAGAATCTGGCTTTGTGTATTTAGTTGCATTTTGTCCCAGCATGGGAATGTGACATGAAGCAATGGAACCACCAAGCACAATGAGGAAGGATGGTCTTGTGGTTAAGGCACTGGATGTAGGGAACTCAGGAAATCTGGGGTCACTGCCTAGTGCTGCCACAGCCTCCCTGCATGACCTTGGGAAAGTCACCTAATCCCTCTGTGCCTTAGGTCCTTGTATGCACCAGGGACTGATAAAACTTTGTTCTCCACTCTTTCTTTTACTTGTCTGTTTAGACTGTACTGTCTGTAGGGCTAGGACTCTTTCTTGCTATGTGTTTGTACTGCAGCTAGCACAGTGGGGCCATGATCTTGGCTGAGGCCTCTAGGACTATCGTAATAAAAACAACAAATTGTAATAATGAGAGATTCAGAGCCTAATTTTCAGAGGTCTAAAATATGTTCAACCATGTTTGTGCTCTGTGTCTAGAGCTTTAATAGTAGAGCACACAGGAAATCTATTTTAAGTGTTGTAACATTTTAAGGATAGTTGGTGCGTTTTCCCCTCTTTGCTTTTACAGTATTCAAATAAAATACTGTATAGAACAGCAGGTAATGGAAATCTACCTGCTGCTATTACTTTGATGGCAGCCTGTCTGGAATACAGCACTCAGGTTTGGCCGCTTCATTACCAGGAAGAGCTAGACAAATTGGAGACAACTCAAAGAGCAGCTAAAATGATTAGGGGCTGAAAGGATTGATACATGAGAAAAGACTATGAACTAAAGATATATAGCTTGGCTGAGCAACAACTAGGGGCACCGTAGCCATGTTCAGATCTAGGAAATAAACACTAAGGAGGGAGCAAAACTATTTAGCAGGAACAAGGGGGGTTAGCTAGGAAGAACAGGGTGAAATTAAGCAAGGGAACCTTGAGGTCAAATATCAGGACAAAAGCTCTGTTAAACTGTGAAATAGTCTCCCCAGGGGCTTGGGGGAAAAGTGCGATCCCTGGAGATACTTGAAACAAGATGGTTGAAAATGAAAGAAAATATAGTTATTTAGTTTATTTTTTGCTTCATTCTCTGTAACAGAAAAGGAATAGGAAATCCTCTCCCATAAGCTAAGTATTTCTTACAAATACAAAATAATAATGGCAAATAATAAAAATATTGTAGGGAAGAAACCTGCGATGGATTAAGTGACCTATCACAATAGTTCTTGTTCCTTTCATTTTTCTGACCCCTATGATTCTTTGAGTCTATCACCATGGAAGGAACTTCTGATGTGAAAGCTAAGTAGCCTTGCTTTTCAGTGCATGTTACCGAACATATGACAAAATCCACAGCGTTTCTACCAAATTGTAGAGTATTTTATCATTGGCAGAGCTTGGTCTGTTTATAGATTTCAGTCTCATGGTTTCTCTTTGTGGAATAGTCTTTGTTTGTGTTACCCAGTACAATGTGTGTGTTTTCATAGTCAGAGATTCCAAAGCAAGAAGGGATCATTGTGATCATTTGGTCTGACCGCCTGCATACCCAGGTTGTAGAACTTCCCCAAAATAATTCCTAGAACGTATGCTTTAGAAAAATACCTAGTCTTGATTTTAAAATTGTCATTGATAAAGATTCCATCATGACTCTTGGGCCCGCTCTACACTTAGCTTTGCGATTCAGCGGCAGTCGACGGGAGATACGCAAGTGACATAAACCATTTGCATATCCCCCGTTGACTTTGCGGCGCCTCTTCCGCGCGACATCCACACAGCGTTCCCTTCGATGCAGCGCTATGCCACTTACCAGGGTGGTTTTCCTGCATCGCTTGCTGGATCGACTGAGCGGGTCTACACAGACCACTCAGTTGATCCAGAACAAATCGATCTGATGGCAGCGAATTTGCCGCCGTCAGTGTAGACCCAGCCTTGGTAAATTGTTCCAATGGTTAATTGTTCTTACCATAAAAAATTACACCTTATTTCTACTCTGAATTTGTCTAGCTTCAACTTCCAGCCATTGTATCATGTTATACTGCTAGACTGAAGAGCCCATTATTACATATTTGTGCCCCATGTCAATACCTATAGACTGTAATCAAGTCACTCTTAACCTTCTCTTTGTTAAGCTGAATAGATTGAGCTCTGTGAGTTGATCACTCTAAGGCCTGTTTCTAATCCTTTAATCATTCTCATGGCTCTTCTCTGAACCCGCTCAAATTTATCAACATTTGTCTTGAATTGTGGTCACACCAGTGCCAAATACAGAGGTAAAATAACCTCTCTACTCCTACTCAAGGTTCACCTGTTTATGCATCCCAGGATTGCATTATAGTAGTTCTTTTGGCTACAGCATCGCACTGGGACCTCATGTTCAGCTGATTATCTACCATGACCCCCAAGTCTTTTTTAGAGACACTGCTTCTCAGGATAGACTCCCCCATCCAGGAGTGCTAGAATAATTTGTTTAGTGGGGATGCTGAGAGCCATTGAACTAACCTATAAACCCTGCATATGATGGAAACCACTTCCAGCTAGGGTGTGCTCCTGCACCCCCACAACTCCCTAGTTCAAGCACCTCTGCCCCCATCCTATAAGCATGGCTTGTATTCTTTTTTCCTAGATGCATACATTTACTTTTAGCAGTATTAAAACATATTTTGTGTGCTTGTGCACAATTTACCAAATGATTTAGATCACTCTGAATCAGTGACCTGTTGTCTTCACTTTTGTGTCATTTGCAAACTTTATCAGTGATGATTTTATGTTTTCTTCCAGGTCAGTGATACAAATGTTAAATAGTATAGGGCAAAGAACTGATCCCTAGAGGACCTCATTGGAAAAACACCTGCTTGATGATGATTCCCCATTTCCAAATACATTTTAAGACTTATCAGTGAGGCAGATTTTAATCCGTTTAATGGCTGCCATGTTAATTTTATATCATTATACTGTTTTAATCAAAATGTTGTGTCGTACCAAGGCAAAAGCTTTACAGAAGTCTAAGTATATTATATCAACACTATTACCTTTAACAACCAGACTTGGAATCTCATCAAAAAAGCTATCCAGTTAGTTTGACCAGATCTATTTTCTATAAACCCATGTTGATTTGCATTAATTACATTACTTTCCATCAATGATTTGTTAATTGAGTTCTGTATCAGTCGCTCCATTATCTTGTCTGGGATCAATGCCCGGCTGACAGGCCTATAATTGCCTGGATTATCATGTTTACCCTTTTAAAAATTGGCACAACATTAGCTTTCTTCCAGCCTTCTGGAACTTCCCCAGTGTGCCAAGACTTATTGAAAACCAGCATTAATGGTACAGCAAGCTCTTCAGCCAACTCTTTTAAAACTCTTGGCTGCAAATTATCTGGATCTGTGGTCAACTATGAACTCAGATTACACAGGGACTGGGACCATGCAACTGCATTTTCTCTGTGGAAGTGAGCTGTAGAAAAGAAATAATTACAAAGAAGTGCAAGGATGGCGTGAACCTTTGGTTCTGCCCCAATCCACACTGTTTGCTCTGGCCATCTGAGCTCAACTTTTCAGCTGGTACAACAATGGGCAATAAGTGCATGTCCATCTTTGGTATCAGTTAGTCAGTCTGGCAGATTTGAAACTGATCAACTGGATGAGACAGACTTGTTGGGCAAATACTTCTGTCCAGGGAAGGTGTAACAGAGCAGAGCTGGGTCAGAATTTGTGGATTCAGTAAAACTGAAATGTTTTGCAGGGAAGGCCTGATTCTGCCAAAGTTCCAATGGAGGCCAGTCACCAGTTCAAAACCCTGCCTGCCAGTCAGGCCTCTGCCAAACCTGGGTGATTTGCAGCCAGTTTGCCCACCTGGCTCCATGGCAACCAGCCATGTGGGCTGTCCTGGAATTGAGGCTCCATTCTCTTTCATGGAAAATTTCATTTTTTTTCCCTAATCCGAATGGAACCAAATTTTGAGATATTGAAATCCTCCATAAAAGAGAATTACCTTTTCCACCCAGCCCTAGTGCAGAGTTTTGGAGGAGACGTCTGGTGGAGGAAAGGATTGGAACCAATGTGTGGAAAATGTCAAGTGAGCCCAATTTTCTGCATGATTTAAAGTGACAACACAAGCTATGTGGAAAATAGCAGGTATCAAGAAAATGGCTTAGATGTGCATGGTCCAAATTATTATTATCATTATTGCTACTAATATTGCTATAGTGCTTGGGATCCCCAGTCATGGACTATT
Organism: Mesoclemmys tuberculata; assembly: GCA_007922155.1. Lineage (NCBI taxonomy): Eukaryota > Metazoa > Chordata > Testudines > Chelidae > Mesoclemmys > Mesoclemmys tuberculata. The sequence goes on from ML675644.1 coordinate 9,358,910, forward strand.
TTGTTAGGTACTGTACAAACAGATTGTCCAGACAACTCACGTGTCCACCTAATGTGCTACATAAAGAAAAGCTGCATAGTTTAAACTAGTAGGTTGGCTAAGAAAGCAGTTGTTTAAGTTAAATCCTAGTAATGCAGGGACTTTAAAAACAATGCCTGTAAGAAAGTGAAGTTAATGAGGAAGATAAAGTGATAAGTGAACGTGTCATTAAATTACCAGAGGGCTATTTTTGAAAATATCATTAAAAAACCCCACACTCATACCCACAACAAAAGCCTCATTTAAAAAATATATTAAACCAATTTAACACATTTCTGTGTGCTTCTGAAATATGTTAGAGGGCTGTTAAGAGCTAATCTGAACATATTAATGCACTCACATTATGAAAATCTCTTTTCCATTGCAATAAAGTAGAGAAATGAACTTAGAGATTGTACATACTCTGGTTACCACAGATGATCTATTTGTTGTCCACGTTGAAGGTGCAGCTAAAGGAATGAATGCTGAGGCACACAATGTTATTAGCTCTGATTCATGAAAGTGCACAAGCATGTCTCTCATAGGCAACCAAAGAGATTCAAGCACATGATTAATGTGAAGCATTGTGCTTAAGTGCTGTCCTGAATGGGGATGCTTTCTTGAATCAGCACCATAATCAGTGTAATACTGCTAAAATTCCCCACCCACGCCCCCACCCCAAAAAAACAACAACAACAAAGCAATGTTTCCTAAGAGGAAAAATATCAGGCAGATTACATCAGTCGTATCATCTGGCATCACCACACCAGATCAGATCAATGAGAACAAATACAACACCCATTCAAGGTGTGTGATATTCACACCCATGCAACAGTCCATACACCAACACTCAAGCCCTCAAAACAGGGCTGAAAGTGGAATGCAAATGGTAAAAGCCTTGTGCGGGCTGTACATAGGGGTGTACGCATAGGATGAAGCTAGCATTTCATGTTGTATTTGCATACACATTCTACCCGTGGGGTGTTGTTTTGTTATATTTTTGCAAGACCCTTGGTGATGTCAATGGAAATTCTGTGCATAGATCAAGGGCAGTATACAACATATTCAGGGAATCCAAACCTGCGGAACACACTAATAGAGACAAGAGCGTGGCTTTTGTGGTTGTTTACTCTTCTTGCTTGAAAAGAATTAGAAATCAAAACAGGTTTCCTTTAATTTTTTTCATATGCAGCAAATTAGGAAAGAAATGAAGAGGGGCATGAGAGTCTGTAGAAGGTTTTTATGGCTCTGGGGGAGTGGGAGAGAGTGAGAGAAATAGATTAGAAGAGCAGACGTATAGAATCACTGTGCAAAATGTGGAGGATCTGAGGAGTCATCTGATGCCTGCTGAAAAAAATGAGTGTGTGATCAGATTTTTATCTCTAATAGCAGAGTTTGGAAATTCAATCCCTTTTTCTTAACATCAAATAAGTCAGGGTTCCCCTCCCCCCCACCAACAAGCACAGGTCAGAAAGGTCTGCCAATGTATGGGCTAGCTTTAAATCAATGAAGTCTCATCTGGAAGGCTGAGTTTTGAATGTATCCAGGATGGGGGGAAAAGGCGTAAATTATTCTGATACAGTGGTTGTAAATAGCCGAGAGGTCTCAGCCCAATTTCTAAGATGTCGCGTGTCATAAAGTCTGATAAATTCAGCAGTCTCAGTGCTGGGGATTTAGGCAATAGAGAAACAAAGCCGTCAGGCTGTATAGCAAGATGCTTACTGGACATTTCTCACCCCCACCTATTGCAACCCCTCTTTGAAGCAATTTACATTACATGCAGTCACCTGTGTTTTGCAGTTTAATATAAATGGTTTTGTACAATGTTGTGAAAAGCAGGGAGAGCTTATGTTAGCCTGTAGGGTTTCAGCATGGAGTTCTATTGACTAATACAGTTTAAAGTTGTAAGGCTAGATCATTCGTCTAGGAAGAGATCAAATTGATTCCAGTTTTAAATATTTGCAGACAGCTATTTGGGCTTATGCCTCTCAGAAACAGCAAGTGGATACAACAACAACAGTACAGTGAGCCACAGCCGCCTCCTTCCTATGCTGGCATAACGTGAGTTGAATTCCACTGAAGTAAAATGAGTTACTCAGCTGTAAATGCGATTGATTCAGGCCCAGAGTTCTGAAACTCACTAGATTTGGAGGCAACGCCTTCCCCAAACATTAACATAAATATATAGACTGCCCCAGTTCTGCCCTTTATTTTCTTCCTGTATTCTGTGTATGTAAAACATGACTAATAAGATTAAACATTTTATATGTAAAACACAAATATGACTTTTTAGTAGGACACATAAACATGACTCTTTTTTTTTTTTTTTAAAGCTGCCATTAACTGGGTCTCCACTTCGGAAAAAATAGTGACATGCTAGCTGGGCTGATATAAGCATGGTGTATTGTAGAATATTTGCCTGCTATTGGAAATGTTAGTAACCAAACTCATTTCGGAAACCACTCATCAAAACGCTGCTTGGCATGACCTCAACACAGAACAATTATGTGGCTGTAGCAGGTGTTGGTGTTATCACAAATATTTAGGGGCAGATTTGGATCCCCTAATTCACACTGAAATCAGTGGGTCTGCTTGTGGAGTCAACTGCCATTGACATGTGTAAGGGAATCACAATCTAGTCCCTCAACACTTAATCCAAACCATGCTGTCAGCCATCTTCTGATTAGCTACAGTATTTTGTTTGAAAATAAAAGGGAAATGGTATCCGAAGCAAGCATAAAGCTTTTAAAGGAAATGTGATTCTGAAAGAGCATGTGGCAGTTATCGAAAATGCATTAAATCATCGCAAACAAGGCTTCGGAATCACCCTACAACCAATTTATTTTCTATTTTCTTCTCCTTCGGCCACATGCTGGCTTGATTCAATCAGGGAATTGACAGGGGATTGATGTTCTTCATTCCTTAAAAGCCACCTACACAATGCTGGAGAAACCAGTCCAGCAACAAACAAAAGCAGGCAACAGGAATACTGGCTCAGACAGCGTGCGCGCGTGTGGGCGCGTGTGCACGTCCCCTGGTTTTGCAGGTGTCGCTGAAATTATTTAGGTACCTGTGAACATCACAGGTGGCCAACACTGCAGTAGAGCAAACCTTGGGGTGCACTGAAAAGTAGACACAGGGGACCTGCTCTCTGTGGCGCTAAGCCTTGTGTCACCGTTTACACCAGTGCTGAGGAGGTATAAACCACTATCATTCTGATTTGGCGATTTTATACCCCCTTGGCACTGGTGCAAAGGAGTTCAGAACTCGGTCCAGGGCAGTGAAGAATTGGGCCCAGAATACAAGTTTAATTTTCCTTGGGTAAATAAATTACATGATAATTATGCCTACTGTCACCTGCTCTGGTGATACTTTCCTTACTTAGTGCATTTCTAATGCACTCATATCTTATTGGCTGCTGCTTGCTGTATGTATGTGGTGGTGGCTTGTTGCCAGTGCATTGGATTTCAGCAGCAGACATTGTCAGTTCAAAGCTTGCTTGATATTGTTCTTTGCTCGGGAGAACTTCTTTTTTTTTTCCAGATGTCACAAGGCTTCTCTGTGCTCTTATCACTGTTCCAGCAGGGCCGACATGATTTATTTTTACACATTCTAAAATGTGCTACATTTAACAAAAAAGCGTATGTCACTAAGGAAAGAAATACAATAGGTGATGCAGAAATAATGTCCCACCATTCATGTGGGTGAGTACATAAAATTGCTACATGTATTACACCAATGCTCCTTGCTATCCTCTGGCTACCCATTTGTTTCTGGGTGCAATTCAAGCTGCTGGCTATAGAGATTTGAGTAGACTGGGTCTGGGGCCGGGTAATCTGAAAAACCACCTCTGTTCTTTATCTTGCCATAGCAATCAAAATCAGCTGGGATTTGCTCTGATCCTGGAGAGAATTCTCTTGGGCCAATGGCCGTCCATTCTGAATAAAGTGTCCTTAGTTCCTTTGGCAGTTAGCTAGAGTCAAAGTTTAGCAGCCTTCAAGGCAAAACATAAGGTGCATCTGTTCAGATGGGTGTTTGATGAAGGCAAGTCATAATTGTGCTGCAAGAGCAATAGAAATGTGACATTCTATTCTATTCTATTCTATTCTGTTGGCTACAGGTTCTTATTCTGTGTTCATCACTACACTATCCAGCACCTTCCAGGAGTGCATTAAGCGTCGGTGTAGATGGTTGTGCTTTATAGTAATAGAGCTGTTTATAAGTAATGTGAGGTGTCCAAGTGCTATGTTGATGGGCATATATAAATACCTGTACAGTTATGCACTAGGCGTTCCTCATAGGCTGTGCAAAGTTAAACTCCTTTAAGTCTTGAACTCAGTCTAAACATTGATCATCTAGAAGGGGGGGAAAAGACATTTTTGAGGGAGAACCTATTGAGCATGCAACAAAATTTTACAGTGAGTCAGCAAAAGGTACTGAGCCTTGGGGTTTGTATACATAGGATAGTTTGGGTCCGTCCACGGTATTTAATCGCTTTCAGGCTGCCACCTGCACTGGGATGACAGTGATTTCCTGATGAGCCGCAGCTACGGGATAGAATGTGTGCACGGGTTCGGACGAGCTTTTGATCTGGCCACATAATTGTTTTCAGTTCTTCTGTTAAACACCCTTCAGCAAGTGCATTTTCCAGACTCTCTGGGTGTTGATTGACAGCCAGCCAAAGACATGGAAAGCCATGGCTGGAAAATAATCCAGAAGGAACAAAAAGGATACAATGTGTTTGCTTGGAAGCTGGGAATCCCCCACGCTGCAACCGAGGGCAGCGCCAGGAAGTGGCAGATGCACACTGCATGAGCAGAGGAAGACAAATGAAATGTGAGGCCTGGGATGGCAGTTTCAAGTCTATGCGCATTCCTCCCAAAGGTGCCCTTGTATATTGGAGTACATCTGCCATGCATAAAAAGAGGTATCTTTCTAGATAACTATGGACCTCAAGCTAAAGAGAAGATGTAAGGCAGCACAGTGAAGGTGAGGAGAATTAGCTTTGCTTATGGAGAGAGTAACGTCTACTGGTTACAACAGGGACCTGGGGATCAGGATTTCTGGGTTCTTTTTCCACCTCTGCAGCTGATTTGCTGGGTGACTTTAAGTAAGTCACTTGGGCCAAAATTTTCAAACATTGCCACTAATTTTGGATGCTGTAATTGTTGGGTGTCCAGCGTGAGGCATCTAAGGCCTGATAGAAATGCTAATCAATGGGAGCTGTCGGTGCTCAGCCCTTCTGAAAGCTAGGCCCAAGATGGCTCCAAAAGGGCATCTCAAAGAGAAAAAAGACCACTTTTGAAATCTTTGACCTTGTCCTCTGCATGGTTGGGCATAGCCATCGAACAAACAGGGATAACACTCATTATCTACCTACCTACAGGGGTGAGGGGAGGTTTTAAGGTATATGTTTTTGTGAAATGTTTTCAGATCCTTCTATGACAACTACTATAGAAGTGTTTAGTATTATTCATTATTACGTTATTATCCAAGGAACTAATGAGATATGATCATTCTAAAGACTGGGCCCTATATACGGATTAAGATGTCTGTGTGCCTTTCTCCTCACTGATGTTCAACTATTTGTGAAGAGGAAGGATTTTGTTTTACTGAGAGTAAGTGCTTGAATGTCTTGTATCTCTCTTTTTCCTATTGAGCATACCCCCAATTCACTTTCCTAGCAGGGATAAACTCATGTCAGAGAAAGCAGCTGGGGAAATCACCTGACAAGATGACATTAGAGACAGATCGTCTGAACTGATAGTTTGGGAAAACTAAAAAAGCCAAAAAACAGCAGTCCTTGTGAAAATTATTTTTATTTGCAGACCACGGATTCATAAAGTGCAGCTATCTGACCTCAAACTGCATTCCAGATTAATCTCGTTGGAGCATGGTTACTTACTCTCAGCAACAATGTAATTTTCTGGGTGGCTGCCCAAGGCCAGACCCTCACAGTTTTGCCCAATTGGTGACAGAGTTCAGCCACCAATAGCAGGGCACAACTGGCCTAAGCAGTTGTTCCTGATTGGACCCTGTGCTTATCTGCTTAGATGTGAGGGAGAACATTATGGCACAGTATAAGATAGCCGTTTTCATCTAAGGATCTCAAAGCACTCTACAAAGGAGAGTAGATATCATTATTCCCACCTCACATTACTGTATTGAAATCACTTAATAGAACTGCACGGACTTACAGCAGCTGAGGACTGGCTTTCTAGCTCTGAATACAGACCCAGATGTCTATCTGAAAGGGCTGGGATGGGAATGTCTTGGAGGTTGGTGGATTGGAAAAGCTGAGCAGTGAGCACACAGAGAAGGGTGTGGATAGTTTTTCAGAGGGGAAAGGAGGATTGAATATGGACACAGTACGTAGTTTTAATCCACCCCAAATGAACATCCAGACCAGAGCACTGGCAGCAGCAGGCTTGGTGCTATGGTAAACAAGCAGAGAAATATAACCCAGGTTACTTCTGTGTTTCAGGGGGGAAAAAGACGAAAAAGAAGACGCAGCCTGCATGACAGGATACAGGCATATAGCTCTATTTTAATGATCTGCTAGCTGCCGTAATGTGTGTGTGTGTTGATGCATTGATGGGCATACCCACAGTATATTGCATCAGATTGTCTTTTGGCTTCTCTTCACTGCATTCCTTCTGTGAATATTTCAGATCATTCCCTTAAATTCAGGTGCTGGATTACAATCAGGGAGGGCAGGGGACAATTTAGTGATCAAGCACAGAACATCTCTCTAGTCTCTTAGCACACTTGTGTGGGAGCAAGGTTAAACAGGAATCGCAGGCTATTCTCACACAACTCAGAGGTCCCAGTCTGCATAGGACAGCACCATGATCCAAGAAGAGCAAAGATTGGGCTTTAAATCCCCATTGCACAACACCCCTTAACTCTACTTTGGACAATCTGTCTGAGTCTATAAATTGCACCAAACTATGCTCAGAGCAATTGTGTCTATTGGAAACTTCTGTCTACCTTGCTGCATGTGTATATTCATCCAAATGTTTTTCTTCTACATCTCAAGCCAAAAACAGCTTGATGCGATGCTTAATTTGCGATGTGTAATGTGGTGACACGTTGCAATCTAACAATGATGTAGTACACAGAGATGAGTAACAGGAGCACTCAAGTGAAAACCCATCATGAGGTCTGTAGTGCCCAGCTTGTTTAGCTAACTGCCATTCAGATTATTTTTGTACAGTTTTGCATATCTCTAGCATTAGTGTTATGAAAGGGCAAAGAGAGAGAGTTTACTTTCACCTTTTAATAAGTGCATGGCATGCATTTGAAATTGCATTTCCCAAAACATACCTGTCCTAACCACATTAATAACAAAAAGGAGGCATGTCAGTTGCACACACAATTCTTCGGGGTAGTTTCAATGAATCATGGCTGAACCCCAACTGACTTTTATTGGATGCACAGGAGGCACGGTGCAAGGAAGTGACTTTGCTTAAGCTCTCCCTACAAGAGCCTGTCCTTGCTCCTTTGGTGAACACCCCAAAGGGTGTGGAGTTTCAGGTAGATGGAGACATGGCTCCACCATTCTGTCCATGCAGCTTGCAAAGGATGACGGAGCCTCATAAGAACATAGGATGGAAAGGGATTACACTCCTGCTATCATGGGCAACCCCGTCATAAAGTTCCTTTACTTTATTTACCAAGCTCCATCTGAAAAACTGTTAGGTTTCTTGCCCCTTGTTACTCCTGTTCAAAGGCTATTGTAGAACCTCCCTCCTCTGATGGTTAGTAATTTTCTTCTGATTCTAAATTTACTCCAAATTTCCTCATGGCCAGTTTATGCCCAGCTCAGCTGGCTGCCAGGGGAAGGGTTATACCTCCCCATTAGTCCATTATTCTTATTTAATATTGATGTTGAGGTAGCCCTTAAAATCTGCAACCAAGTTGGGCCCTGTTGTGCTGTAACACATGGAATGGGTTGGTTTGCATCACTTCCAGTGCAGGTCCATGCTAAATGACACACTTAGTCCCTTGCTTAGTATATAAACTTTAATACTAAGTGAGAAGCAGCTCAGGCACAGGTAAAATGCCTTATGAAATGCCTACTCGATATAGCAGGATACCATTATTGCCAACCGCAAGCATTCAAAAATCATGAATTGGGCTCCACAAAATCATGAGATTTTTTAAATATCATGCTTAGGTTTCTTTTTATTTGTCTTTTGGTTTTGGGCCATTAGGCCCTACCCATGTCATGTTTTCAAACTTTCCTCTGCACCCATTAAAGCTAGACACTTACTTGAAAGAAAGAAAGAAAGAAAGAAAGAAAGAAAGAAAGAAAGAAAGAAAGAAAGAAAGAAAGAAACTGTCTCAAACCTGATTGCTCAAAGCAGAAACGGCGTCAACTTGATTTCAGGAGTTAAGGCTTGAACAAAAAACACCAAATACTCTGAGACCTGTGATAAAACTGCAAGACTCAACAACGTAATATGGTTAGAACCCTAACTTCTTCCTTTCTGTATGTTATTGGCACTATAGAAATAACAATCGCTATGGAATAGTAACAAACAACATAATATTGTAAGAATTTTTTCTGAAATGGGATATTAAGAAATGATCTGAGATGCTAAATCATAGCTGCCAAATCTGCTTGTCACACCTATCAACAGCTTACATCATTTACCTGCCCCATCGTTTCTTACTACAAAAAGCCAGTGGCAGTTCTTAACATCATTTCTTTTAGTCTTTTTTAATTGATTCAGTTCATTAATTGGATTCTCTTTGGGTATTTCTGTAACTGTGACTACTGCTATTAAAATCTGTAATTTGCAGGAAGTACTTCGCTAATGTAGCAGTCAGGCTATCTTTTAGCACTACAGAGAATTATAAAAGGTTCTTAAATCCATATGAATTATTAAAAAGAACTGGTTCATGAAAGAGGCAGGAAGGATCTATTTTCATGAAACAGTTGTTTAAAAAAAACCCAAAAACCCACTCACAAGCTTTGCTGTTTCAATGAAGGAATCTTTCCTGGACTCTGATCCTGCAATGGGATCTATTAGCTGGGCCATCCCAGTAGGATTGACACACAAGGATGATTGCAAGACGGGACCCTCATATGTTACTATATTAAGGTAGCAGATTCTGCATTTGTGCAGATACCTAATATACTGTGATATGCTTGTGATGTATAGATAAAGGTCAAAAATTTAATACCTCTGTGCCTAAACTCAGGCACTTAACTCCATAATTAGGCACCTACAGAAATGGCCTGATTTTCAGAGGCACTGAAAACCTGTAGCTCTGTTAACTTGGAAAGCGGTTGTGAATGCTCAGCGTCTCTGAAATCAATCCACTCATATAGAGCTCCATCCTGCACGGCACTGAGCACCATGCACTGATTTAGCAAGCTCATGGGACTCAACACCAGGCAGGATCAAGCCCTGCGTGTCTAAATGCAGACGTAAGTGTCTACATTTAAATCACTGGGCCCAAGGCAGTGAATTGTTGTAATGTCTTGGCCGCTCAAACGCAAATAATCTGGCAGACTTCTACTGATCAGATTACCTTCCCAGTTTGTTAGGCTAAAATGAAAGTAAAGAAAAGGTAAACTATCCATTGTTAATATTACAGTCACACTTTATATCAAGTGTACATCTATAGAGTTTATAAAGGCTAAATGAATGATTAATAGACATTTCAAGAAACGGGTAATGAAATGTTATTGGTTGTTCTAGAGTCCATCAGGTCAACGTTGGTTATGATCTTGGTTTATACTATCCGTAACACCTTTTGCTGATGTGCTTCTAACACATGCTATTCATGTCTGTAACATGCTTTTAACATTTACTAATAATCTATTAATTCCTTATACGTCATTTGTAAATAGCACCCTAATATAACGTGTGAGCATACTAGGGCAGGGTAATACGAGAGAAGCATTAGCCTGCAGGTTGCAGAGCTGCTCATTTGAAGAACATTGTGCTTCCAGAGAAGTGGAAGGAGATGGTGACTGATTAATGTGGACAATGAGGAAGTAGTAGAATCTACTAGACAAACAGATTACAAAGTGAAGTGCAGGAATTACAGATCTGGGAGCCCATGGACCAATTGGAAGGGGATGCTGTTTATTTTATATACTTATTTCACTATATGGAGATTTTCTCAAGGTTTGAGTTTTATGTTTACTGTCTATCCTGCTGTTTTTAAATTAGAGCTTTTAGAACAGGTCATCTAGCTATGCCAGGAGGGCCCCTGCTGGAGAAATCATTCTTTCATACTATCACCTTGTTACTATACAATCAGTTCTGCTTTTAAATAGCAAAGGAGCTCCATGGAAGATGCCAGTTCTGATTACAGTGTGAAATGTCTAACCTTGGTTTGCAGCATCTAAAAATGTGTTTCTCACAGCTTGAGACTTACATGGACTGAGATTGTGTTCGGCTAATAGAGCAAACAGCACCACTGCCAGTTTATGGCGTATACTGATCACTCGTACGTACAATCAGCTATATTAAAATGCAGCAAGATGGAACATTATATAGGTTAGTTCTCAAATTGAAGTTCTGAAATGGAATGACTAACTCTGAATATTACAGAAGCACTAACACAGGTGCAGTTTATCTCCTCGGTGCTGTAAGAATTTTGTGGCTGATGGCTGAGATATCGAACACATCACTAAATGTGGTCTCCCTAGATATTTCTGATTACCATTGATTTTGCTTGCTTTGCACCCGCTTAGCTTTTGCTTGCTGAATAGTTTCTGTGTCGATATGCTCATCTTGGCCAAAAATTACACGCTGAAAAAAGAGAAAACGTGTCTAATTCACCTTTTCACTGTGCTGGGGTTTCTACCCCACACAATGCCTGAAGTGGTTACGGTGGCTAGCTGGGCCAATTAACCATCTGAGCTGCACCTGAAGGAGGAATCAGAGAGCAAGGAGGGTTAATTACAGACAAAGTTCAGCTGGACTGGAAAAGGAGGGGTTTGTATGAAGTCTAGTAGCTGAGAGCAGAAGAGGGCTCCAGGCAGAGAAATTGCGATCACTCTCAGGTGAGAGAAGGAAAGGTAGGCAGTAGCCCAGGGGTACAACAGTAAGGTTCAGGACAGTGTAAACCTTGACTACTTGTTGTAGGGCCCCTAGGCTGGAACCCAGTATAGATGGCAGGCCTGAGTTTCCTGACCAGCCACTGGCAATGGTGCCATTAAGGGGGAGTGAGTTCTGAGGGACTTTGATACCTTGGAGGGGGAAACCAACAGTGACCTGGTTGGAGGGCCAAGCCATGAAGCAAGAGCAGTTGAGTCCTGAGGAGAGTGAGGCACAGAGAGCGTGATGGGGTGCAACCACAGGATGAGGCACTGGCTTGGCAGAGCTAATTCTGAGATGTAGCCAGAAGGAGCTGGTCCAGCGCTGAGTAGAGCACTCTGTGACACTTGTGCACTCTGGTTTGATTTCAATGGAATCATTTTGCACCAGAGCAAGGGACAGAAGAACTGGGTTTCAGGGGCTAGATCTTCAGCTGTGCTGAAGTAGAGCTCCGTGTAGCTGTTGCAGGGAGACAAAGATAGTCTTAAATTGCCTTTCCACCTCTTGCTATCCTGGAGTTATCCAGGGGTCATACTATGCACTGGTACAAGTTAGAGCAGCCTATAGACTGCTTTAACTTGCCTTGGCTTGTAACAACCACTAGGGGCTTCTATTCTGCCAATGATTTATGAAGTGCCATGCTCTCTTGCTCCTGATACGTACCCTGCACAGAAGCAGAACCATCTATGCCAGCTGAAGATGCCCCCTTTAGTGCTCCTCTTAGGTCCTCTGGCATTGCTCCAGCTGCATGAAGGACTATTAGAATGAGCTGGGATCCGGCCCAGAGCTTGTGAACAAATACATTTTGTCACACCATGCACTGTGTTTGGATCTATATTCATTTACCATATTCTCTCACTTCTTGTCTCACTCTGGGACTCTTTGCTTCTAAATTTGTTTGGTGAAATATGTGAGCATTATCAAACACTTGTTTGGGAATCAGTAATGACCATGTGCAAATCTTACTGGTCTCTGCAGCAAGCTGGATATGCTGCTGGAGTCTGCATCTACAGACTCTTCAAGGGGTGCCAGGAAAGACAGTATAGATGTGTTTGTACCTTTACAGGCAGTGGGAACAGCCTTCCCCTAATTTGCATTCCTTTGCTGGATGACCCACATGGCAACGATACAGCACTGGGAGAACAGAAGGTAGCTAAGCTGGCACCATTCCTGAAGCTACTCCAAATGATTTCCAGGACTCATGAATCAATCTCTCAACTCAAAAGTTAGCAACCCATTATCCCAAGTGAATCAAGACCCACAGGAGCCTCCACAGAAGAGTCATTTCCTCTTTGTAACTTTCCCCCTATAGAAATCCAAAACTTCATGGTAAATCTGGGGATGGTTTTATAATTTATCAGAGGACTAATTACCATGGTGCTACACCTGCGTGTTTTTTCTTGGATGCTCCGATATCCACACATCTGTTTCATGACATGACCATAGTTAGGCATGGGTTGAGGGTGTGCAAAGAAGGCAGCAGGAAAGAGAAGAAAGGACAGCTCCTCATAAGCCATTGAGTGGGAGGGAAGCTGCTCCGTGTC
>ML675644.1:9371934-9383556 GCA_007922155.1 Mesoclemmys tuberculata
GTGTCACTACTGTAGATTTAGGCTTTCATATTCCCTGCAGCTATTGCACCTTCACTCAGAGGGGAGGAAACAGCTGGTGGATCTACATAGCAGGGGTTCTCTGGCCTCATCCTGCTCCTTTAAGGTATGTCTACACAGCGTTTTGCAGCCTGTAAGAGTGAGCCTCCAACACTGGGTTGACAGACCGTACATATAGCTGTGGAGACAGCCCTTTGAAGTTGTGGCTTCAGATGGAGCGCCAGCTTTGAAGCATCAGGATTGGAGTGGGCTTCAGAGCTTCCAGGCCCTACGCCCAACTCTTGCTACATGGAACTGGCCAAAAGATCTAACCAAGAAGCTAAAAAATCACCCTTCCAGCTTGCCACTGCCTCCTCACGCTGACTACACGTCCAAAAGCATGAGAACTAGCCCGAGCACTTGTTGTGAAGAGTAGAAGGAATAAATCAATTCACCTGCTGAAAGAGGGGCTTCAGAACTGATGGATGGTGTTCCATAGGTATTAAACACCGATTTGGAAAATGGGCTGCTCCTTACCAAAGAACAAATTGTATCCCTTCACTCTTCAGATGACGGCACAGCTGCAAACTGTAGTGATTGCTGAGGAAACAAACAGGCAGTTTGAAATGTAAGTGTCTGCTGACTGCAAGCTTGTTGTGCTTACAGAAACAGGAATGTCTGCTTTAAAGTGACATTATTAAGATTTGGAGCTTAAACAGGAAGTTAGAGATTCCTTCTGAATGTGACCATTTTAAGGTATCTTCCCATCTACTTTTACTTTCAACTGATTATTGAAACCATGAGGAAACAAAACCAGACTTCTTGGCTTGTTAGATTTTCGCTTTGGAACTCAACTCCCACAACATGGTGCACATTCTGCTATATTTAACAGCCCACCTACCAACGTTTCCCTTTCCTTTCTTTTACCATGTCAGACAATGGGATCAGATGTATTTACTTTCTAATAAGATAGTTTAAACATCCCTGGAAATAAAAACACAACACACGGTCTGGTTTGGAAAGCTTTCTTTCTTTTTCCTCTCATAGCTATTTGGTTCTCGCTCTCTCTCTCTTCCACTGTGTGAAATTCAAACTTTGTGAATTTTTTATATATATATTATGCCCCATTTGTTATTGCAATACATGGACCTGATTCTTTACTGCCTTTACACCTGTGAAAAGCTCATGTACAGTGCTGCCACTGAGTGGGGAGGGGGGATTCTTTCATACACTAGGGGACTCCCCAGGTGATGTATAGACAACATATCTGTTCCCAACTTACCCCTTTCCTGGCTGGCCTCAGTCACCTCACTCTTAAGAGCAATGGCTGGAATGAAAGGGGTATGGGCTAAAAGAGTTCTGACGATCTTGGGGGTCATTGCAGGTTGTGCAATTCAGAGCAGCCTCAAGGATACTCTAAATTGCTCTTCAGGGCTGAATTGGTGGTCAACAGAGTAAGGATCAGGGATCCTCAAAGAGCATTGCATGGTCACATTTCTAGATGTACCACATATTAAAGGTCCCATCCTGAGGATCTGGCCCTTCAAGTTAAATCTTGAATAACATTTTAAATATTAATGTAAAATATATTCTGTATCCCAGGCCTGAAAAAGGCTTTGTGAAGGATGGAGTGTTGGTTGCAGTTGTCACAGAAAGAGCTTAAAGGAGAAAAATTGAGTATTAACTTATAAAATGGGAATTATTTTTTCATATAGCAACTTTTATTAGCTGGTGCTGCTGGTCTGACTTGTAATTGCTATGTGGGTTTATAGACTTTTAATGTGAGTTGCTCTTTTTATTACATTGTGGTTACAAAATGACTGTACTTCATCAGCTGGGAAATGGAAAGACCTGATTTATGTCATTATTTCTCCTCTTATTCTACAGGAATGTTTGTGGCTCACAGGTAGCCTAATCCAAAGACCTATGAAGCAAATGGAAATCTTTTATTTGGCTTTCATGAGCTTTGGATCGGGACCAGATTATGGGACATTCTGGAGGGGATGTTGACTTCCACAAATTCATTTATTTCTGTGTTTGTAAAGGAAGCTTTTAGGGCTGCAGTTCAGAGAATTGGAGAACATCAAGATGCTTATCAAATAGACAAGCCTTGTGAAATGTATTTTGCAAGTTATTTTAATTGTTTCCAACTTTGTCTGACCATAGAACAATTCACAGGCCAGAAGTCCTCTATGGCCTTCATAGGGGGAGCACAACTTTTCTAGATTGCTTGTGGTGATATCCACTTCCTTAATCTTAGGTGATGGGTTTGAACTTGTTAAAGAAGTCATTGATCATCATGAACTAAACACTTATTCATGATTTATTAATTATTATAAGCAAATCCTCTAGCTATCACTATAATCATGCTATATTGTTAACTTGGGAAAAAACCTCATCAGAATAGACATGAGTGATTTTTACTATTACAGTACCCAAAAGCACCAATTTAAATGTAAAATTCCTTTCATGACTGATGTAAACCTGAATCTACAGTCCAAGGCTGTGTGGAAGCTCTTGCTGTGCTGATAATTGCTACAACATTTGCCTATATACTTCATGCACTGCTAGCATTAAACTCATCACTTGTAAAGATGCTGGGGAGCCCAGGATTTTATATAAAAAAAATTTTAGCCTGTGTAAAACTTCCACATGTACCACACTGAAAAATGTTCTTAGTCCTTTAAAATTATATCAGCATAATAGAATAAAAATGGAGTAGATTATTGAGTACATGATATTACCTTGATTTGCTTTCTGTATCACAAGGATGCAATAGAACATAATGGTTCTAACAGATGGTTAGTTCATTAAAAATTCTTCAAAATGCAACAAATCTTCAGCACACATTTGCAGAACTGTTTCCAAATAGCCTCATTGTTATTCAGTCCCAGTATCAAAGGTTGTTATATTACCACATGGAACTTTGGATGTCATCAATATTTAATCTGTGTTTTTGTTACCACACATCTGTTTTCACTGATAACTAATTCTTCCTTTGAAATAGATCCTGTCTGCTTGGATTTTGCAACTTTTTGTAAAATGAGTATAGAGTTTCATAACTTAGCCAGGTGGTACTTGTAAGCGTTTTATGTCAATAAGGTGCATTACCCCACTGACGTATTGCAACACTACAAAAGGTTTACATAGAATGTTGCAATATAATAAAATGTCTTTTTTTAGGATTTAGATTATTTTCATATGCCATTTGGGTTACTCTATGCCTTTCTAGACTACTGTCACTGTTTTGCATGTAATTCCTACTTGAAATATCTTTGTATGTGCCTGCAAGTGACTTTTTTTGTACTTTCAGTTCTACTATGGAGTGCTACAACAACCGTGACATGGATAAACTACATTCATGTCCTAATGAATATTTCCTTTCCTGCTTCAGGAGAAAGTATTTGGAACTGATGCTCCTGATTCTTTCAATTTCTTATTTGAATTGAATAGATCTATTTATCTCTGAAGAGATCTACTATTTTTATATACATACTTACCCCATCACCTGAGAATCCGAGTGCCTAGCAAACATTAATCAAGTTGTCCTTCCATCATGCTTCTAAGTTCATGTAGTATTATTATCTGTATCTTACAGATAAGGAACTAATACGCACAGAGGGTAAGTGCCTTGTCCCAGCTCACACAGGACACCTATAGTAAAGTCAGGAACTGCAGTCAGAACTCCTGAATCCTAGTCTAGTGCCTTAGCCAAAAGGCCCCCTTCCTCCTAATGACTGGATGATGTATGGATGCTAAAATCCAATTTAGGAGAGTATGTTGTGCAGAAATCTTGCAAGAGGAAATTCACTTGCATAAATAAATTTTAAAGCAAGGCAATAAAACCAAGGATTGCAAAGTTCAAGATGACTCAGTTGGATTCTCCCTACTTCTAGATCCATCATGTGCCTCTTAGTTCTTCTCCTGCTGAGTCTTACAGGGAGGGGAATAAATGAGTAACTTATACTTTTTATTAGTAAAAAAGACAAGCTAAATGAGGCTATGATTCATGGTTCCAATTTATGCATCTTATTCTTGTCAAGGACCAATGAGAGAGAATTGCAAAACCCCAATGAGTCAGACACTTAGGAATAAAACTGGGTGTGTAGTCTGGTACAGGTTCAGGGGACCTGCACCTGTATTGTTCAGCAAGGGCACTTCTTCTAGGCTTCCAGCTCACCAGCCATTATCTCTCTTGGGTGGAGACATGCATCTCTCTCCCTTCTGCCAAGGCTATTTCCAGGCTTCACAGTTCCCTGACTATACTGTGATTTTTTTTTTCTCCATCAGAAGACAGACTGTCGAAGCAGGCCTGCTTTGCTTCTTTCCTCAGAGACAGTACACAGAGTGACATAAGTTACCACACAGCTGTTTCTAAGCAAGCAGAGTTATTCTTAAAGTACAAGCATTACAGAGACAACATATTACAACCAATAAAAGAACAAACATGCATGTTAATAAGATTACCAGAGATGACCCGCTTAATTCTGACGATTAGTCTTTCAAACGCCACATAGGCGTGTTCCCTGTGGTCATAAGTTCATCACAGCGTTGGCTCAGAACAAGAATTCAGGAGCCTCAATAAGCCAAAGTCCTTCCAACTCTTCCCTAAGGATTTGGGTCCATCTTGGACCTGCCCATTTGCTGGATCCGAAAGGAGGCCCTGAGTCACTTTCAACCCAGGCTTTTTATCCAAAAATTCTATCTTTGACTATTGGTCCCTAGAGAATCCAGTTCGAAGTGAATCTCTCCCCCATGGAGCTTCAAAGGGCTGATAACCAAAGGAATGACACTAGCATACCCCCTCCTCCTAGAGCAGTTAAATTCAGTAACGCACAAATAACTGCATTTTTAACATACTGGACCCTAAAGATATGCAACTCAATTCAATTAGACTTGTCCAGGATATTGCTGAGTATTGTTATATTTGACACAGTCTCTTCTTTTAAGGAGGCTTTTCTTTCCCCTGTTGGTCTGACAAAGGCTTTACAGTGTTGCTTCAGTCATAGCTGGATGTAGTTTCCAACAGTTAGTAGCCGCTGGTGAAGCTCTAATTACAACCACAGAATCTAGGCCCATGCTAGAGGAAGCCAGAGTCCATTCCTGCAATGAGTTGTCCTTATGGGAGCAGTCCTCATTTAAGGTCTGATTTTTCAAAGTAGACTTCCAGTTATGCAGGTAGAGTTCAGAGACTGCACTGAACTGCACAGACTGTTTTATGCCCACAATACATTGCTGGAAAAGGCATGAAATATCCCCATGGAATTGAAGGTGCAATTCATTGGGGGCCCAAAGTGATACCTACAGACGGGAGCCTAAGCTGAAAATCAAACCTGTAAGCAGCCTTATTGCTTTCAATGGGGTTCTACCTGAAAGTAAGCATATGCTGGATCAGGCCCTGGAAAAACAGGCAGAAACCTGGAAATAAACAGCCAGTGCCAGGCCCTGGACACCAAATGTGGATTGTTATGCACATTAGCAGAATAAAAAAGATTTACCTACAGAACCACACAGGGCATTGTGCGGTTCCAGCCATTAATGTCTGCAAAGCACTGTGAGATACACACAAGAGTGACTGCAGAAGAGCAAATTACCAATACAGGGCCAAATCCTGAAATCATTACTTGTTTTTTTTTCATTCATTTCTATGGTGGTAGAGCCTAAAGTCTCTAACTGGGAATCAGGGCCCCATTCTTTTAGGTGCTGTGCAGGCAAACAACACAAAGTCCCTGCTCCAGACAGCGGACAGTCTAGAATCCTGTTGTTAGACAGAATTTACTAAGGGAAAACTTCTCCATGAAGTCAGTGGAAGCTCTGCCTTGTAGAATCTGGTTATTTATGGATTCTACTGGCTCTGCCCACTCTCCTTCCCTTGCCTTGGTATGGGTGGAAGCCTGAGTATGGATTTTCATCTTTGGCATTATAGTTTTTAAATTAAGCTTAACTATAGTTTTAAAAATACTACTCTACTTTCCTTTTCTCTCTCTGTACTGTCACAGGCACAGCGGCGATATAGGTTATGTAAATAAGTTGAGGAAGAAGATGCTATCACATACTAAGCTTTCTCGAGAATTTCAATATTGCAACAGCACCTTAAAAATTGTATTTTGCATTGGCAGCCAATTGGCCTACAGGTATGGACAATCAATGTTCACGTTCTAATACCTTATCATGTGAAGCTCTACAGTTTCACATTGTGTTATTACAGCCTGAAGATCTGATGTCTCCTTTGACAAACTTGCATGGATGCATCCAGAAAGGTTAATGTTTGTTTCTGTCATGGAGAGGCACAGTGGGATATGTTATAAAGCAACCTTTGACTTAATAAACTACAGATGACTAAAGTGGGAACTGAGAATGGAACAAACCAGAAGGAACCATTTATCAATGATAAAAATGACTTAATATGCTACTTTGCAGACAACATATTTCTCTGATTAAAATGATCTTTCTTACCTATCTGATAGAAAAGATATCATTTTGACACAGCATATTATATTCAAAGGCCATTTTGGTCCAGTGCTGCTTATCCCAGAGTCACAAGGTAGGTTTTCTGTTCAATGAAAATACATTCTGCTTTTAAGATCATTAGCTGCTGAGGATGATCATCATAGAAGTGTAGAACTGGAAGGGACCTCACTAGGTCACGTAGTTTAGTCCCCGGCACTCAAGGCAGGACTAAGTAATAACGAGGCCATCCCTGACAGGTGTTTGTCTAACCTGTACTTAAAAACTTCCAATGATGGAGATTCCACAGCCTCCCTAGGCAATTTTTTCCAGTGCTTAACTACCCTGACAGTTAGGAAGTTTTTCCTAGTAAACCTCCCTTACTACAATTTAATCCATTGCTTATTGTCCTATTCGCAGAGAATAGGATGGAAACCTTTATCAGGTTATTCAAAATTACCTTTAACAAGACAACTGCTGGGTAAGATAAGTAATATTGCTTTTAATAGTCCTGTAGTAATACAGCATGAAAATGTTTTCATGATGTCACAAAGAGCATTTGGGCCATGATTCAAAAATAGGTGCCTAGATTAAACTCTTAGGTCTATGTTTTGACACCTAAATGAGTAGTCTGATTTTTCAAAAGGGTTGAGCACTTAACATTTCCTATTGACTTCAGTGAAAACTACTGCATGCTCAGACTACTTATCTGGGTGTCTAAGTATGGATTTAGGAGCATATCTTCAGCCTATCTTCAGGAAATCTTGGCCTGGGCTTTTTCACATGTTAAAGGAGAAGCGTTACCACAATTGCTTTTTGTTTAATTTCAGACTATTTATTATCTCCCCGATATGTTTTATGTGAGCCTAAATATCATTAAGAAAGAGCATTAGAAATATGATGGTGCTCATTAAATTCAGAGAGCTCCTAGGGAACTTCATTCCTACAGTTGTAGAATATCATACTGCCATGATGACTTGCTATGCAAAACATGTTTACAATTCCTGTATTTGTATAATTTTCAAAGAAAATTACACTCCTCCATACCTGTTTCAGAAAGCTTTTGGCCCATGTTTCAGGCAATCAGCATCTCATCCGTTGAGAGCACAAACCAAGGAAACCACCAGCTGTTCTTCTTTCACATGTGCCCCTATTCTTGTTGATCCTACAGAGCTGGAGCTAAATCTTTCACAAAACAAAACTTCTGTCCTCTGCACAGCTCTGTACTGAGCATTAGTTTCCCTAATATAGTGGATATAATTTGCTTTTAAATAAAAAATGAATTTCTTACTTCAGACTTTTGGGGAGGGGGATTTTTTGTCCCTAATGTTCCATACTCTTCCCAGAAGCTGTAGCACAGGCTTGTCTTGCAATTGGTTTCATATTTTGGAGATCGGACGTGCTTTCTCACTTTCTCTCGCTGGCCTGGCATTCTGCAAAGACATGATTACTAGATAAATCACAAACACAAAATGGGCATGGGGCACAAGAACCCTACAGTTCCAAAACCTGTATCATATGAGATAAAAACATTGCCCTAGGTGGCAGTAGTCTTTCGCCCCACCTGTGGGCATGCCACTTGAGGACAAGCTCATGAACAAAGCAATTACATTACGATCTGCTGTTAAGGTATTGGGTTTAACCCATGAAGCTTAAATGGTTTAGGAGCACCACACTCCCCTAAGAAACTAGTACGTTTGCCAACAGTATTTCCAGAGGCCTGATTCTCCACTCCCTTCACCAACACACATCAGGAATAACTCCAAAGAAGTCAGTGGAGAAACACCAGTGCCTAACTGCAGGGTCTATCAGAGTGAAGCTGTGACACCAAGGATTCTTTGGCACTACAGTGGGTGGTGTTCGATTACCTCCATTCTCAAAGTATAAGAAGAGTATCAATTACAAGACTCAAGGTTCCTCCCAGTGTTTTCTTGCTTCTGTTTTCAGAAGATTGCTGGCTATCTAAATCTAACACCAGCCAGACACATTGACTGTGTTCAGAGAATCTACAAAGACATTTGCAGAAGCAAACAAATTAATATATTTCTGCCACATGATATGGCTATGATATAAATGGAAGCCCAGTCAGGTGCCATGCCTTGTTATAATATTAGTGGTAGTAGTGAATGGTTCCACACAAGATTTAGCCTATTACAAATCCCCTAATAAAGGGAAGATGTAAACTTCATTAATGATACAAATTAACTACAAGGGAATCAATCCACAGTAATTTCAGAAAGATCCGCATCAATCTGAAAACCCTCATAACTGTGTGGTCCATGGTATCAAATACAACCAATAAATCCAAAGAAAGCAGCTGAGACAAGCACTTATTACTAAGTCAAAGAGAGCAATCTCTTTGCAATCATGGGTCAGACATCCTGATTAGAATTAATTAAAATTCTGATAATCCACGTTAGGTGACTAAAACAGAATGGGTACAATTTAGGAATCTTAAGTGAAGTAAGAAAAGTTAGAAGTGGCGTGATAATTAGCAATAATGTCTCTTGCTATATTTAGATTCTTTAGCCTTGAAATTATCATGACAGATTTCAAATTTGCTGGCAGTTTTCCAGTCGTTAAAAAAAGAGTAATTATATGGTTTAAAACTACTGGTGAATTGATTCTGATAAAAACTATATAGGTTCCCTGTCTATTATATGGGATGGAGGAATTGATCCAGATAAAATAAGAACTGACATAAACTTCCAAATCAAACCTATCTGAATCTATTTGTGGGTCCAAAATAGATTGAATAACTTTTCAACTCATCTCTTTTAATAAATAATACTAATAATCCTGTTTGCCTCTGCACTTCCTGATTTCAGCTGGGACAAGAAGCAAGGGTGAGATAAAGTAAACTTTTGGCTATTGCTGATACAGACGAAACCTCTTAACCACTGGAATTTGGCTATCTCTATAGCCTGGGCAAAATATCTGGAAATAATTTTGTGAGGAACACCAGCGATCTAGCCTGGAAGTTGTTGGTCTGACCTACAGGATAATTTCATGCAAATCATCAGCAAGAAGCAAATTTTACTAACTGAGATCAGAATTACCAGAATAAAAGGAAATATAAAATACTTAAGAAAAATCAAATCTCTATAATTGGTCAAACTGGAAGAAATGTTAATCCCAACATCTTCCTTTATAACCTGAAAAGGCTGGGACTGAAATTTGTGACAAATCTTTTGATGCCTAGGTCCAGAGAACAACTAGGAGGAAGGATTAAGGAGAAAATTAATAGTCTGAAATAAGGATGCAGAGCAACTTCTTTCCTTCAGCATCAAACTCAAGTAGGTCGGCCTTAATTCTCTTTTAAAGACACCTTAATTAGATTCTTCCATATCTACCTTAGATACTGATATGTTTCTCATTACCTTACTAACTGAGCATCTTAGAATCTTTAATGCATGTATCCTTAGAACACTCCCATGAGGTAGGAAATGCTATGGCAGAGAGAGACTAAGGTGCAGTTCCACAAAGGTATTTAGACTCTTAACTTCTATTGATTTCAGTGGAAATTAGGATCTTAAATACCCTTGTGGTTCTGGGCTTAAGTGGCTTGCTGACACGGGAAATCTACAGGAGAGCAGAGAATTGAATGCAGGTCTCTTATCCCAGGATTTCTTCCTAACCATCAGCTCACCCTTCCTATATACTTCCTATATCAAAATGAATGGTTAAGTCAGAAGCCTTGCACTGAATTTCAGTTTCCTTCCATCTATTGTAATCTCTGAGCACCTCTATAAACCTGGGAGAGCGATATATCAAAAGGATAGAGTGGGTCTGTGAAAGTGTGCTATTTATAATATTTGCTCATTCATGATTGAACAGATCATATGCCTGAAGATCAACTGGGAGCCGAGAGGAGTAAGCTGTTCCCAAAGATCATCTTTCAACGGAAAAGAATTGTGACTATAGACCTGTCAGAGTAAAAATAGGATATGGTTAGTGATAAAAGAAGCAATGCTAAAGACTAATACTCAATGAGCAGGATATGTTAATATCTCAGAATTTAAATTCAAAGAGTATAAATCAAGTGAAACCCTTTAAATCAAGTGCAGCCCTTTCAGTGCACAGAGAAAGGCAGCGAACCTTGTTCTGAAAATTCTGAGCACCAAGAACCGAAGCACCTCAAAGCCTGCAGACTAATATCACAAAGTGAAGGCATGTTACAAAGGAGGCAGTTTCTTCAGAATGCTTCCCTTTGTCTGCAGGCACCAGTCTTGCAAAGGTTCATCTTTGCAAGATTCATCTTTAGCTGTGTGCTCTTCATCTGTATGTTGATTTCAGTGGACCTTTCAAGTTTTTGCACAGCACGGGCCACATCTTAATAGAGACACTGTCACACAGACTGCCCCCTCCCTTCCCACTGGCAATAAAGTAACATCCCAGTGGTAAGAACAGCAATTGCTTACATGGAGAGTTAATATTAGGGAAGTTTTTCATGTGTCTGTCTTTTAATGCATTTCAGCAGGTGAAAACAAGGGGAAGAAGGCACCACCATAGCCTAGCTTGCTAGCCACTGATCACCAGCCAGGGCTCAAGGTTCCAGCCATCAGTGTTACGTGGATCACAGTTTGGGAACTGTTGTGTTGGCATTGAGGAAGCTGGAGAAATGGCACGGTTTATGTTCAACTGAAAGGAGATGTAGATCTCTGCATACTGCTGGCATTCCAGCCCAAGTTCTCCCACTGGCTTCATCTAGGTCTTGAATAATTTAAGGGAGAGGCAGAGGACTGAACTTTGTGGGACTCTATATCTGAGAGCTTTGGAGCTGGAAGAAGAGTTGCCTCTAATGACTCCTTCTTGGGTTTGGTCTTAGAGGAGAGACCTGAGCCATATTAAGGCATTTTCATTCACCCCTGCAGCCCTCAGAGGTGGGACAGGAGTAGTAGGTGATCTACAATACCATATGCCAGACAGGTAAAGTGGGAGGCATATGGATGTATCTCTTTTGTCTATAGGCAGGGGCAGGTGAGCCACCAGAGCAGCAAGCGCTGTCTCTGTGACATGGCTTGCCCTGAAACCTGATTGAGAGGGATCCAGAATATATGCACTGCCAGGTAGATGTTATCTATGGCCACTGAAGCTGGATTTGTCCCTTAGTACATGTTTTTTCTTACGTATTAGTGTGTTCTGGAGTATTTTTCTTTCTTGTCAGTCTAATAGTGT
>ML675644.1:9383956-9442078 GCA_007922155.1 Mesoclemmys tuberculata
AATAGTGTCCAAGGTAGCTGATGTGTTTTAAATTCTTGCAGTGTCAAATTAAATGTTAAATTAGCGTCTGTGTATTTTCTCCCACCTTGGATTACCAAAAGTATATCAGCTGTGGAATACTGTGTACTCTGAGATGTCCTGAATCAAAAACTTGTATAAATTAGAGGCTTGATGGGATCTAAGCCTAAATTCTCATAATATGGATGTGAACCCACCATCTGGAGTTGGCACAATTGCAGGCCCAACAGTTCTGGGAAAATAGAACAAATGTGGAGGTATTGCCAAAATTCTGGCTTGCATAAATCCTTGTCTTTCTGTAGCCCTGTGGATGAGGCAAACCTATTCTTTTATAAACACACAGTGTCGCATATTCCTTCCTCATTCCAGCTCTGCCAGTGCAGTCTCGTTTCATCATTCATGGAAATTAAAAAATTATTGCAGTTACATGCTCTTAACTGCAGACCCGGTTTCACTCCTAGCCCTTTCTTTCTCATACTGTGGCCTCTGTTAATAGCTAACTATTGGATTTTTGATTGTAAAGTCCTTGGTGGATAATAATAAGTCCTAAGTACACTATTACATGAGGCCCAAATGATCTATTCTGGCATGTAGAATTGGGAGCAGGGGGAGAAAAATTGTGGAACCATCACGTAGATGGCGGTTGGTTACATGGGGATGGAGATGAGACAGGAAATGCTGATTGCATAACTCTCTCATACTATAGAGCTGCTTCTATCCCCTCCATCCATAAACTGAGTGCTGCATGACACTGGGATGGAGTGAGGGGCATGACCAGCTAGAGGTGACTACAGGCAGAGCATGGGCCCTCCTCAGGGTGACATAATCCAATAAGCAATACGGCAGACACAAAGAGTGCTGGGCCCAGTTTTCCACTGTGGAAGCACCTCACTAGGCAAGCGTGTCTGTCAAAAACTATGGGAAACATATTGCTTTCTGACCTCCCAGGAAAGAGTTCTTATTCCTCAATGGCAATGGAAAATCCTTGGTTTACTAACAGTTTTGGAGAGAGTTCTCCTAGACCTTATCCTCTCAGTCCCTCTCTCCCCCGCCTGATATTTCAATACCCATTATTCTGAATTAGGGCTGGATCAGTCTCTGTATTCATTTCCAACCTTGCAAGAGTCAGGACACCAGGAGGGATGGACTGCATCAGGTCTTGTATTCAGACAGAAGAACAGGTTCACATGCCTGGTTGTCAGTTCTCCACCTTTTTTGTTTGTTTCTTTTAATTAATGCTTTTGAGACAAATAAATGGGGTGGCACAGGACACCTTAAACACAGGTGGATTGCTGAATACTGTCATAGTTTGGAGGAGAGCAGCAGGAAGCTGCCAAGGATACAGCTGAGTCCTTAAACATTGTTCACACAAGGAGAGAGTCCATGAAATACAAGCAATGAGACCAACTCCTGTGAGATGTACAAAGCCTCCTTCTCCTGCTCTTTGTGGCCCTTTTCCATTTAATGACAGTGGGCGCTTCAGGATTTGGGCTTTTGGTTAAAGCCAGCGAGACTGGACTCATGTTAGGCTTTTATTTCCCTCCAGTAAGTGGGTTTGGTCACACATGCTATCACAGCAGTGGGTTAGGAGCCATCTCTCCCATCACAACGGACCAGTCTGAGAAGATCATGACCCTTGAATGTGAAAGTTTACCCAAAAATATGGACAGGAAGCACAGACACAGAGTATTTCTTAACACAGCCCAGCATGGTTCTGCCCTTGGGTGAGAGATTCAGCCGGGAGATATACTTATGGGATGGTTGCTCTTGAGCGGGTGAGCTAGATGCCAGTCAAACAATCATTAAGGTCATCTGCAGCTGGATGGCTCTCACAGAGAGTTAACATCTATAGCTATTTCAGGATATAGTTAGGGAGCAGTGATTGTTCTTACAGCTTGCTGGGAGATGGAGCAGTTCTTGACATTACAGAAGGCTGCTGGGAAGTGGCCCAACTGGGAGTTTGTTTAACTAGAGTCCAGACACCATTTTTGCCATTAACTTAAAAAGGAGTTGGATTTGTACAGTCTTATTGGAAGTCTAGATGGCCACTTGGTAGTGAAGTTTATTTGAGTTTGTACTATAGCCCTTCTGTCTTGTACTAGAGATTGCAGCCAATATGTTGACTTTCCACCTAGAATTTAATCCCACCTCTTTTACAATGGGCTTGTAGCAATGAACCCCATACCAGGAGCTTTTAACATTGTTGAAAGATAAAACACTCAGTCTCTTCTTTTATTTTTGAATAATATTGCTGAGCATTATTTACCAACTACAATACTTTGCACTGTCCCATATTTATTGGCTCGAAGGCTTAGCTTCCCTCAATCATGTATCTTCTTTAATGGTTAAACAAAAAGGTTTAGTTTTCTCCCCTGATACCTAGACTTTTTAAGTAATTCACAACTGCTAGAGCCTCACACCGTTCTAATGAAAAATGCACAGGAAAAATCAATATATAATGTATGATAATCTTAGAGTGAAATGACATTGGCTACATGATCCAGGCCTTTCCTGTACCGTAGAAATAAAGAGACCTTTCCTCATTGCTCACTCAGAAATAAAGGTAAAGGTTGAACTAGTTTTTAATGAGCATGGAAGTTCTGAGTCACTGTGTGATTGAAACAAAGCACAGTGCTTCATGATTAATTATATGCACATTGAGAGATTCCCCCCGACCTTAATATAAAAGAAAACCGAAGTCAAAACATTTCACTTTAAGAAAAAGTGAGTAATAATATAATGGAATTTCATTAAATATTGATTTCTCCTTCAGTCTCTTTCATTGTGTGCTACAGGACACACAAGTCTGAGGCTCTTTTCAGGTGTCTGCATACTTGTACATAAACACACATGTAATAATAGCAACAATAATGATTAATGAGATAAGCCTGCTCAGATAGGGAGTTGTCAATTTTTCTGCTGCTGTTTTTCCTGTCTCAAGAGCAGGAGAAACTACTATGTTTGCTTTTCTTCAGGTGTTAAGTAATGTTGTGTAAGTTGGTCTGTAGACATAAACTCAAAGTAAGGTTCACATCACATATCTCACTGAAATGAAAACTTTGCCTCCTTAAATTAAATCTCCCTTTTATAGTGGTTTAAAAATAGATTGCAGGTTCTTAGAAAGAGCTGGTTGCTTGAATGCTCTATGGTCTCATAACTGAACGAAGCCAACATTTCTGAGAATCAGGGGTTTGAGTTGTTTCCCAGATACCTTATGCATCTGACATAAAAAAATAATGGCAATCACTTACTATCATTTGGTTTTGTATTACTGCCTCACTGCCTATTTTTAAGCTATATTGTTCATCACTATCAGAGTGGCAAAAAGAATTACATTTTAAAAAAGAAGTGCTTCTGGTCATCTTTGTAGGTTTAGCAGCTAGCCAGAGACATTGCCAAATGCCAGCAGCTAAATCTTCAAGGATTTGTAAACAGCTTAAGAAACTGCACAAAAGGTCGAGAAAATCAGAACTTGGGAAATCTTGACTCCTTTTGATGAATCAAATCTTAGGTTTCTGCTTCAATGTCAAACTAAATCCTAACTATTCTAAACAGACATTGGCAAATTATTTTTGTTGCTGATGTATAAAGCAGATCTTAAAAGCCTAGTAAAACATTTTTAATATTGATAAGTTATATATATAGTCTAGAAAGAGTATAAGTCTGAGCTTGGGATGACTGGATTCAAACCTCGTGAGTTATATGAGAAGTCATCTCAAACAAAAGCTAATAAAACCTTTATCTCACTTCACACCATCGTATGGTTTGGGTATGGTACATTTCTATGGTGGGTTGTTTTTCTTGCTTTTTGCTTTTCCTTTTCTGCTAAAAAAGGGCAGCTGTTTGAAGCTGCTAGGAAGGAGGCTAACAGGCATAGACCTGACAGAGTGCAACTGAGGCAACCAAAGATTCATGATAAATGGAATTGATGTGATGCATGTGTGTACATACAGAGAATGTTTGTTATACGTGGGTTATGGTATTACTGATGAGCCACTGAACCATTCTCATTGAACTTAATGAGAATTTAACCTTGATTTCAAGGAGAGCAAGATCAGCTGTGACACAAATAGGGGAGAGGTGCAGGACGCAGTTTATTCTGTGTCAGTCAAGTGATAATTAATCTAAGCTGCTACATTATGTCATAGTAAGGGTAATCACTGGGTGAGTCCTTTAGAGCTTTTGGTATGGACATTATTTTTTAAATCTATAAATAAAAAAATAAACACAGACAAGTTGCCGGTGAACAGGTGTTAACTAAGTTGTGTGTTCCTAAACTGTGTTCTTTTTGGAATCTGCTTATGTGCGGGTAGGTACCCAGTTTCTACAGAAGTTCAGCAAACATTTCTATTTCTCTTAATTATCCTTCCCTATTAATTTTTCTTGTGTTTAATAAATGATCCTTATGCCTTTTGCTTTAAGGCTTACATCCAAGGGTGCTTTTCCCTTTTCCGCGAGCCAGACATTTTAATTTCTTGCACTATGCCTCATTTGCTGGTAATGATGTATTTTCCCTTTCCGTGTATCTTTCTTTTTCCTGAGAAAAAAAGCCGTTTGTCATATTCAGATGAGAAATGATTGCTTAGCCATCATTATTATTGCTAGTGGTGGTGTGTAAACAACTATAATAATGTGTTGGGTTTTGTGGGTGCAAAATTCACAATGAAGATGATGCCTTAAGGGGAATGAAGGAGGCAAATGTGCCAAGATTTAACTAGTGCCCCTCAAGAAATTCTCTTTGTGTGATAGGGTGTATCAACCCCATACTGGACCATAAGGAATCAAGGAGAGCCTGTGGGCTTGGTCAGTCCTACCCTGCTACCAAGCCTGGAGGAAAGATTAAAAGGACTCACTCAGGTGAGGTGTGTGCAGGTTAGGAAAAAAGACTCAGTTGCTAGCTCCCATTCCCTGAGAGAAACC
Source organism: Mesoclemmys tuberculata (assembly GCA_007922155.1). Taxonomy (NCBI): domain Eukaryota; kingdom Metazoa; phylum Chordata; order Testudines; family Chelidae; genus Mesoclemmys; species Mesoclemmys tuberculata. The sequence continues at coordinate 9,388,895 of ML675644.1, forward strand.
TGTCTGGAGCTGGGTGCTGAGCTCGGCTGCTGGCAGGCAGGACCTTCCTCAGTAAAGCTAGGCATGCAGCAGGGAGCCTAAGGCAGCTGTTAAGGAAAAGCAGGAGGAAGTGAGTCTGCTCTGTGTGTTGGTAGAGAGGCTTGCAGGGATCAGAAAGACTCCTGCTGGGCTGAGAGTTACTTTGTCAAGGGAACAGGGAAAGCTCTCCTCTGCAGAGCCAGCTGGGTAGTAGTAGGAAGGCTATGGAGCTCTGCAGTGAGGTGGGGGGAGGGGAGAAGTGCTGGAACACTGCACCTGGGAAGAAGCTGTGAAAAAGGCCTGAGGCAGGTGGGGGTATGAAGTAGTCCTGGGAGGCAGGAAGAGGTCTTTGTAGATGGGTCTTTGGACTGGAGTCCCCTGGGTTGCCCTGCCAGCCGAATGAGGAAGGCGGGGCAGAAATCCCCCTGGTAGAAGGGAAGCGGACTAGTGAATGTGGAGTCAGGCTGAAGACCCAGTGTGAGGCTGGCAAACTGTTGTAGGTTGGCCCCTTGGTTTTCTCTCACAGGTGGAAATACGTCACCTGGCTGGAGGGCTGAGTCGCAAGGAGAAGCCAGCTGCCACGGGGCTGGAGCAGCTGCCCACTGGAGGACCCATAGGAGAAGCGCCCAACCCCAGGGTGCAGGCAAGCTGGTGAGTCGCACTCGTATGGTCTCTAACTGATTTCTTCCTTTAACCACTCAGCGGGGGCTGTTCTGATATTCCTGTGGGTCCATCCCCCAGTGGGAGAACTGCTAATAGCTCCCCCTGACTACAGTGGCAGCTACTGGTGCTCTCCTGGAAAGAAGAGCCAAGGCGAAAGCTTGCTTTTGAGATTTGTTTTCAGTTGTGCTTGCAGTCGAGGAGGGAGCTGAAGATCAAGAAGTGGGGAAGAGCATGAAGAGAGCACAGAGATCTGAGAATTAGAAATGGATAGAATTAGGGTTGGATTTAAGGGCAGGTGACCGCTGCCTGGGGTGCTGTTTTTGGGGTTAGCGACGAAAGAGGAAATAGAACGTTTGAAGTAAAATGTTTCAGGTGTTCTGTATGTGGATTCATTTTTCACTACCCTCCTAGAATGTTCTGGACCTTTATAGAATCGTGTGGAACCTTCCAGACTTTCTGAGAACTCCATTTTCCTCGAACTCCGAAAACATCAGGCATGCCCTCGCAGGTATACAAGGGGTGAGGTGTTGCCAGTCAGTGAGATATAAGAACAAAGTGAAGTGAGAGCCCCACTGTGCTATTGCAAACCTCGGTTTATTATGTAATTGTGAAAGTGTTCAGTTCTTCGTTCAGCTCTTAATCTTCACTCTTCGCAACTGGCATATAGCCAGACCAGGACTGGAGAGTACCAGGGTGATTTAAAACCTTAGGACCCCTCCTGTTAGATGAGCTGTCCGTTCTTCTGCCTCACCTGAAGATTTGGGCATATGCCTCTTCTTCTGTTAAGCATTTAGAGGTTTTTCTGCTGCGCCTTTAATACCATCCCACTTCTAGATTATTCTTGTTTAGTTCATTTCTTTTTGTTTAAACTTTCCATTTAAAAAAAAAAGTACTTACTGATTGTGTTGTGTCAGAAAACTTCAACAAAAGCCAATGTGAATAAACAAAAGGGTATGTGTTTGGGGCAGGAGGAGGGCGATTCACTTCAGATCTCCTGTGGAACATCTGCTGACAGAGGAATAACATATATCTTATGCATCAAGCAGCACATGCTTAGATAAATATTTTATCCCTTTTTTGTGAAAAGAGGAGAGACAAAGAAGAAGAAATTAAAAAATGACTTGAAGGGGGAATATGCTAGGTATCTTTAATCTTCAAGATTTAATGTGGTCCCATGCTCGGCACTGCTTTTGTATCTTTCACCATTATTTTGTAGAGTATTTTTCTTTCATGAGCAACTCCCTCAGTTACAGAAGGTTTTGGTTGTGTTTACCACTAGTGAACCAGCATGGGGCAAACTTGTCTCCTCTGACCTTTGTATTTACACCAGGCATGAATTTGGTCCAATTTAAAAAAAAAAAGTATGGAACCATTCTTGGGTGTATTCTGCAAGTTAGAGAAATCCTGTAGAAAATATATTTCCACCTGATGTGTTCTGAATAGTTGGCTTCCAAAAGGGGTGTGATGTTTGAGCATTCCCACAAAATCTATAATCTCCTGAATGTGAACACTCCCAACAAGAACCTCTTTCCTTTATTCCCAATTAGTACAAGGCCAATGAAATCTAATGCAATGTATGTAGCAGTCTTCACTGCAGCGCTTGATTTGCATCTCTGACTCACTCAATATATTCAGTTATATGTGAGCAATTGTTTCTGATTATACTGTCCTACATCTTTTTCCTGTCCAAACTGTATAATTGATGGAATTTTGGACACAGAATTACACACTTCAGGAAGGGAATGGCTAATTTAATTAGATTGATATGGCTAGTCCATTTTTATATTTTATAGGATAATCTGTTTTCGGCTCTTTATCCGATTGCACCATAATAAATGTCCAGTATGCACAGAAGACTAACAATGTGGTCTTCAAAATCGTCAGGGAATGTAAACAAATCTGTAAATTAAGCATATATTCGTAATAGCAACATTATGATGTTACTGAGACCCAGTTGCACCCTCTTACACCAAGCACGTTGGGCCAGTAGGTTTGCATATGGCAGTGACTCATTCAGAGAGCGAACAGTGACCACAAAAACACCTGACATGCACCCATTTTGGATTTTGACATTGAGAGCCTCTAATTCTGCAGCAGACAAATGTACATACACTCCCCTGCCATGAAATCCAGAGCAGAGACGTGAGATATAACCCAACTGCAATGGAATCAGGAAAGAAATGGTGCTGCAGTGTGGACTGAGTTCCCAAGGCCGTGCAATGTACGTTCAATCTGGAGACACTGCCTCTCCATGCTATTCTGCAGTTGTCCCTCACTGCAGCCACAGTAGCATGGTAGCACTGGTAAATATACTGACTGGCTGTCAGTCCTTGTCTCCAGTGGGGGTCTGAGCCTGCTCCTATTTAATTGATGGCAAAACTCCCATTGACTTCAATGGGGCAGGGAGTGGGCATGAAGTGGGAGCAAAGGCTGTTCTCCACTGATTAACTGCAGTTTGCAGCAGCCTTGTGGAGGGTAGGAGAGGGTGAGCATGCTATTAGTGTGGTTCCTTCCCTCCTACCTTTGGCTCTGTCCACTTTTCCTACACAGTGGAGGGTCATCTGGATATTTTCCAGAGCAAGAAAAAGGCATTAGGATTGAGAGCAGCATTTGGCTTAGCTACTGTGCAGCGCTGCATGGTAGCTTTCTGCCCTCTCTAGTGCAAGTGATCCATTCTCCAAATCGTGCCTAGTGTTTGTACCTGTCATATCGTGTCCATTCTGACCTACAGAATCCCATTTTGATTTGTTCCCTTGAAAACCGAAGGACTTCCCCTCTGCTGGTCTAACTTGCACACTTCTTACATCTTCATCTGTGAGGAGAGAGAGTTCTGCTCTCAGAGACCCCAGTGTAGTGTGGTTACTCTGAATTTAAGTTCAGTGGGCTTCCTCTGGATTTGCAGTGGGGATGCTGAGAGAAGAATTAGGCCCCTACTGTTTAAGATGACATCTGTTATCTCCTCTCCATCCTTCCCTTTTAAAAAGCTCTGGTGGCTTTTTTTTTTTTCCTTCCACAAGGATCCTTGAATGAAATCAGTTTGTCAAAAAGCATTTCAGAAGCCCTACTGCTTCCCAGAATACTTTATGAAAATGGAAATGCCTGCCTAGAACCTAATCCAATTTGCTCTCTTAGCATTGTAAGCACATTCAGAGCCTGATAAGACAATTATCGCAGATCTCTAATACCTGCAATTTATAGTTAAAAGGCTTATTCTGATAACTCTTTTTTCAAGTGTGCTGTGTTTAAATTTAAATGAAGGGGTTGTGAGACGGTGGCAAACGATCTAGTCAGAACACTTACCCGGCATGTCCCATCAAGCCCTTTTGGGGCAAATCCAGAACTTGCCTCTGTGGGGGTGATGTTCCCCTTGAGGCAGAACTAGGGGCAGGAGGAGTGGGGGATGCAATGAGATGGGCTATGTAAAGGGTGTACATTCCCTGTGTGGCATAGAGCTCAGATAGATGTGGGTCTCCTACACAGGAGAGTTCAGGGACTAGGAGGAGGGGAGGGCCATAAGGGCTACCCCGGGGCAGCTACTCATGAGGTTGTATGGAGTGGCTCCATTGCTCTCCATAACTAGACAGCAAGGGGCTTTCGTTCTGCCCCCACTCCTTCCCTGATCAGGGCTCTGCACAGCTATCTGGTTGAGGGGCTGGGCTCTGGATTTTGCCTGGTTTCATTGGGGGTGGGGAATGTAAAAAATCAATCTGTATTATGCCACTGAAATGGGGGAATCCTCTCTGTCCTCCAGACAGAGCATACATTGCATGTTGTCTGGTCTTACCCTCTTCCGGGGGTTTAGCTTCACTGATCATTCTGATAATAGAGCCTGAATCTCGGCTGAAGCTCCCTCACTAAACTGAAGTCAACGGGGTTGTATGGGGCAGTAGTTCTCAACCAGGAGTATGTGTACCATTGGGGGTATGCTAAGGTCTTCCAGGGGGTACATCCAGTCAAGCTAGATATTTGCCTAGTTTAACAACAGGCTACATAAAAAGCACTAGCAAAGTCAGTACAAATGAAAATTTCATAGACAGTTGCTTGGTTTTTACTGCTCTATATACTATCCACTGAAATGTAAGTATAATATTGATATTCCAATTGATTAATTTTATTATATGGTAAAAATGAGAAAGCAAGCAATTTTTCAGTAATAGGGTGCTATGACGTTAGTATTTTTATGTCTGATTTTTGTAAGCACATAGCTTTTAAGTGAGGTAAAACTTGGGGGTATGCAAGACAGATCAGACTCCTGAAAGTAGTACAGTAGTCTGGAAAGGTTGAGAGTCACTGGCATGGGGTATTAGTCAGTGCTGACTTATTAGAGAGAGAACTCCTTAAACCGAGCTCAGTCCTCTTGATTTATTCAGTGCGGTCATGGTTCAGTGTTTTGGCACCGAAGTCACTACTACAGTAGTTCTTTACCTTTGTAAAATGCCCAGAGAAAAGGTTGTTACAGAGATGTGTTTTTATAATCACATAAGTTTCAGTTATTAAATGTAAGTTGTACGTATAACTTTTTAATGTAAGCGATGTGGGAGATGTGAATTTTGGTGTGATGTTCAGCTCTGACCATGAAGGAGCAAAGCTTTCAAGCAGAGCTCAGCTAAGTTACTGCAAATCCAACAAATATGCATCTTTTCAGCATGGTACATGACAATTTATATTAATACACAAGTTGCTCATGAGTAAAATAATCAGATTTATAATTGAATCTCTAATGTTTTGTCCTCCTTTATAACTCATGGTACAGAATTAAGATGCCCTAATTATTTCAGAGGAGGAAATTAACTTGGGAACTGATGATTCTGTCATATGGAATGGTCTCTAATTGATAGACTTTTTAAAAGCTATAGTCCGATCTGATAGAAAACTTTTTTTCATCTTATATTGTACAGAAAGAAAATCAGACATGACTTGCTAGTGCTTAAATTTGGTTGGTTAGCTGAATTTCATGTACAACTATATCACTTCTTGAAAATAGTTGGTATCGGTGCACTGAGTGAGCAGTCACGCACGCAATGATGATGCACTTCTGTAGGATATCTAATAGAAAGATGGCATGCATATTGTAAGGCAAAAATTAACTTGCTTTAACACATTTGACAAAAAGTCACGTAACTCAGGTTGAAGAGCCACAGAACATCTCATAGTTATGCATCTAGGGCATTACCCTACTTTCTTATCAATGCAAACATAAGAATAATTGTATTATAGTTAAGGCTCTTTGATGTTTGTGCTTCTTTGGTGAATTTTATTAGAAAGAGCTTAACTAAAATAGCATTAGCTATATCTCTTGATAAAAACCAAGCAGTCAGAATATCTTAGCTAAAGAAGTCTGTTGTGATTTTCTTTAGGGACTTCATTAGTGGAAGACACCTTGACTGAGTCTCTGAGATACTTCTGAGGCATCGCTAATGCATACAATATTCAAACTCTACCTAAGTGGGTGATATTTTGTATAGCAATTTATAAGTTACCCAAGTAGTGGCCTTGACTTAAAAGTATCATTTGTATTTGTAATGTTTAGTAAAGACTTTCAAGTAATAAAACATCCATGTCCAGTTCATACCCATATGACAAATTAGCTGTTCTTCCATGGGTAACTTGACCTGCATATTACCCATGATCGTTCAGACTGGATGGGCTGATCTCTACTTGAATCTGGTATATATGAGTCATGGTCACTGTGGAGAGTTGGTGTGTGGTTGCCAAAGAGATAAGTACATGGAACACTTGAAAAGGGGGACGGGTGATTGGTTAACCCAGGGATAGTCCATAGGCGGATCGTGGGCCAAATCAGTACCACTAGATGTTTTTGAACTGACCCTGAAATCTCTTTATCAGTTTTGTTGTTTTTTATTCTTTTCTCTGGAATCTAGACCTTGACTATACCTTGACCAAGAAATTTGGACCTTGACAAAAAATAATTGATTACTCCTGGTTTAAGTTGTGCTTGGTGCCTAAAATAACCAAAGCTGAGGGCAGGTAGCTAAAGGATTCATGTTCAGTCAAGTTCCACACAATCTTACTCCACAGAAATGGTCCGAGAACACTAAAACACTTCAGCTAAATGGATGTTCAGGTAACTGGAGACAACTTTCCAATCAATATGGACCAGGTGGTGTAAATGAGCCTACTTCCATTGAAGTAACTTGGCTCAGTGTAAGGGTATCTGGGTGATAGTCTACTGGCATTTTTAGACAGGCATGCCAAATTAGATGATCTGATGGTCTCTTTTGGCCTTAAACACTATGAAACTGTGACTGACTTACATCAGCTGAGAATCTGGCCCTCTGTCTATAGGGGCAATGTGATTCATTGCCATTGAATGTCTTCTGAGTGGTAATGACATTTTGTATGTAAATACTTGTCCTCTAGTAACAGTCCTGAAACGACCAACTCATTGCACATAGATACTGCATTATGACTATACAGTTAACAGCTACTGATCTGAAATGGTTGCCAAAGAGCAAAAGGGTTTGTACTAATCATCCGAGTGATCCAATCCCTTCTTTCTTACAGGCAAATAGTCATTGATAGGTAGAAGGAAAATGTATGAATGTGTAGTTTTGAATACCTCCCATTCTCCTTCTTATTTCATCATGAGCTCCACTCCTTTGAAGAAAGTATCCCTTCTCCAGGTTTCTCCATTTTGGAGTGGATGAGCTTTGATCCTGGCAAGTGATCACTACAGTCATCAAAGTTAGGGCTTGTCTCGGCTGGGCAAACTTGCACCTGTACAAATCCATCAATGTAGTGACACTGGTGGAAATCCTAATGTAGACACTGCACCAGGGCAAAATATGCCTCATAATGGTGTGACATAACCCTGCAACTCATCAGAATAAGTCTCTCCACTCTGAGACCCCACTTGTACCAGTGCAGTACTTCAGCGCTGAAGTTTGCACTTGTGTAACTACATCGGTGCATAAAACCCCACTATGCACAGGGCCTTAAGGGACACGGTGTGGAACTTCTCAGCCGGCGAAATCACACTGACCTCACTATTTCTGCAAAAATCGAGTACAGAGCTCTCCAAAAACACATTGCTCTCAAAATATGACTGCTTTTGGGGTTTGAGTTGCAGGGCTAAAAACTGCTGTGTAGACGTTTAGGCTTGGGCAGGAGCCTGAGCTCTGAGACGCTTCACCCTCGCAGGGTCCCAGAGCGTGCCCAAACATATGTAGACATACGCTTTGAGACCAGGATTTGACTCGTTGGTTGGTTGGATTGTTTTTGTTTTGTTTTTTTTCCCCTGCTGATCCGGAGGTCACTAGTCATACACAAGTCTCTCTTTGATGTTATTGGTCAAATAGGGTTGGCAGGATCAGAGCCTTGTAAAGCAACTCATAACATCACAAACCAGGAGCACAGAAATGAAATTCTTTAATCGACTGTAAGAAACCCAAGACAGACTTGAATCTCTCTCCTTCTCTGTTTCTGTTATATACAGAAAAGAGTTAAGGGGGAAAGTATTGTGCAAACTACACTGAACTAATTTCTTCTAACAAATGATATAAAGCAGATTCTGGTGCTAGAACAAAAACTGACAAAAGTGCTGAACCATCATTGGAAATCATATCACTCTACAGGAGAATCAAATTTCAGTACCTAGGATAAAATTCTTGCTCTCCTCACCCTGGTTTAATGGAGAAATAACTCTTTTCAGGATTTCTTTTAATTTTTTGTTTTATCTGAAACCATTTAAAATAATTTAGTGTTCATTTTAGACCATATATTTTCAGAGACCCAGTTAACCAGAATCCTTCTAATATAGCCTGATTCTGCATTTCTTGCATACCACAAACCATAGCCTAAATTTTTCCAAAGTGACTAGTGATTTCTGGATGCCTAGCTTGAGATACCTTCTAGGAGACTGACTTGAGGAGGGCAGTTGCTCAATATGTTCTAAAACCCTTTTGATGGAATGCAGAACCCCTGGGGTACCGCTTGGGAGCTGTGGAACCGCTGGGTACTCTTATTAACTATTTAGTTTGGGGTGAGCCCTCCACCAGACTCTGGCTGGCGACATGCAGGCAGCCCCTCCAGTCCCTGTTCTCACCCAATCAAGGTGGCTCTAGACACACAATTTACTTCAATGAACACTTTCCTCAGCCATTCACAAGATAACAATCGTGAAGCTCCAGCTGGCTCCCCAGGACTAACCCTGGTCAAAGAGCCTGACCAGTGAAGATTATTATACAGTCCTCCCTTCCTTCAAAGTGGAAGGAACGTGCACCAGTTTGTTACTGAGCAGTTTGTCTAAACACTTCACTTAAAAACACACTGGTTGAGATAAAATATTAAACAAGTTTATGAACTACAGAAAAATAGCTTTTAAGTGATTATAAGTGTAAAGAGATTAAAATGAGTTACCAAATGAAATAAATGTGAGCTTACAGTCTAACTTCTACACGTTAACAAGATTTTAAATTAGCAATGTCTCCCCCTTGTTAGCTCGTACAAACACTTTCTTAAATGTAGCTCCGGCAACCTTCCCTACCGGGGATTCCCCTCCCCTCTTTCAAAGTTTCTTTTGTTTTCCAGATGCCCCTTTTGGTGTTCAGTTGTATGTGAGTGGAGCCAAGTGATGATGTCGTGCTCCTCCTTTTATAGTCTGTTCTAGCAAGCTACAACAATCAGGCTTGTAACCTGTCGGGGATCCTCATTGGTCAATCAAGCGCCATTGCAAATTTGCATCCTACAATGAGCCCTTCATTGTTAACAATTCCGGTTAGTGGAATCTATTCTTGAATGGGTGAGAGACAGCCAGGCAGCAGTAATGGCTACTCCATTGCTGTGCCTGAAAGCCTTTTTGTGGGAATTTCCCACCTTGCAACTTGTTGTAATAGCATGTTCAACAAGGTTTCATAGCTTCACATACAATGTGAAGCACATACAGTCAACAAGATTTTAATGTTTAGCAGATCAGGGCTTTTTTAAAATAATACTACACAAGGTATACTTCTTACAGAACATAATTATATGATATTCGGGATATTTGGGATGGTGTTTTCAGACACATGGTGTCACATCCTTTAAAGGCCCCTAAGATTGGGCACCCAAAATCACTAATCACTGTAGCAAATGTATGCCTAGATCTGCAGTGATAACATCAATAACCCTTGTTCCCATCACCTGAAGTAAATGCTCTGTTACAATTTGAAGTAACTACGTTGACTTCACCGTATGCATGGTGAATTGATTCAATCAAAGTGATTTAAATCACTGGTTTTAATCATGATGTAAATCAGCAAGCAGGAAACCTTGATTTAAATCATGTTATGCCTTTGTATGTCTTAGTTCTTAGGCATTGCCTAAAGTAAGATTGATTCTTACTGGTTGGTAAACATTAAAACGTGTTGATTTGCAACTAAACGTAGCCTTTACATTAAACTTGGCAATTCTTTTTGCTAACCAGGATGATGAACTTTTCCTATAAATGCTGATTTGAGCTATTATATAGTTTAATTTATATTTATCCAGCATCTTAATTTTTTACATTTTTATTCATGTTAAAAATGGTGTGATTCATTTTTATCGTGATTTGTGTGAAGCTCTACTTAGATGGAAATTAAAATTCAATTAAATGCACAAAGCATTTTATAATGTTTTATTACTTAAACTACCTTAAATATGCTGGATACATAAGGGAAAAAAAGTTTATCAAAACATGTTTTGCATTTTGACACTTCCTTTGTTTAGTAAATCAGTTTCAACTGTAACTTGTGAATTAAACTGATTGTTTCTGGCTAACATGTCCTTCAAGATTTTAGAATTAGTAGATCTTATTCTCACACTTAGTTCTTATTCATTGATCGGGGGACAGAAGACAAGCTTTTCTGCTTTTTCAACTCCCAACTGGTTTCTTAAGATTGAACTAGTGAGCTAGTTAAATAAACTGAAAAGACAAAAATATTCTCTCTGCATCTGCTGCAGAAGCCATTGCTGTCAAAAGCTGGCTTAGCATTTCAAGAAAGTATCTGATTCCAGGTCCTTAGTCAGTCACTTCCACCAGTTCAATTACTTGTTTCTTTAAAACTTGTCTGCAAACTTGTACTGCCTAATACTAACTTTAAAAGAAAAAAATTTTAATTGTCCATTTCAAATTTATTTCTAAATAGGTTTATTTAAAAAAACAAACACACTGTATTAATTCAAATAAAAGGTCTACTTCTAAGTCTAATCTTTTAATTTTTTTTAATCCACATTGAAGCCATGTGTGGCTTCACTTCCAGACTTCAACTGCACAACTGAGAGAAGAAGACTCTAGCCTTCTCTCCATGGTCCATGTAATGATTTTCTGATTGCAGGGTAACTGAGCATGCTCAGAGAATAAAGCCCCATATGCATGTGTCTATTCTCTGGATTCCAGTGGGGACTGCAGACATTATTAAGAGGAGAAGACTCCACATATAAAGGAAACTTTTTAGCTCTTTCTGGACCACAATTTCTGGTCTTAAGGCAGGCAGAGATGAACCATTCTCTGTCCTATTTATTTATAACTTGAAGCGCTGACAGGCTGCCTTTAAAAAAAAAATCAGTTTTCTAGGTGGAATGAAGTTTAAAATTAGGCATTGGAACGAATAGGCTGTTGTCTCATAATAATATTTGACACAATGCTCTCAGCTCCTTTTAAAAGAAATTATCTCTTGTTAAATGGAATCATGATTCCATAACTATCTATTCTGCCACAGCACATACCAATCACTGTATGATGTACTTGTACCACGGGTGCTGCTGTTTTCATTCTCCCTGAACAATCCAAAATAAAGGACACACAGTTCAATAGAAATAGTCTGTAAAGCTTCCTTTTGTTACCTCGGTTAATGAGTGTAATACTGAAGGCTAGGATGTGCCCTGAGACATTCTCCTGAATAAAGGGATGGCATGTAAGCCCTGTGGCACACCTTTGAGGCACAGTCATCTTCTTCCTCCTTTCTCTAGAGGAAGAAGGCAGAAAAGCTGCTGCTGGCCCATTTCAGCAGCTAACTATAACACCCCAAGTAGTAGCTCATCTGTGCTGGCCTGTGAGCAGGGGTAAAAGAGCCAAGGCTCTGCTCACTTGCTCTGGGACAGAGTAGGCAGGTGTGCAGTTCCCTAGCTCCTGTGTGTGAGAACCCGAGGTCTGGGTTCCCCATCGAGGAATGTAAAGGTGGGTTCTTATTCTCCATTCCTGCCTTAACGGGCTTTGACTCCAAGCCATAATCTAGCCCTATCTGAGAACTCTGTATGCTATTTAGTGTTTAGCATGGAACTCCTTTTACCGTCAACCCATATGTCAAAAATAGGTTGCAAGTGAAGTTATTTTAGAGTGTGGTGGCCCCTTTGAGGGCAAGTTCTGCTTGCTGGGTCTTATGGGGGCTCAGGCCTTTAAGGAAGGGCATGCTGGGAGATGTAGTCCCTAGAAAGGGCTTTGTGACTTCTTGTACAGGAGCCTCTTAATCTTTGATGGAGAGCCCCTTCTCCTGGTTTCAACCTGTGGTCTCCTCAGGTACCTCTAGCTCCCTGCATGTTATCCTTACAGCCCCTCCTTAGAATTTCTCAGTTCCCTTGCCTGAGAGCTACCCTCCACTTGGATTCTCTCTAAATGAGCCCCAAGGGCCTTCTTAAATAGTCCTCCTAGCTGTGATGTATTGAAAAATGCTCTTATAATTGTAGGCTTTAAATTTCAGGGGGAGGGGGAGGGTACTGGATCCTATTTGCAGGCTAGGGAGCTCCATAGGAAAGCAGGTGATCTGAGCCTAGCAGCCTATGGTCTGCAGGCAGCCTTGAGGTAAGATGGAGCAAGTTGGGCCTCTGTGTTTAGGGAGCAACCCGTTTTTCTGTTTTTTGGTGGAGAGCGGGGGCATTCGTGTGTGTTCTGTGTTCTAAGAAACCAAGTAGCAATCTTCTAGCAAGAGTATTTTATGTGATCTAATTTCTCTGTTCTGTGTTGTGAAATGTATCGGTCACATGACTCTTCCCCAAGAAGTACATCTCCCCACATGCCCTGGCTTATAGGGATGAGTGCTCCTAACATCCAGTTGGCAGCTCCTTCCCTGAAAGTGACCGTCCCACTGTCTTACAGCAGGAGTTTAGTGTGAGGTTCTTCAAAGCGCTGAGCACCTTCAAATGCAGTCAATGAGAATTAAAGGGGCTCAGTGCCTGAAGTCAGGCCCTTACTAGATTTCTTTTTTTCATGTGAGCTAATCCTACAAATGTGCTCCATTGAACGGTACGATTTCTGCAAATATTGATGGAGCCCATTTCATAAGGAGCATTTTCATCTGCAAACAAATTACAGAATTACGGGTTCAATCTCAAAATGGGCTATTGAGTAGTTGAATATGTTCAGATTGTAGGATACTGTGGAATCTGCACAGATTGTGTGGCAAACTGAAAGTTAACATTTTGGCAAAAATAAAGGCACTTGAGTATTGGAAGCCTATATGATGTACAATCTCTAGATGCTCCAGAGTTGTGAGTTCTTAAAAGGCAAAAAAATTGATTTGTCATCTTGTATTTAATTTTTTACACATGACTCTTGCAATGTTGACCTTCAAAGTATTGTACTGGTAGTGCCTGCTTTTTAATAGCATCCGACCTGCCACCATTCCCTGTTCTGTGTACAACCTTTTCATTCTTTGAACTCTGTCCTCCATGTTCTAACCTTACCCACTTGAATTCCCCAGTCAATAGAGCTGTGGACTGTAGCACATACTGTAGAGTTCTACCCAAATGAAGGAGGATGGCAGTTGTTCCTGCCTAGTTAATGATTTAATTTTCCCTCCTGTTTGGTTCCCTTTCTTTTCTAAATCAACCTTTCTATTGTTGGTTCCTGGGCCACTTGGCACATGCACAGATACTAGAAACTATAGCTGAGGAGGCAGTCACCTTAAGCACCCTTTTGAACTTTTTTAGTAACTTCTCTTTCTGTGTCTGGCTTTGTTCTTTCAGCTCATTGATGCTGCTGCCACTGTCCCTTGTTGTAAATCTGATTGGAACAATTTTGGAGTGGTTTAATGCAAACCAGTAAGGAATTTGGGTATTGGTATTGCCAATAAGCTTATAATAAGCATACAGAAAAGGGAAATAGATGTGTTCCTGAGAGCTTTCTTCCACATCTACCGTTGATATGGCTCCAATCCAGCATGATTCTTCAGCATATGAATCCCTTGAAGAAAGTGAATAGTCCTATTGAGCTCATTAAGCTTACCAGTTTAAAGTTATTCATGTGCTTAAGTGCTTTGCTGGATTGTGGCCTACTGGGAGAATAGAAGAAAGCTCTTGTTGTAGTTGTTATACAGAATTCCACTGAACATAGAAACTGTTAGCTTTGTTTATCCAACATTTTTGTGGTGGGGAGTAGGGTAGGGTGACCAGACAGCAAATGTGAAAAATTGGGACAAGGGTAGGGGGGTGATAGGCACCTATATAAGACAAAGCCCTGAATATCAGGACTGTCCCTATAAAATTGGGACATCTGACCACCCAAGGTGGAGATAATAAACAGGAGCTGCGACCAGAGCACCAGTCTCTCCTCTGGGGCAGAATTGATGAAGACTGGGGGCCAGAATTGGGCAGGGGGTTGGATGGCTGGTGCCAAAATCATCTTAATAAATTTGGGAGTGTGCACACATATACACAAGATAGGGATGTCAAGGATCAAGACAGAGCAAATTCCTTCCTTCCCCCACTCCTCTTTTCTACAGCCAGGTATCTTGTACATGGCATAGATTCCCTTTAATCACTTTAGGTCCATTTCATAGTTGGTATGTTGTCTGATTATATTTTCCCTCCCTGGTTTCATAACTTAACATTTTGATGCACTAAAAACTCTATGGGTCTTAAGTATAGAACAAGCCTTACCCTACATCATATTTGTTGACACCTCCATTTCCACGCCAACAGCAAATGTAGCTCTGCTTGAGAGTGTACGTGAAGGGTAATAAAAAATGAGCCCTATACAACTCCCGGTCTTTGTATCACTTCACCATTGTTCATGTTAATACATCCTACTCCCTCTGTTTTGTACCCTGAAGAATTTTAAATCCATTTAACTGCCTGGCTTTGATATCAGGCTTACTGATTCAGCTGCTCAGTATAATGCATACTCTATTTTAATGTTCTTCTGTTATACCTATTTGGGCAGCTGTACAAGTAGCTATTTTTGAAGGCTGAATCTACTGGACAGTCTAGTTTGCTTAAAATAGGGAACACTGTATTGATATGGGGAAATGTGCAGGAGGAAATGTATTGTATTTATCTAGTGCTAAAAAGTTGTGCTCCATTTTTTTTATTAACCCTGTCTATTTTCATCAGAGTTGGGTCTGAGCTGCTAAATTTAGTTTGGATCCATGCTTCCTCCAAAATTTTTGGTACTTTTGGAGTCAGGATGTTGGCTGGCTTGATCTCAAAAGGGACCCACTTTAGGTTCATATTCAGGATTGAATCTGATCTTCACACAGTTTCGGATTGCTTAGACATAGTATTTGGTGGTCAGGATTGTTCAGAGGGATTGTTGTTAAGCTGACATATGAGCCTTTCTTCCAAAGCAGCATGGATGAGTTCCTGTCCATACCAAAGTCGATGAGAGTTGTCCCAAGGACTCTCATGGGACCAGGATTTCAATCCATGGCATCTTATTAGTTTTTCCTTCCTTAGTGTTGCTGAGTATGAAGTACTTTGATTGCAAAGTGATGACTTTATTTTTTGTTCTTTAATTTTATCTTCCCTACTCTTGTGAAATATGCAGCTGTTAATCCGACATGCTGCTGGTGTTTAAAGTGGCCTTAACATCCGTCATGCTCGTCCCCTACCCCTCCACCCATTAGCAGCGCAAAAGACATTGAGGATGAGGAGGTAAAGGATGTCTGTATTTGCAGTTCTTGCTGTTTTTTTTTTGTCTTGGCTCCTCATGGACACTCAAATGAAGGCTATGTCCCCAGCAGAGCCATATGCTGTGAGGGAAATATTAGATGAAGGATTTTTTCTGACATCTCTTACATGCTCGCTCTCAGACTGGTCCTGTAAATTTCACCTAGCTCTTCACTGCTGTTGCTCTCTCATTAAGAATGATCAGCAGATTGTTAGGACTTCAGGGGAGCTTGATGTGCTGTGCTCTGCATATGCCTCTCCACACTGGCACTCTAACTATTTGAGCTGTTAACCACAGCTTTCCCTCCCTCCCCCTCCTTCCACACATCAGAGGGGTAAAAGGACAGAAATGGCAACAATTTATTTCTGCACTTGAGTTGGAGAACTGCTTTTCCTTGCTAAATGTCAGGATCCGTATCCATCCTCCCGTAGATTAAATAAACCCAATGACCTTGCAGTCTAGATTAAATGGTACTGCACTTGATCCTAGAAATATGGACACAGAGACTAGAGGAAACTTCTTGACCACATAATCTTGTTTGCAAAGTATCTTTGTCCTCTCTGCAGCTGAACACTGTGCATCCATTTATTCCATGCTGATCATTCAGGACTGTGCTTAAGCACAAGCATGTGCTTAAGTGCTGTCCTGACTAAGTGTGCTTTCCTTAACTAGGATGTACAGGTTTCAGAAGAGAGGGCAACAGTATTTAAAAAAAAAAAAAAGCAGGTACACTTCATGACTCAAGTCCTTGTAAAGGAGTCTCCTCTTGTCAATGTTACATTTGCTCAGCATCCATATTAGAGCCATTGAAAATAATGGCTATCATAATACATATGGGGATGAAATATTGGAGCACTCAAAGAGTGTAAGCACCAAGAGAAACCCTTTTCAAATGAGTTCACAAGAACAAAGATTCAAGGCTGAAGCTGCAAAGCATAAAGCCAATAATCTGCAGGAGCCAGAAATTGAGCAGATGAACACATGACTGTGACAGAGCTGATGATGGTACTTTGGTCCATGAGGCATTCACTCCAGTTACACGTATGTACCTGTCATGTGTTTTACAGGTAGTTGCCAAGTCACCGTTTAGCCATATCTAAGCAAGGGAGTATACATAAAAATAGAAAATATAACCGACAGCTAAGAGTTTGCACAATAAAGGTTCTAAAATGGCAAGGCAGCTCTGAGCAAATATTCTACTTTGAGAGCAAAGTTTATGGTGTCACATAAGTGCTTTATACTTACTTCAGGAAGTAGTGGCAATTAGTAGGCATTAGGTATGTTTCTATGATCACTGAGTAGACTACAGTAATTATTTTGTGTAACTGAAATAAATATTTGTACAGTATTTTGAAGATGTAAGGTAGGTCTCTCTGAATTATTCACTGCAAATGATATTCATTGAAAATATTGCCCTCTTTTCCTGTTCTTGAATTATTTGAGAACCAATCTGGATTTCTTTGAATGCATTTGTTATTGACTGGACACTGTCTGGACACCATTTTCTGCTCCCAGATCAGTCTGAAACCTTTAAGTGAGAAAAGTGAACAGCACATACTCTGGTTCTGATATGAATACTTTTCTTTACATGAGAACATGGATGTTAGTATAAACAGACCTTCAAAACAAAACATTCATGGAAACAAAACCCTACAGGCTCATGAATAACAAGCTGTAAATCGGCACAATCATGACTCTATTGACCTGTAATACTAAGTATACCTCCTCCTTTCACCTGTATTATTGATTCTCTTTTGTCTGCTATTATCTGCAAAAGTTAGAGTACAACCGAACTCTGAAATTTTGAATTTTCATTGAAGGTACAGTAGACTGCCAGTTTCACTGGCAGCTTTGGTCTCAAGGGCGATTGAAGGTGAGTCACTGCTTACATAATCTGCAAAATCCTTGTTATAAAGTTCAACCTGCTTAATGAGCCCCTGCAGTTTGTGTTAGCTAATACTAACTGATGTCTGCTGGATTTCACCAGAGTCCCTTCTGTGGGGATTCTGTGCTTTGATGGGAGCATTGCTATTAATCTACAATGAGTGCAGTTCTTTGCTTGATGTTAGTGATGTTAATTTTTGTGGGAACTTGCTCTGAATGGAGGAATTTTTAGCTACTGACAGCATCTGCTTTGTTCATTGCTTCTCGTGGTATGAAATAACGGTCCATTGACATCAGTGGAGCAATGCTGATTTACACCAGCTGAGGATTTGGTCCATTATTCTTGTTTAAGTTTAATTATTTCCTTTGGAGTACCTGGGCAGCACAAGATCTTTGGGTGTTTAGAAAGGCTTCTCCTTTAGTGCACAGTTTGAACGACTGGGAAATATTTTGTAGCTTTTTTTTTTCTTTCTTTTTTTTTTTTTTAATGTATTCAGCTTTTGCCTCCTATTACCTTGGACCATTAACCAGCATCTTCTTATGTAATGTGATCAGTGAAGCTTGGTGAAATGTCACATTGTGACACCATGTCTCAACCAGAGCATTTTCGGGGGGAAATTAGCTTCTCAAAGTTGCAGCTTCATTACAGAAGGCAGTTGAAATCAAATGGCTTCCCTTCTTATTCTCAAGGCTTAGAACAGACTATAGTGTAACACTTCAGGGTTGTTCAATGCATCTGTATCTAAAAATAGCAGTGAAGATGGGGTGGCAAGGGCCTAGAGCCTTGAGACAAAACCTTATTCCTGAGCCATAATAAAAAAACAAATGGGATGGATGCAGGGATGAGATGGGAACCTCCACCTGTAGATTACAAAGGTGCTACCACAGAGACAGAATTTCATAGGTTCTGTGAGTGTTCCATTATCCCTTTTCAGGAAGCTTGAAATGGGGATCTGGATACCCATCAATTCATAGGCCAAGCCTGTCGACTGCTCGCCTGTCCCATCCTGTCCTACCCCACAACCACCCTTCTCTGCTTAATGGAGCACCATTATGTTGTATACCCAGGGGCAGACCATCAGCCTGAGCTCTCTCCATCTTGCTTTCATGCCCTCCATAAAGCAAGTGAGAAAATCTTATTTTCCTTTTTGAGTTTTAAAAGTTTTCCTTGGTGCCTTTGCTATGTGGCAGGCCAAGACTTTAGCAGCATGACTCCGACTTAATTTTACATGGCCATACAGCTAAATCTCTCTTGGTGTCTTTGGAAATTTACCTCTAAAATATGGCTTGCACCATGCAGATCCAAGAATATAATGTAGTTAAGTTGTTTTCATTTAAACCCCTATTTTTCAGGTTTCATAACTTGATGGAAGAAACTGTTTTGTATGTGTGCTAAGTTTCTGCCCAGATCTCAGTCTGAGAGCAAAATGGATTTTGTTTTTTTCACTTGAGAAAATGGGGGAAGTTGGTTTCAGACGCTTCTTCAGTTTCCCAAATGGTGGCTTAGGGAATAATGACCCCACCCACCAGTTCATCAGTAGTATTCAAACCTAGGATCTATAGCATCACAGTATAGCCCTCTTCTGTTTAAGATGGTAATAGGCCTTATTCTACAGATGAACAGCCATTGCGGGGGGAGGGAGAGGACATGCCATATATTACCTAAGCATACTTTGTAGATACATATCCTTATTCTTTTATAAAAGGATTTTGTATGTAATTGTACCTGTAGGTTTCTGGTTAAAGTTGCATCAAAACTCTGGGGGGGAAGGGAAAATACCACAAAGAAGAAATTTAGGAGCACAATGCAATGAAAATATATGCAGCTTTCTGACCCATTCAACCACTGAAAGGCTACACGATGTTATGAGCGGAGTAAAACCTTGTTGTGGGTTGAGTTAAAACCTTGTTGAGACTGATAGGTGTATTCACACCCTTCATTCAATTAACATAAGTGTAAGGACAAGTTAATCACAGTCCCCCACCTAAGACAAAAGGGTTATGTGAACATGCACTGAGGTTTTTGGACTGTGACTGGGGATGTCAGCGTCAGCCTGAAGAAATCCAAGCAAAAGCCTGTAAGAATGGTGCAACCCAGAACCTCTGTAGGATGCTGGCTGAAAATAAGTTTGCACCTGTAAGCAAAGAAACTGCTTCTTTTCTCTTTGACTCTTCCTGTATTCAAAGAAGCTGGAAGCTGGTGCAGTTTTATTTATAACGAAAATATCAAAACACTGGATGCCACTATCAATTTCTGCTCCAAACTGGAATATCTCCAGGGCCCAGAATTTTGACTAGCTGCTTGGGTCAAAAAGGGCATTTGGTCTATCTGACCTTTGTCAGCCAGTATGGAGGTATGAATGATAGAGACCACTGACGGGTCTCCCTGGAGGACAGAAAAACATTTGTCAGCCAGAGAACAGGCTTTTGGGTCCAGTTCATCAAAGGTATTTAGGTGTCTAACTATCCCCATTGATTTTGATGGGAGTTAAGTATTTATATTCCTTGTGAGGATCTGGGCCTTACAATTTCAGGCCAGAGACCCTTTAAGCTTCTCATCTGTCAGTGAGATCGCCAGACAATAATGCTGACTTGTAGACCACTCATAGACCTCAAGGCACACAGCAAATGAAGGGACGTGATATTGTCCTCACTTCATGGCTGGAGAAACTGTGCATAGAGAGGCTAAAAGACTTGCTCAAGGTCACAGAAACAGTCAGTGACAGGACTGGGAATACAGCCCTACTCTCAGGCATGAGGCGCTATCTCAACAGCAGAAAACTACGAACTGCCTCAATGGAGACTTTCAATAACCTTCCCACGACCCATATTCAGTAACTGAGTGGGGACAAGCCAGAGACTCCACTCCTGTGAATGGAGTAGGGCAGGATGTCTAACACAGTGAAACTTGCTTAGTACTGAGCACTGCACCGATTTCTCTGCCCTATACATAATCCCCTCTGTACAGATACTTAATCTCTCGGCTCTGAACATTTACACTTTGACTTGTCCACAGCGCTGAGCAGACTTCAGGATTGAGCCCTTGCATTTGTATGAGAATTATGCATGTACATGCACCCTTGTGTTAACTCTTTGTATCAATGATTGCTTATCTGAGTTTAATTTCTATTCAGAGACTCTCTAACCATAGGTGCTGGAACTTGGGGTGCTACTGCATACCCTGGCTTGAAGTGGTTTCTATTAAATACAGGCTTTACAGTTTGGTTCAATAGCAGTCAACACCCCCACTATAAAAATTGTTCCAGCATCCTGCCTCTAACTGCTGTAGTTTGTCAGTGCCCTTGAAACTTTCCAGAAAGGGAGTTAGATATTATTCTTATTTGTTCTCTAATTCTGTTGGAAGACTTGTAATTTTCTAAGTGCCACGCTTGCATTGGGCAGTCCTGCATAGCTCTCATTATTCAGCTCTGAGCATAAGGTTCTATTAAGAATTCAGCCTTTTTAATTCACATCTTAGGAATGCAAATTTTTGCAAATGGGAAATTTTTCTCTAATGTTCCAGTTTCTTTGATTTGCCCAGAAACAAACTTTCTAGCAGTATACACTGTGACCTTAATCTAGCTCTGAATATTTGAAAAACCATTTAAATCACTTGAATTATTTTTTCCTTGGGGCCACATTTGTCACTTGCTTTTTATTGATAATAGTATAGGTTTCATGCATGCTTGAGAACTACCTCAAAGGTAACCAAGAGAAACATAACAAAGGTGTCCTCCTATATACACTATGAACCAAAATCATGCCTAACTGGGATACCACTGCTGCTTTAATGGCATTTGTTCCTTTAAATTTTCCTTTCTCCTACTTTCCCCATTAAGCATCTCATCTTATGTCTCTACTGCTTTAGGCAGAGTTTGCCCTGAAAGCAGCAAGACATTAATTGAAGACTAGCCAAACTGTCTACCTTGCCTCACTCATCTCAGCTAATTCTTGCTGGGCAAATTGTTGAAATACTGCAGCTGCCAGGTGTCCAATCAATAGGAAATACTTTGCTCCCTCATTCATATAGTTGTCCAGTGCTATGCTTGGTGGTATGTCTAGGGTGACCAGATGTCCCAATTTTTATAGGGACAGTCCTGGTATTCAGGGCTTTGTCTTACATAGGCATTTATTACTCCCCCCCCCCCCCGCACACACGCACACACACGTCCCGATTTTTCACATTTGCTATCTGCTCACCCTAACTATGTGGCAGGAAGAGCTTGACATAGCCTTCATCTTTTATTACTAGGAATAATTATTTTATGATATGTTTTTCTTGCAATGTTCTTTTAAAACAACTCCAAAACATATTGAATCCTCCTCAGTGCCTGCTGCTTTAAGTATAAATGATCAAGTTATCCCATCTTCTCTACCTACTAGCTGTGATGAATCAGGGACATAACATTGGAGGCCAAAAAAATAATATAATTTTGCACAAAACAATAATTTTCCCAGCCCTCAGTTGTGCAAAACTTCCTTTGAGCCAAACCTACACCACCACAATGCATGGACTATGGCACCAATGATGTTTCGCTAATTAGAGCTGGGAAAATCGTCATTGCAAAATAAATTTAGTTGCTTTTTTTTTTTTTTTTTTGTTCAGAGGGTCTAACCCTTCACTACTGAAGTCAACGGGAGTGTTACTGTTGATTTCCATGGTTGCAGAATCATGGCCAGAATAACCATGAAGAGGTTGCAGTGTCCTTGGAGTTGTGTGAATTTACTCAATGAATTGTCTTGCAAGGATTTTTTTTCTTAAAATTATTACTCTGTGGATTGAGTGCAAACAGATTGCTGCAGTACTGGATCTATTTCTTTGGGGCAGAGTTTTACATTTTCTTTTGTCACTTTCACATGTTCACTGAGACACCGATGGAGACCCTATATGCTGATGGATCTTATCAAAGGGACTCTACATAGACAACAGGTCCATTTGTAATTATCTTCCAGAATCAGGGGCTAACAAGTAGGTACAGTCCTAGCTGAGATGCATGTGGTCAGTTTTACCTGCCTCAGTTAATTGCCTCTGGGATGGCTATTCTGCTGAGGGGCTTTGGAGACTCTAATCCCCTGCTGTGCCATGCATTGTCCATATGAAATATAAAATTTCCAGCACAAATGAACATTCACATCTGTGAGCTTGAATCTCAATTTCCACTAGAGCTGGTTGAGACTTTTTTAATTTCAAAACTTCAGTGAAATGTCAAGTGCTAGAGTTTTGCTAGTGACAATCAGAGCTAGTTTGAAGACCAGGAAGAACACCCTGCATAATTGTTTATCAACATTTTCTTCCCCTTCTTTGGAAAAACTTCAACACTGACAAAATGTTGTCAAAACTTGAAACACTTCTACCATCTCTGTTTCTGGCTGAAAAATTGGAAGACTATTTTTGAAAATCTTCAATGAATGGTTTACTTTTCCTTTCATTTAAAAAAAAATCCACAAATTTTCATTGACATTTGAAATGTCAACAAACAAAAACAGATGTATTTGGTGAAATTTTCTTTCCGTCTTTCTACCAGCTGTAGAAATACTTGAATTTTTTTCAAACAGTGACAAATTTCAACACAGAAAACAGAGGAAAAAGTCAATCAACTTTTCTTCCTTTTTTGACCAGGTGCTACTTTCCACTATCAAACATGAGTGCATGAAGCTTCACAAAAAGCTACCAGAAAAGGGAGGCAGTAATTCACAAAGAGCACTTTGAATCTAAGCGAATCATAATTGAAATAACTGGTGTTTTCCCAGCTCTGAGCTAGGATTTTATTGACTGAGGATTTTATGCAGAGTCCATAGGGAAATTCTGATTTAGGTTCCAGATAAGCAATTTGTAAAGAGAGGATCCAAAAGAGAGAGTTTGTTTGCAACTGATTTTCCTGAAGCTAGCATATAAAGCAGTAAAGATTAAACACTGGTGTATTACATGTCTCCATGAAGGATTTTTGGGAGTGGTTTAAAGAAAATTGGATATTTGTTCCATTCTTTTTACTCATTTATGCCACTTTACCTAAGTCCATCCTTCGTTTGACTATAAAACATTCAGAATACCTGCTTAGATTTGGCAGATTGAGCTGATGAGTAGAAAGTTGAAAATACACCTGGGAGCAGGTCATGAAGGAACATGCATTGTTTTGTGTGCCTAATAAAGATCAGATTACTGTTTTATATTTTAGGATTGTTGAGCACACTCTAGTTTCTTGGTTTCATGTAAGTCTAGCAATAGAGCTTTCCGTTAAATATGCTGTTTTAGGTTTAATACAATGTTTACAGTAGCTATGAAGGCTTTGGGAAGTGTAGGGGAATGAGAAGTCATTTGGGAGTTGGAAGTTCATAAATCTGAAGACACTTCATTGTCATCCAGTCTAGGAAGGATCTTTTTTTTTTTTCATAATTATTTGCTCTGTTGCCTCTACGGTGGATTGATTTATTTAGATATACTGACACTTTCTCTAGCTGTATTGTAAAACATTCTATGAATATTCAAGGCTAAGAGATAATAAATAGTGGTGTTATCATGGGAAGAATTCTTAGTCAGGGCTCCATTTGGCAAACCCTTACTTCCCCCATGTAGTCTTTATTGATGAGAGTAGTTTCAGAGAAATGAATGCACTACTCATGTGAGTAAGAACTACTTGGCTCATCCAAGGTTTGCCGGCGCAGACTCAGAATTATTACTGTGTGACAGAATTGCACATCATGGGTGAAAATCTCCCCTCACTGCAGTCAATGACAAAACTCTCACTTGACTTCAGATTTTGCCCGATATGAACTATAGGCCTGATCTGAAGCCTGATGTAATCAATGGAAAGACTCCCATTGATTTCAATATTCTGTTTCAGTGGGGCCAGAATTTTTCCCCGAGTCTCTAGCTCCACCACTTTCACACTAAAGACCACCCTTATCCTAGGAGGTGACGTGTAGCACCGAGTTACAAAAGGGACACATTTCATTTCTGGACACTACTTTGGCAAATGATCCCAGGTAAAATGGTTACATGTGTTACAGGATACCAAACACATTAAAAATCACAAACCATTAGGCGCCCTGGCTAAGTTGTGAAAGCGTTTGGAATTTTGAAACTCTACTTTTGGAATGGAAATATAAAGCCATCACAAAGCAGAAAATATTGAAGAATCTGGCCATATACTCAGGGCTGATTTACAAAAAAGGTAGTAAAAAGGAGAGGCAGCTGCAGTAGCTGGAAAGGAGAGAAGCTGACAATGATATGCTCATTCAAACTACATGTAGTAAAAATGTGGCCCAATAGTTAATATGAAATGCATCAGAAGAAAAGCAGAGGTAACTGTGACCTGTCCATGCCCAGGATAGCCCGCTGATAATGCCAGGGTCAGGGCAGGCTGTAAAAGGAGAGCAGATTCTCCCAACGCTGGTGGGTGACACTGAAGTCTGACTTCCCAACCAGCCACAAACAGTACATCTGAGTCCCCCACACTGGTTATCAGGAAGCCACTATGCAAGTACACACAGTCCCCTTTACTGCATTTCAGTATCTGGCTCCCAAACTGCCACTAGGTCCGGTACAGAGACCAGTTATTTAAACTCTATGCTCTTTACTCAAAAGATTCCCTCTGATCCTAAAGGACCAGCCACAGTACCAGATCAAAATAAGTTTGGATCTTACCCAAAATACCACGCTGCCAGCCAATCCTTTAGTAACTAAAACTAAAGGTTTATTATAAAAAGAAAAATAAACAATAAGAGAAATGTTACAGAATTAAAGCAATCAGAGACATACGAATGATTTGAAAATTCATATACATCAGGTTTCTAGAAGAATTGTGGAGTTGCAGGCTTGTATACATCCAATACCTGGATGAGTCTAAGTCCTTTGGTTCAGTTGCAAAATGAATTGATCCAGAGGTGGGTAGGTGTGTGTCTGCAGCTGGACAGGAACAAAGACAAATGGTTTTTGTGGCTTGATCTTATATACCCTCTGTTTCTGCGGCCTGTAGGTCCTTACAAGAACTAAAATGGAATCCAGAGTCACATGGGCCAATCCTGGTAACTCTTCAGGTATGCCTTTACTTCCTTTCTGGGCCTTTTGCTTCCGTAAAGGTCTTGATGGGCCATTAAGCGGGCTATTGTCCTGCCGCCTCTCTGTCTGGGGTGTGTCTTATACAGCATAGTTTGAAATACAGGTCTATCAAAGATGTCCATAACTTCCATTACAGATATTACACATGAACACAAATATGATCTTCTTACTTAGCACATTATAGCCTTTCTAACAATACCTGACATGGCATATCTCACATGGATTGCTATGATTTTGACCTATTAATGTCAAACGATATAATAAATGCCTCTCCTCAATCCAGCCAGCATGACACCCCCATCGCGAGATTGGTGTAGAAGGGAGTATTCAGAGCTCCTGAATGCACCCCATTAATCTAGTCAGCATGGAAGTCACCTTTGCCAAGAAAATGCCTTGGAACAGCATGAAAAATTGTAGTTACATATCTGATTTTTCTCCTGTTTTCATTAGCTTATTATTTTTTTTAGAAATCCTGTAGTTCACACTAATTCCAGCAACCCTGTATAGGGGTTGTTGACACTTTTTTACTGAAACTGCCATATGTTTACTGGAATTGCCAGTCGGTTTTACATGTGCAGATGCTGGCTGTTTTGAGTGGCTTTGTGCTATTCACTAAAGTTGTAAAATAGATTTTGGAAGACTGATTTAGGGTTAGTTACCAACCTACTCCAAAGAGGGCCAAGAACCTTCCCTCTCACAAGTAGCCCCTAGACAGAAGTCATGTAAATTCTGTCTCTGCATTCTTCCAAGCACAGGGAGTACAAAACCCCCTGAAGAGAGAAATCCAGAGCCTTTGCCCCACCTCTGTGCACAACGGCCTCCAGAGCTGCCTGGGTGCATAGTAAGGAATATATTATATCCTATCAAGGCGTGTAACAATGGACATACAAAATCTCCCCTGGAGCTCCTTAGTGGGTATCCTACAGGGCAGGGCACTGGCCACTCTCAAAACAGCCCGATATTTACAAGACATCATTAAGCCCTTCGTTTTTTGACTAATAGAAACAACTAAGCATGCAAGAGTCTTACCACGTCTAACCTCTTCTGGGACTAGATCATAAAGGCTTTAAATCGGCCTCGTGCCATGTGCTAACAAACTGCTCTAAACCTTTCTGCTTTTAATTCTTCAAAGACTGCTTGGTTCTCTTTGTTTTTGCTGCTCTGCCTCTCAGAGATTTGCTAACCTTAATTCTATGATTTGTTCTGATACCCTACCTTGGCTGCTGTCCTCTGAATATTCTGTGTTGTGATACAGTTTTATTGACCTGATGCTTCATACCTTTATATGCTGGAAGCACTATGCAGACATTAATTATTGGCATTGGTGTCCCAGATGCATCGCGTTAAGAACCTATTAAAGTGCTATATAAATGCTAAGTTGTTATCACTTCTAAAATTGTTTTACTCTGTAGCATCAACTTAGGACTGGATCTTGCCACATTTGCTCTTGTTAAATGGTTGCAGGACTGGCCTTTATGGGTCTTCAAACATGGAACTGGGCCAGGTTCTGTTCTGTCCTTATGCAGATGCACAGTGCACGGAGGGAGTAAAATGCCCCCCCTTCCCTCTCCTCCAGTGCCCAATCAGAATTACAGCTGTTGAATTCATGGAGAGTGCAGGATTGCTTCCAAGATGCTCCTCAGAGGACCCACAGCACTCCAGAGGAGTCAGGAAGGGGCATGGACCACAATGCTACTTACCCTATTCAATAGACAGCAAAGCTTGCCAGCTGCATAAAGGGGCCCATGCTCCAGCCCTCCAAAGATGTAACAGTTTGTCCACTCCCTCACAAGATGGGAAGCTTCAGAAGGCATTCTCTGTTGCACCAAGCACAGGGCTATGCCAGCCTGCTTGACACAGTCTAGCTCTGGTCATTAATCGTGGTCAAGCACATGCATTTTGGGTAGTTTAGGCCTTTTGATAATCAGGCGAGAAGACACTCAAAAGGAACATGTCAGTTATGAAAAAGAGGCTGTGGGTTGGAAGGAACTAAAGAGACCTAAGGCCTCAATGTCTTTTTTTTTTTTTTTTTTTTTTTTTAATTTGGCTCTTACCTCATGGGGCTGATCCTCTTTGCTGTGACTCCACCGACTCCAGTGGAACGTCCCCCTATCTGTAAGCGAACTGTTTGCGACATCAGGGACAGAGGGGGAAGGATCAAGACCACAGGTCAGCTAGCAGCAGAGCAGTTCTGAGTAGCTCTTGATCATTTCAGCTGTCCTTAGGATGGCCCATGTTATGTGCCTGTCGTGTTTATGATGAGGCTTCTTTGGACTTTTGGAGTGATATCTGTTTGTCTGGAAATATCAGCCTGGCAATATGAGTGAATGTTATGATGGTTTGTAGAAGCAGGTTGTGGGGGTGGAAGTGGGGTCACCTGTAAAACTGTGCGTGGTTTCTCAGGTATTTATGAAGTTAGGGAACCTAAGGTGTCTTGCTCCATCATGCAGCTTAGTGGATAGAGTACTGGACTGAGACTCAGATCTGAGTTCTGTCCCTGGCTCTGCCCCTGGACAACTAGGTGGCCTTGGACAAGTCACGTCACGCCTCTGTGTGCCTCAGTTTCCCTTACTCTAAATGCAACAAGGAAGAGAGAGAATGATAGTTATCTTTGTTGGTAAAGCGATTTATGATCTACTGATGACGAGCTGTGTAAGAAGACTAGATATGATGTATTTTTATTGTGTGAAACTGGACTGTTAGATTTTGTCCTGATTGCAGAATTGATTTCAACAGAGCTATCCCAGGTCACTTCAGCTGGCCCAATTTCAGGAGACACTGAAACAACATAAGACTTCTGATGTAATGTCTGTTTTACACGAGTGTTGAGACAGATGTTTGATACCAAAGAAAATTGTCCTCCTACATTGGAACGCCTTGTGATTTAACAGCAGGATTCAAATAGGGAAATTTATCCCCAGCGGAGCTTCCAAAAACTATTTGCAACAAGAGCTCTGCTATATTGTGGAGTCAGGTGCACAGCTAAATATGCTGTAACCTAAACAAAATCAGCAGCATTTTCTTTTACAAAGTACCATGTCAATGATCCCAGCAGTAGCTCTTTGTGTGGAGGGGTGTTGGACTTTTATCTTGTCACACACTGTGCCACTGTGCTAATGGTTCTTTTGTGGTTTGCTGTTGAGGCAAGAGTGGCACTGTAAATGGAGCCACATGTAATCTACACATCAAAAAGAGTAAAGCCAACCCACTGTGTGCCAAGGGAATGTTAAATCAGAAACACTGCTTCACATGCCAGAAGCCCAAAGCTTCTGTCCTTATTCTTTCCACTGACGTCAAAGGCGGTGTTTCACCCTGTGGGGAATGCCCACGTTAGCCATAGACACATTAGTCTGAGAGTGCTCAAGAAAGACCTGTGTGGTCTCTTCCCTCCCCCTCCACACCCCCAAGATAGTTACTGGTATATGAAGGCTGCATTGTAACTTCTCATCACAGAAAGGCTACCCTGTTAATTTGTGCACCTCCATCTGTCTCTTGTTTTGTACTTGGATTGTAAGGTTTCCAAAGAGTCAACTTCATCCGCTTCCAAAGACCCAGATCAGTGGCCTGTCTTTTTTAGATGGCCGTACGCAGGATGACAATATACCTCATGACCTACAGCAATCCAGCATGGGGGTTGCATGAGTGTTTTCATCAAGTTACAGAAAAACTGCCAGTGTGCTGCTGACACTTGGCTCTTTGCCTGGGCACCGTGGCCTGTGCAGTCTTCTGCATGTGCCTGTGGCTGGGTGAAATGAGGACTTAAATGGAGAGCAGCTGGCTCCTAATCAAGCCAGGCTAAATAGATAGACAGCAGAGGGGAGCATTTTGAAGTAATGGGGGAAAACAACCTGACCTTGTCCTCCATTCCTGGTATCTGCCCACTTTCACTGAGATGATATAGTCTTGGGATCATGTTGCACGCACCTCTGCCCCTGGATGCCCGGGCAGCAGCTGTGGTCAGAGCACTACAAGAAATTGTTTGAATTTATGTGAATTTGCACAGTGTTCGTGCTCCTTTTGTGTTCGCTGTCTGTAGGTATCCTAGCTAGAGAGGGCCAAATTGTGGCAGTAAGGAGGCATACGGTGCTCCTACACTCCCATGCACCAGCTACTCTCAGAGAGGGAAGCAGCCTCCACAAGAGCAATTACTATCCCTGGTTTTGGAGCTGGGTGGCAAGTGGATGGAGCTTTGGCTCAGATCCATTCCCTGCTGCATCAGCAGGCTGACAAACATAAGCTGTGCCAGGTGTAGGGTTGTGTAGATAACATTTCTCCCCTAACAGGGAGGAAGGCAGGAGGCAGATTGTGACTGAGCTGCAATCTGCTTCCCAGGCTGCTCCTGAGACAGCGCAATAGCATGCTACTTACTGCCCCTTGCTAGAGTCTTGGGGGAAAGCCTTAAGTGCATGTTTTGCAGAAAGTCTATTTCAGATTCACAGCTCTATGTACTCAACCCAGCGTCTCTGGGCGCACTATGCTGCGTTTTAAAACCCAGGGCCACAAGTCTTCGTCGCAAAACAGCAGTGCAGACATTGCGGTTTGGGCTCTGAAGACCCGGGAGCGGGGTGGGCTTCAGAGCATGAGCCTGAACATCTACACAACCGTTTTTAGCACCGCAGTGTAAGCCAGAATCTGTAGACCTAGGCTGTGAGACTTGTCATCATGGGTCTTAAAACACAGTGTAGACATATCCTTAGATTTCTGATTATCCACTGAAGGGTCAGAAACATACCATGTGACTAGGGTGACCAGGTGTCCCCATTTTATAGGGACTCTCCTTATATTTGGGGCTTTTTCTTATATAGGTGTCTATTACCCCCACCTCCCACGCTCTATCTCGATTTTTCACACTTGCTGGCTACATGTGACTATGTGCTTAATCACCGTTCAAACATCCCAAAAGCAGTATATGCAGCAGTCAGTTCACAGGTAACCCATAGGCTGCAGTATGTTTATAAAAAACACCCGCTGCACAAACTTGAATAACACAAATCCATGGAGATAGATGATAGGTTTACAGACCATTCATAAGTGGAAGTAAGCGCTACATTGAGGTTTTCAAAGTAGGGGTTTGGCATGAGGTTATTACAGGGGGGGTTGTGAGCTGTCAGCCCCCACACATGATATGGCTACGACTGTCAGCCCTGTCCATGGCTGACAGCCAGAGCCCTTCAGAGCTGGGCGGCCAGAGAGCAGCAGCTGCTGGCCAGGTGCTCTGAAACAGCGCTGCCTCCAGTAGCAGCGCAGAAGTAAGGGTGGCGTGGCTTGGCATAGCATGGGGGGAGGGTCATCACAGCTTAAAATATTTTCAAAAGGGGTCCCAGGAAAGAAAGTTTGAGAACTGAACAACATTAACAAATAGAAACATAGGTCAGAAGGGACCAATATGATCATCTAGTCTGACCTCCTGCACAAGGCAGGCCACAAAACCCTACCCATACACATTTATAACAACCCCGAACCCATGACTGAGTTATTGAAATCCTCAAAAGTGAGATTTGAAGACCTCAAGCTGCAGGGAATACACCAGCAAGCGACGCATGCCCCATGCTGCAGAGGAAGGCGAAAAACCTCCGGGGCCCCTGCCAATCTGCCCCGGAGGAAAATTCCTTCCCGACCCCAAATATGGCGATCAGCTAAACCCTGAGCATGTGTGCAAGACTCACCAGCCAGCACCCAAAAGAGAATTCTCTGCAGTAACTCAGTTCCCATCCCATCTAACATTCCCACAGACCATTGAGCAGACTTATCTGCCGATAATCCAAAATCAATTGCTCAAATTAAACTATCCCATCATAACATCCCCTCCATATACTTATCAAGCTTAGTCTTAAAGCCAGATAAGTCATTTGCCCCCACTACTTCCCTCGGAAGGCTGTTCCAGAACTTCACTCCCCTAATGGTTAGAAACCTTCGTCTAATTTCAAGTCTGAATTTCCTAATATCCAGTTTGTACCCATTCGTCCTCGTGCCTATATTAGTACTAAACTTAAATAATTCCTCTCCCTCCCTAACGTTAATCCCCCTGATATATTTATATAGAGCAAGCATATCCCCCCGGATCCTTCTTTTGGCCAGGCTAAACAAGCCAAGCTCTTTGAGTCTCCTTTCATAAGGCAGATTTTCCATTCCTCGGATCATCCTAGTATCCCGTCTCTGAACCTGCGAATAGTTCAGCCTATGAACTAGAAGAAGAGTCTCTCTCTCAGATATTTTTTCCCATGTGCAGAGGGCTAAGGGACTGTCCGATGAGGACCTGTCTGTGTACTCTGCTCCATGTTCTTGCTACCTCCAGGCTACACTACTTGAACCAGTTATGCCTGGGGATGACACTAAGCCACTGAGAAGCTGCAGCAGATACAGCACGCAGTGGCTTACCTGTTAACTTGCATGAGCTGAGGAAACACATTTGGTTACCTGTTGTGTTCAGTGTCAGTTTCAAGGCGCTGGCACTTCGTCTCTAGAATCTCTCTCTGAGACTTGGAACAGCAGGGGTAGAACCTTACTTTAATTAAAAAAAAAAAACGCTGACTGATATTCTCCTGTGTATTTCTAGATCCCTTATATTGGGGGTACGGGGGAAGCACAATTCCAGGCATCAGAGCCCAAAGTTTGTTTCTGTCCGTTTGGGCACTTTCCATCACGGAGGGTAATTAAGTGTAAAGAAGTACTTTTCCCCAATGAAACTGTTGTCTTGCTAATATGGGAGTAAGCATTGTGCCATCCTAACAGATGTGTTTACATGTACACAAGCAAAGGCCATGTCTGAGCATCCGGCATGAAGGCTTGATTGAAATCTAATTCGAAGTAAATAGTCATGATATCTATCAGGTAATTGTTTTAGGAAGATCAGCATAAATTAAACCAGGGTGCAACTTTCAACCCATGGTATTTTTGTTTGCTCCCCCCTCCAAATTAAGGGTTTTCTAGTCAAACTTCAGTAAGTGCCACATTCTTACAAAGCACTAAAGGCTGAGCCAAAAAAGGTGAGTATATATGGTATTAGAGTATTTGCAGGCCCACATGAAGGATCACTCTCACCTGGCAGTGACAAAATCTCCCAAGTCAACATCACCATCTGATGTGCTGAACTTCTTCCAGGCTATCAAAGCCAATATGCCTAAAGCTATTTATTTACAATAAGATAATGAACCATGGCAAGTCTATATAACCCAAGCTGGCATAGCTATGCTTGGGGCTCTGTCTATAAATATCCATCAATGCCAATAACCTATTGGCAGCCAATTTCAGCCAAATGGTGATACTCTTAGGACAATGGGCCCTTAATATTGTCTGTCTTACTCCACCAAACAAACTGTCAAAAGACTAATGTTACTAGCTGTGTACTGTTAGGAGGAACTAAAGATGAAGCAGGTAGTGCCATCTATGCCCATCAAATCCTGGCCAAAATAATCCGTGCAGGAGCTCTGAAGAAGAGAATCTCATTTGACAGTGAGTCACTGTTCGCAGAGGAGGAGATCAGAAACTGACTCAACTACAGAGCTTGTCATGGGTTCCTTATAGTTAGTGGATAACTTTGTAGTGGATGGACAAGTTTCCTAGGTCAATAACTCTGTCATCATTGCTCTTCTGCTATAACACCAGAGGCACAATTTAGTCTTTTAATCTGGTCTCACTTTCCAATCTGGCAAGTGCAGGGTTGCTTTGGATGCAGTGCTCTTGGTCCCTAGGAAACCCTTTTGCATCATTTGGTACAGTAGAGGAGCGAAAAGCATGATCTAGAAGCAGCATTGATGGAATTCAAGGTCCCATCAATCTTTTCTCTGGTAAAAGAAGATTGCTATGGTGCGGAGCCTTGAGAAAAGAAATGTGCAAGCCTTGGGAGGAGGGATATTCTGTGCAGGGCCCTGTGGTGGGGGCTGATAAAATTCTATTTCTGTGCTATCGCTCCCATTTGACTTCAGTGGGCCAGGATTTGGAATGGAGAGACATTCTCATAAATACAGACAATGTACATCTTGTACGCAGGGAACCTACTTGTGCCGTCCTAAGCTTCTGGGGTGTTCTTCTGTCCTTAGAACATTGTACAGGATTCTCTTCTCCTAGAAAATCAAGGGCTTCTGCTTTTTGAAACTGAATAATTTTTGAAAATCACTCTTAAAGTTAAATTACAAGGGAGGTAAATAAATTAACACAAATCAAAGTGAGTTTTATGAGCCCCCAAAATCATTTGCCCAACCACCGCTACAGAAGTGTGAGGCTTCTCCTATTCCAGCTGATCAGAAAAAGAAGAGTTCACTTAATTTATCATGTATCATGCTCACTTTATGTACTGCTTACATGTGTTGATGTGACTTATTTTTGCATAACTGGAATATTGAGAAGAGTGTATTAGGGATCCCGGTGGTACCATACATGTTATCGACACAGATAACTGGAAAAGATGTTCTCTTCCACAAAGCACTGCAGGCCATCTCATCATCACTCTTCCTGCTCCTCCTTTTCAGATGAGTTGAAAGAGAATGCACTGCTTGCCCCCCACAGCTCTTTCCACTGCCTCTTTAATGCTATGGCAGTGATGCTGAGTGCTGATGAGATAATCAAGTGCAAGATGCATATTATGCTCCATGTTATCGGAAGATGCAACAATGGGGGTGTGGTAAGCCGGCAGGCAGTCCAAAATGGTGCAAATCTGCAGTATGCAGCACAACTCCACTGAGACCAACAGGAGTTACATCATGCCCCTAGAGGTAGAATTTGGCTCCAAGTGCACTTTCCTTTTGGCTGCCAGATATCCTAGGGCTTGAGTAAAGAGCAAGCAGGCCTCATTTTGCAAAAGCCACTTTTTCAAAAAGAACCAAACCCCAAATAGTTGGGTGCAAAAACATGGAATTTCACTGCCGAACCTGATGAATTTGGTTATTCATTGGTTTCTCAAGAAATACATATTTCATCGGTTAGGATTCTACAGCTTTCATCAATATCTGGGGAGATACCTGTGGAAGAAGCACACTGATTACTGCAATGTCTAAGAGAGCCTGCTTCCATTTGAAACTTTTTATACCAAAAAGTATGCCCTTCCTAGAAGGGAATATGAATTCTGCTTATACCTGGCATCCAGACCTTGAATCTGGGCCTGCAGGGTTACTCTCCCTCTGGAGCAGGTGGGTAGGAAAAGGGAAGTGTTTGGGTTCAGTGCCCTCTACTCAGTGGCTGATGTAACTGGGCCAAAATATGGGGGAGGAGAAGGTAATAACCTACTGCTTGTATAGCACAGCATCAAGTTATTACGCCCATGGAGTAAGGTGAAAACAGGAGAGATGCCAGGTCTCTGAGTCAGAGCTATTGCTTCCTGGGGTCTGCTCCTGGGTAGGGGAAGTTTGCACACCACAATCTAACCCTCAGAATCCAGCCTGGACTCTGACTTGTTGGTCAGCGTTAGCATGGTAGGGCATGGTAGCACCGCTGCTTTATCCCAACTCCAGCTCTTTACGGAGCTTTTTGTGTAGAAGGTGCAATTTAAGTCTGAATGCCAACATCTACAGAAGGGTTGAGACATAAACCAAAAGGAGATGAATGTGGTAAGCCATGCAACTATTTAAAAGTCTCCTGCTTGGTCTCCACACCTTCTATAACCTTTCTTCACCCCCTTGCTAGCTCTCTTGTTTATAGATTGCAGCTTGAGACTTCAGCAAAATGTTGCTGCTTTGATTCTGCACGGCACTGGATAGAGACAGCTCTATTCTTGGCTTGGTTACTGTACTTGGTAATCTGGTCCTCTATTTTCAAAGTGCCTCTCCATAGGGAATCTTGATTCTCTTACATTTGGTTTAGCTCTGATAACACCTCATACTCACGACTAAATGAAGTCATCCAGCACCAATATTCTCCAGCTCAGCATCACCAAAATGTTGCTTAGTGGTAGCAAGCAATGAGTTCTAAAGAAATTAACGATACAACTAAAGTTTTCATTATAAAACTAACCCATTCAGAAGCAATAAATGCTACATTGCCGTCTTAATAGGAATGCAGCAGGGAGAAGAAAGAAAGAGGTAACAAATCTGAAAAGATAGATAAATGGTTGAAGGGTGAAAGTAAGAGAGAAACATGGAAGGCAGACCTTAAGAAGGGTGAAGTTTGTCAAAAAGAGACCTGTTTGAGACTAGAGAGGATGGTGCTGGATTTGTGACTTGAGTGTGTGGGTTTAATATTGTCACTGGATTTCCCTCCTGGTTTTCAGGGAAGTAGACTACGCCTGAACACCTACAAAGTCATTATTAAAGGTTACAAAAAATGTCATCTAAGTGGCCATAGGAAAAATAAAAGACTGAGTGAGCAAATTACTTCCCCTCCATCCCCGCCCCGGTGAGAGAAGAATATTGGTGGTGGTAGTGTGTTGTAGAAAAGGGAAAGCAATATTTATTTTATTTGCTGACGTCTTGAAGCAGTGCCAAAAATATCTCACCAAGAGATATACCTAACAAAGCCTGAGCAATGCAGCAACTTTGAGTGAAAGCTTTGGGAAAACAAAGCTTGGTAAACAAATCTGAAATTAGATGTGTTTGTCACAAAAATTTGACGATAGTGCTGCAATTTTTTTAATACAGTGACAGATCATAGAGCATATTAGACAGATGAAGCATATGCAAAAGGCTCAGTGCTCTGTATCTGGCTCTGGTGTGGGCTCTGCCACTTTGAGGGACGAGAGCCCTTCCTATGTATACATGAGCTGAAGCTTCAGTTGATATGTCACCAATTTACATGAGCTGTGGATCTTGCGCCCAGTCTCTGTGTGGTTCTGTGTCAGGAGATGACCTTTCATTGCATGCATGTAGAGCGGTGAGACAGCCTTTTATACTGAAAGTTGTCAAATCTGAATCCTAACTGCTGAGAAACCCTTGAATTTAAATCTTGGGTCCAAATCATCCTTTTGTGAGTAAACAGTTCAGTGTGTGAAAACCTGCTCCAAAATATGGGAACAAACCATATCACTATGACTGATTTCTCATTTCTAGGTCCATCTGTCATGAACAGCAAAAAGTTGGTTTGGTGTCATTTAATAGGAAAAGTCCAAAAAAGGAAATGACAGGGATTCCCAACAGTAAATCCAGTAAAAACAGCTATGTTTGAATCTCCTGGACACCCAAAACACAGCAGAGTAGAAATAGCTGTAGATGACTTGGAAATACAGTTTAATCATATGAACATGTTAAACTCAGAGCCTAGCCTAGCTCCACTACTGTCACGGTGATTTACTCCAGAGAGTATCTGGCTCAAAGTGTGATTTAAAGCTAACTGAATGTTTAACCGCAGACCTTGCAGAATGTTTGAATATTCGATACTTGGCTCCTCCAGGATGATCTGAGCCCGGGAAGTTTTAGAGAAAGGGCTGGGTCTTCATTTGGAGTGAATCAGCACAGCTCCATTGACTCCAGTGCAGCTACACTGACTTACACCGGTTGAGGATCTGGTCTGAATTGTCTAAGTCCTTCAGGGCTGGTGAGCCAAGAACTCCTGCTGCTAAGTACCAATGTATTTTGCATAAATGGCAAACGTAAAATAATCTGGATTCCCAATGGCACGGGATAAACCTTTTCCAAAAGTCTTAACTCCATATTTTACTGGAACAAATACTTTAAATCCTATTCTAAATGTGGTGTTGGATACTTTAGCCTGCCTTCCAATATTATCACCTGCAGGTAGTGTCCTTTAGTGTATCATTCTCTAGTACAGTATGTAATGTTTTTTTGATATTACAAGTCCCCACTAGTGTAGCAAATTGTGGAGTGCTCTCACCTAACAAGAGTTTTACAGCTGCTTATTCCAAATACATAAGGATTCTAAATTGCATCTGTCAGGGTTTTCAAGTGTACAAATTTGCAAACCAAGGAGTGTAAAAGTGGTGCTGGGCTCCTGATGTCATGAGACCCTTCCTCTGGTACCATGCTTTCCGCTAACTCACAGGGAGGTTCTTATACACCTACCAATCTTAAGAGAGGACATCATTGCAGAATAAGGGATTGCCTTAAATGGTTTGTTGCATTGTTTGTTCTTGCAGTAGTTTAGCTTGTTCACACAGCTATACTGTGGTGTCAGAACTGCTGTAGTGCATGAGCACACTGCACTTCATTAAGCTGTTGTACTGGTACATTCTGGGAGTCGTGAAGTTCCTACCCCCTAGTGTACCTGGGAATTGTAAGATGCCCTCATGAGGACCAGTGGATGAGGTTCAGCTGCAATGGGTTTGCTAAACCATTGCAAACTCAGTGGTCCAGTCAGACTTGAGCTTGCAAGTTTCATGTTTGTAAAACACGTGGCATGTCTGTTTTCTGTGGAAGCAAGTCCTACTGGTATTCCTGGTTCATGATGTTCCAAGCACGGTCTGGGTTTGTGCTTCATGTGCATGCATCACTTTTTCCCTGAATCAAGGCAGCACCTAATAGCACCTATATTAAAGGCATTGATGTTGCAAAAGGAACATTGCTTAATGGCTAACTCCAAAGTAACTTAGGGCCAAATTCTGAAGTTCTTCTCCAGTCCCTACTCAAGTAAAACTCGCATTGAATTCAGTGGAAACCTAAGCAGTAGCTAATGGCGCATCAGATTCTCATTTACCCTCAGTCCTCCTTAGACAGCGAAGATACTGCTAGTTACACCCTAAAGTGGGTGTAAACATTTCAAGCCCATGTGAAAGGGTCTCTGTGTAAATGAGAATTAGGTTTGAAATAAGTTTGGGCCCAATGACTGTACAGAAAATAACTGTATTGAATACTTGCAAACACCCCTGAGGTTACCACAATGTGTCACTAGATGTTAATGATTCATTTTTTAATCCTTGTGCATTTTAGCTTAGTTATAGGAATGTATGGGCACCAAAAGGTGAAGTTTTGAGCAATAACAAGGGCAGAAGAGATTATAGAACCAATATTAAAAATCATTTAATCTTCCATGATGCACTTTTCCTCATGGAAAAGTCCTATAAAGCTTAATAGACAGCGATAACCTTTCTATTGAATGTTTTCCTATAAAATCCAATCCAGCTGTATCACTACTATAAAACTGTATAGGATGGTTTTAAAACAAAAATCTGGAAAGAATCTCATTCTCTAGGCTTTTAGGATAATTTCAGTGGAACCCTATTAAAATTCTACATGTTCCATTCCTACTAAATTCTATGGGACTTTTCCATAAAGGATATTGTGAAACAGCCTCCTTGATCTTTGTGTCAAATGACCATTATCTCCCGGTCAGACCTTAAATGAAGAGAAATAAAGCAAGCAAAGTACCCCTAAAGAGGCATGGGACACACACAATATGCCCACGTATTTGTGCAGATAAGCAACCTGAAACGAAATATAAAAAGCAGATGGCACCACTCGACTGAATTGCACTTCAAAGAACTAACTTTTTATGAATTCGCATGTTTGTAGCAGTGATAATGAAAGTGATTAGCACAGCATGATTAAATTTCATGTAGGTTTTTTTTTAAAATAAAAGGTTGGAAGTTGGAATTATCCTTTTTCTGTAATGACTTTTGGATTGTCTGAATTGTATGTTTCAGATTTGTACAAAAATATTCATACAGGAGAGCTGCTGCAGAGCTTACTTGGGTTATCTAATTTAGGCTTGCTCTACACTGCCAGCGAAATTGGGTCGCAGTTGATGGGACATACACAAGCTAAATAGTGTAGCTTGCGTATCTCCCATCAACTTCCTAATTTCCACCTCCCATGGTATCCCCACTACACTGCACCAATGGGAAATGCCCTCCCATCAATGCAGGATTACTCTTTTTGCAGGAGTGGATTAACAGCGTTGACTTCAGGATCGGCTGAGCAGGTCTTCACTGCAGCTCAATCAATCCCACAGAATCGATCGGCTGTGCCGACAATATAGAGATACCCTTAACTTTCAACCCCCCCCTTCTTCCCCCACCACTCATGGCAGCTTCAGGCTCTTGGGGAACGGGGGGACCCCCCACAGCAGCTGATAGCGCTGGGGTCCCCATCACCTGTGGAAACTGGGAGCTCCAGGCCCCTGACAGCTCCAGCCCCACTGCCCCAGGGCTAAAGTGGAGAATGTCAGCAAGTTCTCTGAAAGTCACAGAATCTGTGATCTCCATGAGATAACCGTATCCTTACTCATGACATTAGAAGTGATATCAAATGTAATTAGCCTCCTTCTCAGTGTGCTTCAATTTCCTCATCCTCAGCCAAAGGTTGCTGAATTGATCTGAGCGCAGACCGAAATGAGCTTTGTGAGAATAGCTGGAAAAAGGTGAATTACTAAAAGTAAGCTCCTGCCCTGGCCACTGTGTACTGCTCCAGCTGTTTTAAAGGGCACTGTGTCCCTAAAAGCCGCAAATCCAGCTGGGGGATGATTCCCTTAGGGCAGGCACTGTGGTAGACAGAGATAAGGCTGCCATCACGAACCCCAGTTTAGGGGACATGTCAGGTATGGGACTGCAGCATGCAATGCTGAAGGGATTCTGGGCAGTGCTGCAGACCTCAGGACAGCCTTGGGGAGGCGTAGACAGGCCTCCATAGCAGTCCTAGCTATGCTGGCGGACCTTTCCAACCCATGAAGCAGCCTACAATCAGAAGGGCACAAGGTGTCTTAAAGCCACCCTCAACTAGCCCTCTCACCCCCTGAGGTCCAGCAGAATAGTGATGGCCCAGAATAAATAATAATTTGGTGTCTTTTGTGGCACAACAGTTGGACAGTTGTTTGGGGGTGGGGGTTGGTTTGACTTTGCTTTATTTATTTATCTTTATTCCTGGCACCATGCCTGCGCCCTTTGTGGGAACTGTAGTTGTGGTTGTTTAATGCTGCCCATTTGGGAAATGGTTGCATTTGTGTTATTGGTAGGAGAGCTTGGTACCTGTGGTGGGAGGCACGCCATATACTAATCAAATATCTACATACACGTCTATGCTATAGGTTGGAGTGTAACTTCCTTACATGGATGCATATCCCAAGTAAGAGCCCCCTTTAAACTCCCCAAGCAGGCTATCTGCACATTGCATCTGGGAACATAAGAGTAGGCAGGCTAGTCACCTGCTTATTTCCTCAGCAGGGCAGATGATTGGGGAGTGGTTAGAACCATGGCTCTACCACCAACCCTTCTACCCTGGGGAGAGAAGCCAAGCTCCCTCAAGGGGTGGAACTTTACTGCTGGCCTGTACCATTAGTAAATTACTACCCTCCACAGAGCAGCAAAGAGGAGGCAGCGAAGGAATTGTGGGACATAAGTGAGTTTGTAATATTAATCTACAGACTAGGATAGGAAATACCTGAGCCTCTTTGCTTTAGCCATCTAATTGAAGATCCTCCTTAAGCATCAGACAGTCCTGGACTGAAGGTCTATAGGACCTCATTGCTGCTGTTCCTACTTACATTGAGGCTGTTGGATCTGCTTTTCTTCTATGTAATAGACTGTCCTATGTTTCTAGTGATGTAACCTCAGCTACTAGAGATGAGTTATGCATCATGAGCGAGAGGGAATAGAAACTGTAGAGCGAGTACTGCTTCATAAGGGGCTTTCGTGTATTTGTCTGTCTTACGGTTTTGCATGTCACTGGCAGAGCAGCCTATTTTGCTTCAAGGCCTTTGGAAAATTAGCCTGTACTAGACACCCAATGTTAAATTGACTCTATAAAAGTTAATGGGAAAGAGATCGCATCTATTTTGTGCTAGAGGAATTTATTTCATGTCGTTGTATGTATGATAGTCCACACAACCCCTACTGGACAAACAGCTGGAAGTGGATTTGCCTCAGTTGGTGCTTACATCCGTTCCAGGATTGAGATCTGTGAGAATGCAGCTTGCCTTTACACTGTCAGGTGCATAGCTCTATCTTAGTCTTGCTGAGGACAGTCTCCTCTGCGCTTGTAGGGTGACTTTTTTTTGCTTTCTAGTCAAGTCAGGAGTCTTCCCCTTCTAGGACAAATAAAACAACAAATTAATAGTAAAAGACACACAACCCTTCGCAGCTTGGAGTGGCTCCACCTACAGCCCTGGCCTTTGCCCTCCTTGGGCCAAGCAGTCTTTTTTGCGCTAATACAACCCTTTCCCCTGGGTCAGTGGCCTTCTTGTCTCCTCTTAGCCTTGAGGTATCAATCCAGTCCCTTCTTGCTTATCAGTGCTCAGAAGGATCTTGATCCCTCCAGTGCAGAGGAGTTTCCACATCATCTCTCTCAATGGCACCATAGGAGGGCATATCCCTTCCATCTTCTAAAGGCTTCAGCCCTGGCGGCCATACTTCACTGTTTCCCAAGGCTACTTCATACAAGGCATCTTCAGATCCTCTTACTGGCTTCCTCTCTGCAGAAAACAACATCTCCACTAGCCTAGTCCCAGGAGAGCTTCCCCAGACACTCTCCTCTACTGAGGACAGGATACTCTTATATCCAGCTTTCCCTTTCCCAGCAGGCTTTGTCTTTGCGTGACCTGCTCTTTAGATTACAGTTCCATGATCTGGGGGGAAATCCAGGCAAAGATCGGTGCTGGGTCTATTTGATCCCCCTGATGGCCCAGGTCACACTACAGGAAAGTCCCAAGGACATTCAGTCAGAGAAGCCTAAAGTAGAACCCAGCATGCAAAACTTCAGATCTGGGTACCAACTTCAGATATCTGTAATGGGCAGAAACCAAACTCCAGATTCAAACTCCCCTGAATACATGGGGTTTGAAATTTAGATCCAAGTCTCTAAAAATGGAGAAGTTCAGATATTTTGGATATGATCCTTTTTTATATAGATAGTCTTGAGCTGCAAACTCAGAGATCAGCCTGGATCTGGGGTTTTGAGTCTGTACGTTCAGCCTCTATTCCAGATGAACTTCACCTGTGAAAATTACTACTTTGCTCTGGGGCACTCACACTTCCTCCAGAAGATCATTACATTGCAGTCTATTATTATTACAAAGGTTTCCTTTTTTTCTAAATCCACGTTCCAAGAAAAATAAGTAATTACATAGTCATGCATTATAGATCTAAAGTAACGGCAATTTACACAGAGAAAACAAGATACCTAACTACACTTGATTCACAGTACTAATGCTATGCTTTTTCGAGTGTCACTCGTAGGCTGGTATGTCCTTACAGAATCTTCTGTGTAGGATTCAGAACTGACTTAAAGCCCAGATGCAGGCCTTCTGCAGAGGGGTGAATTTTATATTGCAGGAATTGTACATAATCCCCTCTGCTTTTTTTGTTATTTATTATTATTATAGTGGCCTTGTGCTGGATGCTAGGTGATTGGAGTTGTATAAGTACCTAGATAATTAAAATAGTTCTCAGAATTCACTGGCAAAAACTCCCCTCTGAGTTAAAATGGCACCTACCACTACACTTTCCAACAACTGGTTGCAACTTCATCACACAGCTCCCATTGGCTTTAACTCCCATTGACTTTAATGCGGGCTGCACAGCTAAATCCTGGTGCATTTCTTTAGACATGAAGGTGATACAATATTGTTTCTTTTTCTCTGTTTCAGCTATTAATAGATGGTAATGCAACCTTACATTCAAATAACATTCTTTGTAACAGATTTCCTGTGCTTCTTAAAACAGCTGCTCAACAATAAACACAACCCACCCAATAATATTTAAAGTGTGGTTTTACTTGGAAAAATAACAGCATAAAAGAGTGTACTTTCTTACTCAACATATCTATTTCCTGAATATATTCAGTCAAATTTGTTCATTTCAATGACTGCTTTTTACTCCTCTTAGCCCTGTATGGCAATCATAGCTAAGAGAGGGAAGGATCTGGATTCTATTTGGATGTCAGCAAAATTGTTTTCAGTTGGTTACAGCAAATCTGTTGAAGGCAATTGTTATACAGGTGTCACTTGAGCCTTGATTTGAAAACCAGGGGGGTTGCACAGGTGTAACTTGGGGTTTAATTTGGGCTTCAGAACTTTCATTAATGGTGGTGAAGGATGAGAGAAAAAAGCTACCCCTTGATTCTCAGGTCCCAGAGAGTATCCTTCCCTCTGTTCAACCAGGTAGTTTGAGCACCCCTGGTAATTGTAACCACCTTGGTATAACATGTGGAGGAAGGCCATCTGGGCATTAGAACTGGGATTCAATTAATTAAAAAGAAAACTGTGAAATTCAAAGTTAAGCATGATATGGGGGCCAACTGTATTTGACTTTAACAGGAGCTAAATATTCTTAGCATCTCACAGAATTGAGTTGTGATCAGGCTGATTTTTCTTTTTTATGCCCAACGTATTATAACATTATCACAGGGCACTTCTAAATCTCTTCCCCTTTAGAATTTTGTGCACCAAACTACAATTGTCACAACTCCAAAGATAATATTGCATACAAGAAGACACATATAAAGATATGTTCTGCCTTTCCCCGCACCTCATCCAAAACTCACGATATGAATTTAGGATCATCTCTCATGCTTAACTTTGAGCAACATGGATTTTTTATTTTGTGGTTTCCTATTCCCAGTGTTTCAACTAAAATTGGGTCCATACCAAACCCCAGATCCAGACACCTTCTAGGTGTCTTTGGAAAATTGAAACTGAATCTAGATTCCAAATCAGATCTGCCCAACCACACCCCCAAAATCTGGATTATTTATAGTCTGGAGACAGTCCAGAAGTCACCATTTGAGTGGGGTTTGTGTGTGTTAAAGGGGGGAATGCTGTTTTTGAGTTTGTACAAAGGTCATTTATTCCCTCAATATTTCTGTAAGCATGTGCTAGAGTGAAAATAGTTCTTTAGAAATCACTTTGATTGTTTTTCTGAGCATGTAGTTCCTGTTTGTTATTCACCAAGACTGTCACCTGATCTGACCTCTATATCTGCTGCAAAAATACCACCCCTAGGCAGCAATAATATATTCCATTGTAATGCCCTTAAATGTTGTTGTTTGCCTCTTTTAAAATATTTGGCATAGTGTGTGCAAATTCTAACAAATTACTTATTTGTTCAAGTATTTCCAAGTGTTTATAAATCATGGCTAACTATATGCAGCTCAGCTATTGCTAATGAGAGTTGAGACTTTTCTGAATGACAGGCATTGCACTTTTCAAACTGTACCAGCTCTTT
This sequence comes from Mesoclemmys tuberculata, assembly GCA_007922155.1. Classification (NCBI taxonomy): domain Eukaryota; kingdom Metazoa; phylum Chordata; order Testudines; family Chelidae; genus Mesoclemmys; species Mesoclemmys tuberculata. Next base: position 9,433,415 of record ML675644.1, read on the forward strand.
CTACCCATTAAGCCAAAATGAATTAGGCTAGAACTTCTTTACTTTAACACACATCTTTCTTCACAAATCATATTCAATCATGATCATGGAAATACTGCACAATTGCTTGTACTAGTCACTTTTCACAAATCTCTCTCCTGTGAAACACTAAACTGAGGAATCCAGACCTATATTTGCAAAGTAGGGGCCTGACTGCAAAGTGCTGAGTGCCTTTCACTAGGGATGGGAATTGAAGATATTTGATCAATCCTTTGCTAAAAAGGATTATATATCACTTATACAATTAGTGTTCAGTGGTGTTTGATTGCACTGCAGTGCAATTAGCATGCAACACAGACTCTCTGAGTTTATAATAAATAACTCAGTATATCAGGAGTGACACCACAGAAGTCAGTTAAATTGGTGTAAATTCATATGTGACAAGAGAATCAAGCCACAAAAGCTAATTAGAAATTTTTGTGATAAAGCCATATCATGGTGAGAAACAGTCATAAGTAGATATAAGAAGTCACATCTTGGCCCTACTGAGGCTAGTGACAAAATTCTTATTGATTTGAATGCAGCCAGAATTTCACCCAAGGAGTTCTGCCAGTTTCATACTGAAGAGCTAAGATCAAGGAGTGAGACGCCTGCAAGATGAACTCTTCAGAGACGCAGAATTAGAAGGTAAGTAATTTCCCCATCTGTGTATAAAACTATAGATGTATAAAATTTACAGCTGGTAATTTCAAAGGAGCCTAAGGGAGCTAAGGCTCTCAAATCCCATTGAAATTTAATGGGAGCTGGGCCCCTAAATTCCTTGGTGTTTTTATAAACACTGACCTTGGGGTTTTCAAATATAGAAGAAGAAGAAAATGGGGGGAAGACCTATAGCAAGATGAAAACAGGCTGAAAGTCTCAGGAATTGAGCTGGTCAGGAAGCAGGGCTGAGAAAACTGGGCAACCATGACAACAGTATATCTGGTCTGCATAAAACATTAAAGCTGTGATTTCCCCCTCTTCTCTCTCCCACCCCCCAAAAAACAAGCTGCCTATGGGATTTGGACAGCATTCCTATTTAATGGGACTAGAGCATTCAAATCTCTTAGGTGGCCTGGAAAATCTCAGCCTAAATCTTACTGCAAGGGACAACCCGACCAGCAATCTGTCAGTCTATTTCATCGTGAATCTGTGTACACAATGGCGTGTATACATGTATGCCAGTTATATCTTTTATGGCTTTTCCTTGTTAGTTTGAACTGTACAGGTGATCTGAGTTTTTGAATGTCAGTGTAAACACATAGCAAATTTTTATATCAACTCTGCCATTGGTTTTCCACACGATGTGTGGTGTATGCTCGTGCTAAGGTTGTAATTTGGAGATAATTGCCATTGAATGATTAGTAACGTGGGACAGTTGGAGTTACATTTGTACATGGTTGTGATTGCCTCCCCCTCCCCCAGGTGAGGGTGTTAGTATTGCACTTGCTTCTAAACCACGCAAGGGAACCCAAATCTCTTTGAATCCCTCATAACTGATCTTCCAAGGCAGTTGAGCTGCCATCTTTGTCAAAACTGGCATCACTAGCAATCCCATGGCTGCAGGCTGAGCTGTTTCCACACTCTTGTATTGTTTAGGGAGCCTGTAGCCATGCTGATAGTGTGGTTGACTTCGGTGAGTGGCAGGTTTGGGTCATTTTAATGGCACTTCCTCACATTTATCCACTTTCCTAGGATGTATCAGCAGTATTCATCAGAGGAGCAATAACGTATTTTTTACTGTAACTCATTGCCTTGATATAGTCAGAGGAACAATGGGAATAGGGTGAGAGGAAATCCTTAAAACGTCAGGTATTAATTTTGTTACTCTGTCTATGTGCCTCATTTGGGGTGAGTGGGGGTGTGTTTTTTATTTTCTTTTTCTTTTTTTTGGCTGCCAGACATTGTGACATTTTTGGGATAAAAATCCCAGCTGAAATGGTAAATGATATACAGTCACTGTTGGTCACTGACTCTGCTGTGATGTAGCAGAGATTACCATGTCCCTGAAGTCATGTGGGAAACATATCAACCATCTGAGTGTGTCCCCCTGTGGGTGTAGCTCAGACTATTTGTGCCATCCTCTGTCTTGGGGGCCTACAGAGGGGTAAAGGTTATGGGGAAGGACTTGGGAAGAGCTACAGACAGACTATCCTAGCTGGTGGTGATCATCTGAAGCTTGTCAAAGAGAGCATAGACTAGAGCTAGTGCAGGTCCTTAGTTAAATGGGCACCTGGAGCTAGGATGAGCTTCGGCTCATAGAACATTTTTTCCCTCTTTCTTTTCTGTGCGTGTGTAGAATGTAAAGGGGGGAGGAATTTCTGGCCATTAGGGGTGGCTGAAAGCTTGCTCCAAAAGTCAGCTGGGCTCAAGCATTATCCTTAAAGCTAGCTAAATCCTTACTTTACCTATGAAGAGAGGATTGTTACTAGGTTTATATCGTGCAGAATGTGCATGTGCCTGACTTGGGGCTGAAGCATCTTTTTTGTGTGTGATAAATGTGGGTACTTGTCTCGGATGCTGCGAGTGTGAACACCATTCAGCATGCTCAAAGCTTTCTGTGTGCGGTAAACACTCTGTAGAGCCGACCTGTCCTTTCCAAATCATCCCCCCAAAAGAACCCAATATTTACATATCGGATAAATTTCAAAAGTGCTGAAGTCCGACTGGTTTTTAAATGAGTTTATCCCAAGTTGCTTTTGAAAATGGGACTGAAGCGCGTCTGAATACCTTACTCGTTGTGACTACAATACCACTATGTAATGTGGCTTTCATTTTATGCTAGAAACTATCTTTTAAAAAAGTAATCCTCATTACTTCCTGCTTTTCTTTAAATGTCTCATGTTTCTCAGATAGTCTCCCAGCCTTGCAGTGTAATCACTCAGGTGCACTTTAATGAAACATCATTAAAGTGTTTTTCATAGTTCAGAAATCCACATTCTGTCTTTTTATAACTCACTGTTCATATGAACAGTCAGAATTAAGAACAATGAAACCATAACAAACGAACAGTCATGCTATTCTTTTGAACCATGCTAGACCAGAATAACTCTCATAACTATAGAGTCCAATTAAGGCAAAATTCTTTAGACTCTGAGTGCTCTGACGTGGTCCCAAGAGCAGTGAGCTTTTGAGAAATCAAGGGCCAGATCTTCACTGGTGTGGTTTGTCATTGCTCCATTGGCTTCACTGAATCTAGTTGATTTACACCAGCTGGGGATCTGGCTCCAGAGACTGTGTAAGGGAAGGGGGAGAGCAATTCTATTAAATGAGAGAGGAAAGAATAAATCTGAGGAAGAGGGTCTGGGAGAAAGGTCAAGAAGTCAGGCTAGGAGGCAGAATCCACATAGGGAGGATAGCATGTCTTATAAAGGTCTTGGTGAATATGGGTCCCATTTCATTTTTGTCTACTTCTGTGAAACTCAATAGAATTTTTCATGGAAAGTTTCATAGAAGCAAAATCCATATTCACATCATTCCTTAGCTAAGAGGGCGAAGGTCAGATGACACTTGTTAACAGGGAATGTGTTCATCTGCTCTTTTGCACTCATTAAATATGGGTTCCTAAACATGCAATATACATGTATAAAAAAACCCATGTCTCTTTGCCTTAGACCAGTGATACTCGGACTGAGGTTCGGGAGCCACAAGCGACCCTTTAATGGGTCTCCTATGACTTTTTGCAGTGCATGATTTTAAAACTGGTTGTTAATTAAATCACGCAATCAGGGTGCTTTTACTATGTTTTTAACCAGTTGTAGAATACGGGGTCAGTCGTGCTGTGAGAATTATCTATATAAAGTAGTACATGAAACAATGAATTCACACTACTGTGGCTCGCTTGGGTAATGTTGATTGCTAATTTGGCTCCTGAACCACTGGGGTCTGAGTATCACTGCCTTAGACAGACATGCTTTTCCCCTTCTCATATGCCTTTTTCCTTCTGGGTATTCTGTCTAAAATCTTCCAGCATTTCCAGGCCTTCACTATCAACATTCAGTTCCACCAGCATCCTTAATCCTACCCCATTCTGCAAACAGACCATTGGCAGTTGATCACATTAAGGGAATAGAGGACAATTATGGATTTCATTTATTAATGTAATACTAGACACACTTTTGTGAGTGACTCATTTCTTCTTTAAATTACTCAGTGGAGGAAGGGATGGTGAGTTGTGTATGCTGGTTTAATATCAAGCATCGTCATGTTCAAAAAACCCAACCTGTCTCTGTCTGTGTCAGTGCCAAAATTATAAAATTAATGCATCATGATCTTAATCCTTTTTATTAGATTTTAAAAGCCTGCGAAAGTGATTCATTTCCCCAGAGAGATTTTTTTAAAGCAGTGCCTTCCAGTATGGTGCATCTGGAGTCCAGTAGTAATACACCACGACAATGTGAAATACCAAAATAATAAAATGTCAGCTCGGCATGGGAAGTTTCATGCAGAATATAATTTGCACTTGAAAAGCTTTCCTGTCTGAAAAGGAGGAGGCATGGTAACCAAGGGCCTGTTCATCTAGTTCAGATTATATTCATATTTTGGGATCTGAATGTTAACCCCACAAAGCCTCCGTCTCCCACCCCACACGCCTCTCGTTCCAGGGGGAAGAGGTGAAGAAATATGAACTCCATATAGCGGTAACAACGCACCATAATCCTGGCTTGGAATAACCCAGCTATTGCACTTCTACCGCCTCTTGCACTAAGGCTGCAAACTATATAAACGCAATTTGTTAGTTTGGGATTTGCAGACAAATATGCACTAGAGACTGAAAGTGAGTCCAAATCGAAAATGTTTTATTTCACTTGCAGAGTCTCAGCCCTGGTAAATCTAGTGCCGTAATGTTTCCTGCACCATTTGAAGTCATTGACAACACTCCCGGTGACTGAATAGAGCAAGGTGTACAGCATAGAGTAATGGGATGTAAATAGAAAACATGGAAAATTTCGGCTGAATCAGGAAAATCTTCCTGTCTTTAATTAAATTCACAACACCCAAGGGTGTGCTAGGCATTGCACCTTAAAGGGTTAAAGGCCCATCAGGAAGGTTAAAGTTGTCACACGTCCCACAGCACACTGTGTCCGTATGTTCCAATCTATTGTACTTTAAAATCACCAAACAGCTAATTTTATACATTGTGTGAAAGACATGACATTTCATACTTTCCTTCAGTTCACTGTGTTCTCAGGCTATCACAGAGTTGGAGACAAAAAATGCAGCCATGCTAGATTACAGCAGTACTGTTTACCCTATACATTATTTTTTCATTGATCTTTTCCACCTCTAATTCCTGTGTTTCTGTGGTACGTGGAGCTTTACAAAATATAACAGAAGCCAGAGTTCCATCACTGAATCACTTAAATCTAATTTGGGATGTTAGTGTGTTAGGGATAATGTACCAGGTGTATGAGAAAGCACAGGAGGTGTTTGTGGCTTGAATCCAGTCCTTTCTGGCTAATTCCAACTCAGAATTCTGCAGACATATCCTGTTTCTGCTCCAGAGGGGAAAGCTTCAGGGAACTAAACTTTATCGTGGTAGATCCCGTAAGAATGGGACGCTTGGGGGTGGGGGTTAGTGTGTGGGCAAGCAAGGGTGTTTGATTCATGAACTGCACATATACATTCCACAATGGCCCACTGTAACAGTTGCAGTGACCCACATGCTGCAGTAATGACCATGGCTAACTGTTGCATGTCACTGTGCACCATGACTCACTCTCTGGATTAGTGCAGGAGTGCACCATTGTTTACAGCAACTGTCAGTCACCTTTCGCTAGGGCTTTAGCAGAGGGTTTGGATGGAGGCAGCGATGAAATTGTTAAATCCAGTTTCCAGAACTTCCTTCAGCAAGACAATGCTTAGAAATGCAATTTGTTCATTAAAATTCTACAAACGGAAAATATCTATGCAGCATCACTTTGAATCCAGCCCCAAGCAGCAAGCAAAAGAAAGATAAAAAATTATCAATGGAGGGAATTAGTGGAAATTTTCCCTTCTAGCGCTACAAAAGCAAGTGTGTTTAAAAAAGACATTTCCTGATTGCAATCATCTAAGTTAGAAGTTCATAAGCTTTTATTAATGGCTCAAACTAGAAAATTCAAGTATGTGATTAGTCAGCATTACAAAGGCAAGTTTGAAATGTTATGTATTTCCTACAGTGCCTAAGCAAGTAAAGCTAAAGCAATGATTTTTGTGGTGATTTATTCATTTATTTTTGTTTTTGGAAGTAGACTGTATTGAATAGATCTAACCTGGCCAGACTAGTGCGTCCTAATGTGTTCATGGTATATGGCTCGAGAATGGGACTTGGGGTTAGCTCAAAGAGAAACAACATCTTGGGGCTTCCCACAATGATCCACAAATCTCCTTATTTAAGGACAAGGATAGTTAAATTTAGTACCAACCTTCTTGTTGGTTACATTTAGTACCAACCTTCTTGTTCCCACTTATTTGTGCTGGGACAGTTTTACCTGCTCTGCACACAAAAGCATAGTAGGTGATTCATATCATATAATAAGAACAAGCCCCTGCAACACAGAACTGATTACTTCAATGATTTTATTTATGAAATTCATAGAAAGATGTTAACCTTTCAGCACAAATAGGTCCCAAACAAGGAGATGCAGATAGGTTTTCATTTTTCAGCCAGCTTATCTATTTTCATGAAAAATGTCAGCATTTTAAAGCTTTCATTTCAAAAGGTTTAAAACGGCCCTGTTTTTCATTTGTCTGCCATTTTTTTTCAGTTTTTAAAAAATGATTTTTAACATATCAAAAATGTTACCAAAATGCATGCTGTCAATATTTTTTGTTTACTGAAAACTAGATTTTGGTGAATGGAAAAAGTAAATGTTTATGATGAAAATTGATTTGTTTTTAGATGACACATTTTTCATGGAAAAATGAAACATTTTTACCGTATCAACAACCCTTCACATTAGTTAAACAAGTAAAACTAAAAAAAGCTTTTGTCTAACAAAAAAAAAAGACTAGAAATTTTTTTAACCATTCTGATAGCTTCTTGAAATCAATTCATGTAACCAAAAATGGGCTATCCTCAAAATAAGTGTTCTAAGATGTGGGAAATTTAGGCTTCAGATCCATACTCTTGCATCTCAGCCCTGTCTCTAGTTGTAATGGGCCACATTCATCCCTAGCATAATGTTGATTTCAATAGACGCCCCCAGAGAAAATGTAGAGAGAAGGACAAAGATGCATTCAATAATTGGGAAGTTATGGACAGGGCCAGATTCTTCGCTGTTGTAAATTGCTGTAGCTCTCTTGAGGTCAGTGCTGCTACACCAGAATACATCAGAGGAGAATCTGGTTTTGGGCCTTATATTCAGAGCCAGGACATAGAGTTTTGGGTTTCCTCTACTACAAATAATTAACTGCATTTCTTCTTCAGTGGGTACTCCATCTGCTCCTGTTATACAGTTCAGAGCTTAGGGAAATCATGCCCAAAAGTACATTCTGGTCTTCATTTGGAGAAGCAACTATTTTCCTTTTGATCCCTCATCTATTGAACTTTTATAGAATAACTCTGGATAATGCTCCAAGGATGGAAGCCCATTGGGAAGGCAGTTTCTTAGTTTCATTCCATTAAGTTGGTCGTAATTTCCAGGTCCATATTTGGGTAGTACCTTTTGCCTATAGTCCTGTTCTTTTTTTGTTAATTTTAATGTTTGGTCCCAGTGAGACTACGTATTTATACTTATTTGCCACAGGCACTAACGTTGGTAATAGCAAGACCTAAGCTTTGCTTCATCAGTGTTTATACCTTGTTGGCGCTCTTCCCCCCCAGCAGCACACTGAAGGTAATAGGCTTTGTGAGGCACAACATTAATGTAGCAGCATTAGTTATACTGGAATAATCTTTCTAACCCACCTTGGTGGGAATGGGCAGTTGTGTGTTTGTTTGTTTGTTTGTTTTTTCCTTACTGATTTTCATGAACTTGTCTAGTATGTGTTGTGAATGACATTTTACACAATGGTATCTTCAGTTCAAATAATTGAAATGCAGTACAATATGGAATGAAATTTAATACCTTTGGGATCCATTGTATTAGAAATGCAGCTGTGCATAAGTTGTGGAATTGCATGCAACTTCTCTAAGAGGCTGATTAATACAATCTCTGGAAAGCATTAGGAATGTCGAGGGGCTTTTGGGGGGCAATTCATGTGAAATGGATTTCCTAGAAAGTGCCTGAGAGGAGGGAAATTCAAATTTTCCCTTCAGAAGCCACCCTTTTGAAGTTACACCTGGGGAAAGAGACCCATTGTCTATTTATCTGCTCATGGAAACTCAGATCAAAGACCCTCAAACTGTGTAAAGGATGGACTAAACTCTTCTTGAGTGTACTAGTTCTGAGCGGAGTCCACTGTAAACTAGTGACCATAGAAGAAACAACGAGAGTTCTGTAGCATCTTAAAGAGTAACAAATTTCTGCAGGCATAAGCTTTTGTGGGCTGCAACCCACTTCATCAGATGCATCTACAGGGCTCTCGTTATTTTTGCTGTATACAGACTAACACGGCTACCCCTCTGGAACTTTTGACCATAGAAGAGATTCCTCTGTGGGGTTTTGAAGGGTGGCTTTTGCCACAGCTGAGGTTAGACTCGGGGTGATTTCTGGCAAACTT